>QXTE01000390.1:265595-660120 GCA_003942145.1 Platysternon megacephalum | reverse complement strand
CCCCCAGCCCTCTGCCCTGACCCCTGAATCCCCCCCACACACCCAGCCCTCTGCCCTGCCCCCCCCCCACGTCCAGCCTTCTGCCCTGCACCCCCACAGCCCTCATCCCTCTACCCTGCCCCCCCCGGTCTGGGATCCCAGCTGCCAGCCCCATGCCAGCCGGCATCCCGGCCGCAGGCCGCGCGCAACCCGCTGCAGGCCTAGGTGAACAGAACCCCAGGCTGGCAGCTTAAGATCAGCATTTTAATTTAATTTTAAATGAAGCTTCTTAAACATTTTGAAAACCTTGTTTAGTTTACATACAACAATAGTTTAGTTATATAATATAGACTTATAGAGAGAGACCTTCTAAAAAACGTTAAAATGTATTACCGGCACGCGAAACCTTAAATTAAAGTGAATAAATGAAGACTCGGCACCCCACTTCTGAAAGGTTGCCTACCCCTGAGTTAGACCCTGAGTTTGTGAGCAAGACCCAGCCAGCCCAGCATCTGAGAGAGAGAATTCTCAGTGCCACCTCAGAGCCCTTGCCCACTCCACCCAATGTCCCATCTCCAACGATGGCCATACCTGATGCTTCAGAAAAAGGAGATTTAAAAAAAAAAGAATAAATTGGGGGGAAGTGGGACTCCCTTTCTGATCCTTGCAAGTAGCTGGGGGAACAGAATTGAGCCCCAAGGCTGCTAAGCTTGCCCCCTACCATCATAAGCAACCCTGTCATACAATTGTAAAACTGACAAACCCCAGTCATTAGCAGGCAGGTTCAAACCTAGAATCTCTGAAGCTTAGTGCATGAGCCTCTACTGCATGAGCTAAAAGCCACCTGGCTCTTAACCAAGGCTTCAGCAGACTTATTAATCTCTAGTTGAGCTAGGTGCTACTAGAGGGGGACAGAACCTCACACCAAGCAGGCATGGGTTACACATTCACACTCATATGTTTGTCCAGCTCTCTCCTAACACTAAGTGTGTTGTTTGCCTCCACAACTCCTATTGGGAGCCTGTTCCAGAGCCTCATCCTTCTCATGGTTAGAAACCTTCTAATTTCTGGCCTGAATTTGTTAAATGCTCAGTTTATACCCATTCTTGTACACTCCCTGGTATTTACACTCCTTATGTATTTATAGACAGCAATCATATCCCCTCTCAGACTTCACTTTGCTTGACTAAACAAGCCAAGTTCTTCCAGTCTCCTCTCATAAAATAGACCCTCCATTCCCTTGATCATCCTAATAGTTCTTCTCTGCACCTGTTCCAGTTTGAATTCCTCTTTCTTGAATATGGGTGACCAGAACTGTACACTGTACTCCAAATGTGGTTTTATCAGTGCCTGGTACAATGGCATTAATACTTCTCTAGCTCTACTGGAAATGCCTCGCCAGATATATCCTAGATCGCATTTGCCTTTTTCACAGCCACATCACATTGGTGGTTTATAGTCATGCAGTGATCAACCCACACACCAAGGTCTCTCTCCTCTGTCACTTCCAACTGATATGCTACCAGATTATAGAAGAAATTCTTATTATTAGACCCTAAGTACATGATCTTAGTGGTCTAATTGCCAGGTCAAGACCATTCTTCCTGCACAAAAAGAGTAAACTACTTACCAGGTATCAATTTAGTGCAAGAAGAATGACACACATACTTTCCTTTAGAGCTGAGGCTGCCATGTCTGTGGCTGGGTGTCAAGTGCTAGGACCCTTCCTAAGAATGCATAGTTGCTTTTGCTGACTCACTCTGATGTCAGGTGCTAGGAACCTGCACAGAGACATGGCGTTATTTCTGCTGACTCACCAGACCAGGTCCAGTTAATGCCACCTTAGGCTTATAAAAAGGATTTGAGTATTTCTTTGAAATAGAGGAAAATAGGGGTAGGAACAGAAAGACCGCGCTGGGAGAAAACCTAGGGAAAAAAACCAAGCTCAGGAGGAAGCTTAGGCTGTGGGGAAGGAGGGTGAGGGTATGTTTTGTTGTTGTTGCTGTTAAAGTTAACATTCAAGTTAAGTCCCAGGTGGAAGTCGAGCTTTGGACACTATTCAGTGAGTGTGTCTGTGTTGTGACAGGAAAAGATTCTGATCATTCACAGGCCCTCAGTGGGCAAGTAAAGATCTAACTGTGTCAAACACATAACTGGATGAATTGTGAACAATAATTTCATTATCAGCAAGAAATTTTGGGCAGGGCCTGTTGATTTCACATTGTTGTCCTTATTTGCAGCTTGGCATGCTTCTGGTACTTTTACAAGTGCGTTTATCTGCAGCCCCATATATTGGGCATGCAGACAAGCCATGAAAAGTAAGGTTTACAGCTGGGTCTTGCGGCTGCCTTGTTTTGCTTGAGCTGGCATGGCATGCTGTGAACGCTGTGGAACCAGCTCTGTCAACCGGGCTGTCCCTAGACAGGTGCAGGGCCCGGGACAAATCAGCCCCTGCTGGCTTTGGGGCCCTGCTCTGCATTGGCGGCTGGGACGGCGGGACAGATCCGGCCTGGTACTTGGCTGCCTGCTGCTGTGGGGCAGCAGCCGAGACCCCGGGCGCAGGGCTGGCAGCCGATACCCCGGGTGCAGGGCTGGCAGCCGGGAGCCTGGGGGTGCTGCCTCACCCCCACACACCTAGTTCCTGCGCCTATGTCTTCTGAGACCGACCGTGCCGGACAATCGCACCAGCCTGCGGGGGCCCCCAAAGCGCGGGGCCAGAGCAGTCGCCCTGATTCGCCCTACCTAAAAGACAGCACAGCTCTGTCTGTCAACATTGGTTGCCAAGTGCTGGTAGGTGGATCTGCCACAGGTTATATTCATTTATCTGGGCTGACAACATGGTGAGGAATACAGTGGTAAACTTGCTGCTGTGAATTAAATGGACCTCTTTCAGCTGAGGCATAGGCATAGTATGGTTCTATTTACATCCACTTTGGTTATGCCTCAAATGCAAAGCATTGAGCTGAATACTCAATATAGTTAGCTGAGAATCCTGCCCAAGATTTAAAAAAAATATCTAATGATTTTGAGTGCTGAACCTGAGGCTTCTTAAAGGAGCCTGATTTTTAAAAAGTGCTGATCACCTGCCTTCTGAAAATCAGGCCTTTATAAAATGTCTAAAGCTGGGCACCTAAAAGTTATAGTCACTCTTCTTTAAGCTGAGAAAGAGCCAATATATTAAATATAACCTATTTTTTTTGCATTCTTTCCACCCTATTAAAAAACAGTTACACAGTGTGCATCTATAAATGCTTTATAGATCAAAATGTGGTCTATTCACATTCAGCTGTTTTTCCATTAAAAACAAATGTTTTGTCAGATGCAGAAGCATATGTATAGTCAGATTTGCTCAAAGAGAAAATGTTATGGAATAAGTGGTTTATACTGGGAGATATTTTAAGGCTGAACATTCAAAAGCTTGTTTGTTTTCCCCCCAGATCACTATGGCACCATTAGGGTTGGTCAAAACATTTGTCAACTTTTTTTTAATGGAAAATTGAATTTTTGACTAGTGAAAAATTTCACAGAAAGTATCTGATTTCCTAAAATAAAAATCTACTTTTTGTCCCAAACCCTCAAAAATATTTAGCTGTTTTTGTTGAGAAATGTTCAGTTTGGGGTTCCTAAACCAAAAATGTTGGGGTTTTAGTTTTTTTTAAGTCTTTTTCCCACAAATATTTTCCAACCAGCTGTAATTACACTCTCACAAAAATATAATTTCCTAGTCTGTGCATTTTCTTTAACTGGAGATGTCCTGTCTAGGTAACAGAGGGGACTGTCAAATCATTTTGTCAACAATATGTAGACACCTTCTCACACGAACTTTCATGTTACATATCATTTACAGAGGCTCATGAAACATAATACTTTTAGTTTTTAAATAGTATGGGGTACCTTTTTAGGAAAGCTGAGAACCAACATCCCTGTTTGTTATCACATTTTAATACTGCATAATTTTGGCCCATTTTTTGCACTCACAGAATGCATTGTGGGTGCAAATGGGAATACTTCTCATAAGTTTTTGATTTATGCCTGTTGTCCAATTGCCCTTTTGATCATCTTATCCTACAGGTACAAGTATGGAAATTAGTTATACCACATTATTTGCTCTAGTAAATAACATTTTCATTTAGTTTGAAAATGTACACATAGATCTGAATGATTCACTGAATCCTGTTACTCGGAACAAGAGGTCTTCCCCTTTAGAATTATAATATCAACATACAATATTCTCTCTGCAATTATGTCTATGGATAATTTTGTACTAGTAGCAATATATTATACTTCTGGCTATGAATAAATATCAAGAGTCAGATTCACATTTACACTGTTCTGGTAATGCACAGGTGATGTAAAGTGGGTGTAAGGTTAACTACATTAAGCATTAGGTATTATTGACATGTCTCTGGTCTCTAGCAGGAATAGAAGGTCCATTCTTTTGTCCCTTTCAGCAGAACAGCAGGATGCTGAAAAGGGGACAGGTCTGGTGATTCTGTACCAACCTACTGGCTGGTGCTAAATCCACACTCCTATGTACAGCAAGCAGAATTGGGGATATTGTGCCTGTCTGTTTGAAGCACAATTTCCCCTATGTCTCTCTTGGGGAAGTGCAGCTCTGCATTGCCCCCTGCTTAAGGCTTGGGGTTAAATGCCAACAACTAGTTCATTCTGAGCACATAACTTCTACTAACATCCATGGGAGATATGGGTACGCCCAGCCAGTGTAAATGGCAACATGATCATGAGTTCAGGGAATTGTTCTTCAGGGTCCAAACCCTGCTGATCAACAGGAGCAACTGGCACTAAATATCACACAAAGTTGCTATAGGTGTGAAGAAAAAAATCCATGGTGTTGAACATGAAGTAAGTGTGCGCACATGCATACACACAACAGCAAACTATATATTATTACAAAGATAGTCACTTTAACTTTCATGTTGTTGTCTGAAGATTCCTGAACCCAAACTTTACTGAATTTCCATCCTTCACAATCTTTTATTATTTTAAAGGGATTTTACCCATAGAATTGAAGCCAACCTTAATTTTTGCCAAATACCATCAGATAGTTTAATTTACTGTCATTCTGTCACTTGTCCAAAGATGCTTATGCAATTTGAGTGACCTTTGAGTGAGATTGAAAACACACCAAAAATAAAAGAGCAGGTAAGAAGAAAACTATCATAATTCCCAGTTCCTTTTATCCTCTGACCAAGCTTAACAACTCCCTAACTGAATAATGGACCATACACTAATTCTGATCCAATAGATGGCAACAGTTACTGAGAAAGAAGAAATATTCTGAGCTTTGAAGAACAGATAAACCAACACTAGCTAAAACAAATAACTGAAAAATTATCAATTAAGACAATTGCTCCCGCTTCTGTGATTCAGCTAACATCAGGGCAAAACAACAGTTGCTAGTAGAATCACTAACTTAAATCAGAAGCAGCTCCATTGATTACAGGAGAGTTACACTATATTTAAATGACAGCAGGAACACAAATTCAGGGATTTGGTCTCCAAAGTCAACATCCTGCAGCTCAACAACTGCAGTGAAAGCTCTGAATCTTCTCTGTAAATGCCAGGACAGGAAAGAACAAAACATGCCATTGTTTTTATTATACCAGGGCAAATCTGGAGTCACTGGTGTCAACAGCAAAATCTTTGCCAGCATTCCCAGCGCTTAACACCCACCAGCCAGCTTCTCCCTTAACACTGCCGTACTTTCTTCCACACTGGACCTTATGCATGGGAAAATGGCCGATAAAATCCCAACAGCTACTACCTTATCCTCCTTCAAATCCCTCCTTAAAACTCATCTCTTCCATGATGTCTACAAATCCCAGCCTGCTGATCATGGCTAGACAGGCGACAAGCTCTTTCCCTTCTTTTCTTTTTTTCTACTCCCTACCTCTATCCCCACTTAAAAAAAAAAAAAAGCAACAATAGTGTAACTATCAAAGCTTTGCCAATTCTTCTCCAGACTCATTTTTGCTTGTATGTTAGTCTCCATCCCCTATCCTTCCTTTGTTTGGCCTTGTCTAGACTGGCGGGGGGAAAGGTTCTTTTCTCACATGAGTTATCTCAATCTAGCTAGTTTAACTCAATTGAAAACTCTACTCACCACCAGTGTAGACACAGTTAACACTGTTAGCTCAGTCTTAGCAAGTTGAGCCATAGTCTAGCCTCATCACTAGGCTTGAATGCAATCAGTTTAGCATGTGCTGAAGTACAATTGCTTTGTCTTGGCTAAAGTTTAGAAAGTCTAGACTGAGCTAGGTATCTTCATCTAACAGGATACTTTTAAATCCTTCTCTAGACTAGGCCTTTTGGACAGATTTTCAAAGGTCTTTAGGCACCAAAATGCCTTTGAAAATCTGAGAGACAAGATGGGTGAGGTAATATCTTTTACTGAACCAACTTCTGTTGATGAAAGAGCTAACCAATCGGTTCCACCTTGTATTTAGCTGTGACACTCAGATTACTTTTCCCAGACCTGAAGAAGAGCTCTGTGTAAGCTTGTCTCTCTCAGAAACAGAAGTTGGTCCAATAAAAGGTATTACCTCACCCACCTTGTCTCTCTAATATCCTAGAACCAACATGGCTACAACACAAATTTGAAAATCTGACCCTTTTTGTCTTTGACTGACAACCCTTCAATGCAGAGATTTTCTCTTTTCTGTATTTGCACAGAACCCAGCACAGTGAGGTCCTATTGAGGCCTTTTAGAACCGACATAATATAAATAATTCCTAATAATAATTAATAATAAACAAACTGCACGATAGTAGTTCTGGGGCCTGACAAAGTCTCTTGAAAAAAACAGCTTGACCAGAGATAAAAGCATTTACCACAAATGAAAGAAGATTGTTCCTGCTTAATATAGCCTTTAATACTTATGTATGGGATTTTTCAAAGGTGCCTCAGGGAATTTGGTACCCCCTTCCCATCAAAATTCAAGGAAAATCCCCCTTTAAGTCCAATTGTGAATATTAAATGGTACTAAAATAATTCATAGAATGAACTAAAAAGCCGGATCTCCTACTTACACTGGTTTGACACTTTTGTAACTCCACTGGCCTCAGTGAAGTTACTCCTGATTTATATTGGTGTAAGAGGAGAATCAGGCCCATAATGTTTTTCTCTGTATAATACAGCTAGTTCCTAGAAGTGGGACAGTTCTTACCTTTTTGGTGGGCATTTTTATTTTAAGAAATTCTGCTTCTCGACTAAGCACATTCCAAGGTGCGTGTATCCTCACAAAGCTCAATCCTTGGCTTTTATTCTGAAACAGACAAAAAGTGAAAATGATATCTTTCAGTAAGGAAAGTACAGCTGCAAGATTTCAAAGTGTTAAAAACCTCTTGTACATCACATAAAGCAGAAACAGCTAATTACAATATAAAATTACTATTGCTGTACAGCTGCTATCACATTACTGGAGGGGTGTAAATGAAAGCACAACACATCGTCCCACCAGAAACACCTTTTATTTTCTTTACACAACGGCAGTGCACCATTTCTTAACTTATGGTATTGCTAATCATACAAGTGGTGTATTTACAGTAAGTTTCAACTAACATTTACTACTGTAGGACAGCTCTGTAGTCATGAAGCTATAGTGAAAGTTAGGAAGAACCCTAAGAAAGAGTCATAACTTTTAAAAATAGTACCAGAACACAACTGCTGGCTTAACTCTTTTCCCACTGAAGTCAATAATAAAACTCCCTCCAATGGGAGCAGAGATCAGCCAGTGCTGAACTATTTTGAAAATCCTACCCTTCGCGTTTGATAAGCACTCAAGTGGCAGGTAGCTGGTTGCAACCTTTCTCCACTTCCTCTTCCTTCCTACAGATGATGTAGTTGCAAGAGGAAATAGGTGTAAACTCTTACCCATTAGACATCACCTATTGGATAAACTGTAATCTGAATCATTTCTACTCATAAACAACATCTTATAACAATGAAGGTTCAACATAAATATGAGAGCTGGTCAGAAAATGAGGTTTTTTTCCTGTGAGACAAGGTGGATGAGGTAATATCTTTTATGGGATCAACGTCTGTTGAAAGAAACCAGCTTTCGAGCTACAGAGAGTTCTTCTTCAGTTCTGGGAAAGATACTCAGAGTGCCACAGTTAAATACAAGGTGGAACAGAATGTTTGTTTAGCATAAGTAGTTGACACATATCCTAAGTGACCATTTAAGGTGAAATATTCCTTTAATACCTCTGCAGTTATAGGACAAAATTGGGGCAGAGGAGGGGTTAGTGGGTTACAGATTGTTGTAATAAGCCATAAATCCAGTGCCTTTATTAAGACTATGATTTTTAGTGTCTAGCAAAGTTACAGATTTAAGCTCCCAGGTTTGTCTTTTGAATGTGTTGTGCAGGTTTCCTTTGAGGACAGGGACTGAGAGGATATGGAATGATTGTCTTATGAAAGGTTTTCACCCACGGGTGATATGGAGTTCTTGTCTTTCATCATTTTTCTGTGAGAGTTCATTTGAGAGTGTAGTGATTGTCTGGTTTTACCCACATAATAGTTATTGGGGCATTTAGTGCACTGGATGAGTTACACCACATGTTGTGATAGGCGTGTGTAGGACCCCTAGATCTTGAAGGTGTGTGGTTGATAGGTTTTGTGTGGAAATTTTGACTTTTTGTTGAAAAACCAAAGGTTTTCAGTCAAAAAAACAAATCCTTTTTAGTTTTTTTTTTTGGGGGGGGGGGGGGGGTTCAATGAAAATTAAAAAATGTCTGTGAAAAGCAGAGAGTTTTCACAAAAAAGTTCACTGAGTCAAAAACTCAATGTTCCCTTGAAAAACAATTTCAACAGAAATTTTTTGGCCAGCTTTATTAAATATTTCTTCATAGAATCATAGAGTCAAAGAATATCAGGGTTGGAAGGGACCTCAGGAGGTCATCTAGTCCAACCCCCTGCTCAAAGCAGGACCAATCCCCAACTAAATCATCCCAGCCAGGGCTTCGTCAAGCCTAACCTTAAAAACCTCTAAGGATGGAGATTCCACCACCTCCCTAGGTAACCCATTCCAGTGCTTCACCACCCTCCTAGTGAAAAAGTTTTTCCTAATATGCAACCTAAACCTCCCCCACTTCATCTTGAGACCATTACTCCTTGTTCTGTCATCTGGTACCACTGAGAACAGTCTAGATCAGAGGTGGGCAAACTACAGCCCACGGGCCACATCCGGCCCGTGGGACCGTCCTGCCCGGCACCCGAGCTCCTGGCCCGGGAGGCTAGCCCCCGGCCCCTCCCCTGCTGTCCCCCTCCCCGCCGCCTCACCTCGCCCCGCCGCCGGTGCAATGCTCTGGACACAGTACTCCAGATGAGGCCTCACCAATGTCAAATAGAGGGGAATGATCACGTCCCTTGATCTGCTGGCAATGCCCCTGCTTATACAGCCCAAAATGCCGTTAGCCTTCTTGGAAACAAGGGCACACTGTTGACTCATATCCAGCTTCTCGTCCACGGTAACCCCTAGGTCCTTTTCTGCAGAACTACTGCCTAGCCATTCGGTCCCTAGTCTGTAGCAGTGCATGGGATTCTTCCGTCCTAAGTGCAGGACTCTGCCCTTGTCCTTGTTGAACCTCATCAGATTTCTTTTGGCCCAATCCTCTAATTTGTCTAGGTCCCTCTGTATGATATCCCTACCCTCCAGTGTATCTATCACTCCTCCCAGTTTAGTGTCATCTGCAAACTTGCTGAGGGTGCAATCTACGCCATCCTGCAGATCATTAATGAAGATATTGAACAAAACTGGCCCCAGGACCGATCCTTGGGGCACTCCGCTTGATATTGGCTGTCAACTAGACATGGAGCAATTGATCACTACCCATTGATCCCGATGATCTAGCCAGCTTTCTATCCACCTTATAGTCCATTCATCCAGCCCATACTTCTTTAACTTGCCGGCAAGACTACTGTGGGTGACTGTATCAAAAGCTTTGCTAAAGTCAAGGAATAACACATCCACTGCTTTCCCCTCATCCACAGAGCCAGTTATCTCATCATAGAAGGGAATTAAGTTAGTCAGGCATGACTTGCCCTTGGTGAATCCATGTTGACTGTTCCTGATTACTTTCCTCTCCTCTAAGTGCTTCAGAATTGATTCCTTGAGGACATGCTCCATGATTTTTCCAGGGACTGAGGTGAGGCTGACTGGCCTGTAGTTTCCTGGATCCTCCTTCCCTTTTTTAAAGATGGGCACTACATTAGCCTTTTTCCAGTCATCAGGGACCTCTCCTGATCGCCATGAGTTTTCAAAGATAATGGCCAATGGCTCTGCAATCACATCCGCCAACTCCTTTAGCACCCTTGGATGCAGCGCATCCGGCACCATGGACTTGTGCTTGTCCAGCTTTTCTAAATAGTCCCGAACCATTTCTTTCTCCACAGAGGGCTGGTCACCTCCTCCCCATGCTGTGTTGCCCAGTGTAGTAGTCTGGGAGCTGACCTTGTTCGTGAAGACAGAGGCAAAAAAGCATTGAGTACATTAGCTTTTTCCACATCCTCTGTCACTAGGATGCCTCCCTCATTCAGTAAGGGGCCCACACTTTCCTTGACTTTCTTCTTGTTGCTAACATACCTGAAGAAACCCTTCTTGTTACTCTTAATATCCCTTGCTAGCTGCAACTCCAAGTGTGATTTGGCCTTCCTGATTTCACTCCTGTATGCCTGAGCAATATTTTTATACTCCTCCCTGGTCATTTGTCCAAGCTTCCACTTCTTGTAAGCTTCTTTTTTGTGTTTAAGATCAGCAAGGATTTCACTGTTAAGCCAAGCTGGTCACCTGCCATATTTACTATTCTTTCTACACATCGGGCTGGTTTGTTCCTGGAACCTCGATAAGGATTCTTTAAAATACAGCCAGCTCTCCTGGACTCCTTTCCCCCTCATGTTATTCTCCCAGGGGATCCTGCCCATCAGTTCCCTGAGGGAGTCAAAGCCTGCTTTTCTGAAGTCCAGGGTCCGTATTCTTCTGCTCTCCTTTCTTCCTTGTGTCAGGATCCTGAACTCGACCATCTCATGGTCACTGCCTCCCAGGTTCCCATCCACTTTTATTTCCCCTACTAATTCTTCCCTGTTTGTGAGCAGCAGGTCAAAAAGAGCTCTGCCCCTAGTTCGTTCCTTCAGCACTTGTACCAGGAAATTGTCCCCTACACTTTCCAAAAACTTCCTGGATTGTCTGTGCACTGCTGTATTGCTCTCCCAGCAGATATCAGGGTGATTGAAGTCTCCCATGAGAACCAGGGCCTGTGATCTAGTAACTTCTCAGTCTGAAAGTCTTTTAGAGCACCTTTACACTTGCCTTTAATTCAAAATTATTCTCTCCCCCTGGCCAGGATGCATTTCCTTATTTTAACTTGGTAACTGTATTGTTTAGTACTGCATTGTTTAATATCCTAGTCACTTTAGGATACAATTGATACAAATTAAAGTATCTAAAATAAATTTGAATCATATCCTATTGGTTTCAGAAGTTTGAAGAGCAACTGTATTTCCATCTTTTGTATAGTGTATGAATGTTAAGGCGCTCTTGTAGACCACATCAAATGTCTGTTGAACATTATACAATATTTCCAAATAAACATGAAGGGAAGCCCCAAAGGCTTTCCATTCTTTATGCCAATATTTTGCTCTCAGGGCCCTCAGCTGTGAGGCAAACCATGAAGATCCAAACATTGGTTTCAGTTTACATTTCTGCAATGGAACAACATTATCCAAAACACTAGAGTGAATTGTAGAATGCCTGGTTTTAGTAACGTTTCTCACCAGTCCACAGGGGAAGTCAGCTTGAAGAGTAGGAAGTAAAATTTTGCTGGGCATGAGCAGATGTTCTGGATAATAATTTGTTGAAAAATTAACAACAGATGAGAGTTTAAATGTCAATCAGTAATGATCAGGAGGCCTTCTCTTAGCCTTTTGGCTAAAATAAAGCAAGGCATCAGTTTAATATCTCCTATGTCCTCTATCTGGGGGACTATATTCTGCATTGGCAAGAAGGAGAACTGCATGATCTAATAGGTCTTTTCCAACTCAGGCTCCTATGACTGCATAGATTGGAGAGAAAATCAGTCACAGATAGACCAAGAGGAAAGACCAGATGAAGGATATGACCTTTCTGTATTAGAGCAGAAATATGTTGGAAAGTAGTACACTGCATGAAGTGATATCAGATGCTAAGGAATCACAGCTAACATATAGAAAATGCCCCACAATAGGAAACTGAGATCATTTTAATAAAGACTTAATACAAATTCAATAAAGAGGAGAAAACAGCAACAGGTGATTCTTGTTGGATGGTAAACAAAAATTACAGCATAAAAGAGTGCTGCATATTTGGTCTGGGATTATAAGAATCATGTTTCCCACATCTTCCTACATTTCCCCAACCTAAGAGGAGGAATCCCAAGGAATGTACAATTAGTACATTCTCACCAGTACTCTTGTACAATAGGAAGAGGAATGTATCAGACCATGAAATCGATCTCTCATGAGCACTCTCTCAGTGGACAAATCACCTAGCCTTCCAGTGAACTGCTAAAATACAATGCTGTCCTAGCTAAGCTTCTTCCAATGAGGCTTACATCTGCACTATTTTTCAAGCCTTTCCATTTAGTCATTCTTCCCTCCGCCCTTTTGCTGCTATATTTATTTATTTATTTATTATGTTTGAGTTAGATACACATTGGTTAAGTCGGTTTAACTGAATCATTCCTGAGCAGGTTCTTCTGCTGCAGACATTATCACAAATTAGAATGTGTTCTCCTAATTTCCTGTGTGGATTTAGAACTGACTACTGGAACCCTTCATTCCACTGTACTGTAGAGTATGATGTGATTAATCTTCTGAGATGTTTACGGTACATTTGTTTCTGAGTACAAGTTTATATTTGCTACTATGAGGTACTCTGTTTTCTGCTTTTAATACTCTCAATTACCATTGTTTATTGAAAATACTTGACTCTCATCTGGACCTTACCCAGGGGCGGCTCTTGCTTTTTTGTCGCCCCAAGCATGGCAGGCAGGCTGCCTTCGGCGGCGTGCCTGCGGGAGGTCCCCGGTCCCGCGGATTCGATGGCATGCCTGGGGGAGGTCCGCCGGTCCTGCGGCTTCGGCGTACCTGCCGCTGAATTGCCGCCGAATCCGCGGGACCGGCGGACCTCCCGCAGGCAAGCCGCCGAAGGCTGCCTGACTGCCGCCCCTGGGCACGCCCCTGGGCACCCCCTGCGGCTTGCCACCCCAGGCACGTGCTTGGAGCGCTGGTGCCTGGAGCCGCCCCTGACCTTACCACCTCTGCTCTGTGCTGGCTAGGATTATTTTTGTCTGACAATTCATACACTATTTAATAGAGAAGCTCTTAGGCAAGTCCTTTTTGCTTACAGCTGATGTCCCACGGTATTTGAGTTCTTGGCACTGCATTCTTCTCTGTCTATATCCTTGCACTGTCTGATTTTATTACTCAAATGACTTTAAATATTGTTATGCAGATGACAAACAGATTTGTTGCTTCGTTGATCTTTTTTCGTCAAATGTATATTCCATACCACAAAATTCTTTGATTAGGTTTCAAGAGTGGACGTTTTTCAATAGATGAGTTCTGAACTATTCAAAACTAATCTACTGAAAAACTTCCACTTTTGAAACTCTATCAAAGAATTTTGTTGTATGGAATATACATTTGACAAAAAATGATCAGCAAAGCAACAAATCTGTGTTAGTTGACTCAAATTCATTTTATTTTCAACTACATTTCACTGAAGGTGTCGGCTTCTCTTACTGAAGTAGGAAGGCACTTTGAGGTGCCAAAGTATTTTGCAAACTTGCATTGTACCTTCCCACTTCACTAAGAGAAGTCACCATTAAAATTAAGTGGAACAAAATCCGGAGGCTCTGTTTTACTTTTCAATCCACACATTAAGAAAAAAACTTCTCAAATGTTTCTTTCAATCTATTGACTTTTCTTGATGATTTGAAGCAAGACTCTGCAGCCTCTTTGATGGATTGCAATGAATACTGTAATTTTCTTTGGTTGTAATTTATGCAATGGTATTTCATAGGTTTAATATACTTAAAATTTCTCCAGAGTCTTGTCCCATCTGTCACCTCTACATTGTAAAATAAAATAAAAGATAACCTGCAATTATGTACACTGGATACCAGTTTAAAATCCACTACAAAGCTATTATTAAGGCTGGTTTAAAAAGTTCAATTTTTTTTAATTTTAACTACAGTTCATTGAAGGTGTCTGTTTTCCTTGAAAATGTGTTCGTTTAACTGAAAGTTGAAAGATTTTTGAGTTTGGCATTTTTTATTTTTGACAAAATGCTGAAATTTTCCACAGAAACATTTTCATTTTTCATGGGGAGGAGGGACGGACCATTTTCCAATCACCTTTAGCTATTATATTTGTCTAGCCACAAACCAGCACATATTTGTGAACTTACAGCACAGTATTACATAAATATAGTACTTTATTATAGTTTGTCTAGCTCATGGGTTTTCAACTCTGACCTTGAGGGAGATGGCAAATATGTCAAGGGGGAGTTGCAACCATGCTTTCTCTCTTTATGTCTAAATGGGAGGGAGCTCCTGAAGCATCTCTGTTGTTCTATAGGGTCATGGTATGGAAAGGGTTAAGAATCACTGGTCTAGCTCAATGATTTGCCTGTTGTCCACCATTTTGTTAGGTCATTGTTGACTTATCTATTTTGCTTCACTAAGTGAACCAACTGCTTCCATTCTCTAGTCAGTATGAACTGCCTAAGATGCTTCTTTCTCAACCACTTATTTATACAACTCCCCTTTGAATTACATTATTATGCTATCCTATCCATTTGAGGACTTTATGTCTGTTAGTCACAATTTAGGGAGCAGTGTCAAGTAATTAATTTACCGACTTTAGTAAATTCTCCAGCACATTTGTGGAAGTGTTAACATGTTGCTGTTGGCAATTCTGCACCCACAGAATTCATGGCTGGCTGGAGAATTTGAGTAACTGTTGCTTCGCATAATTTCATCAACATGGAATCACTCATCCACTTTTAATGGAATTGAACTCTTTAGGTATACTGGTATTTTAACATATTCGTTCAAAGGAATAGATCTGCACTGTGTATGCCATCAGAAGCAAAACAACCATGATTGGGCGGGAGGGCAGAAGGAAGGAAGGAAGGAAGCTGAATAGGAACTACTTAAATACTATCTATCTTCCATATTATCCATCAGCTTTAGGGCAATGCCAGTCTTGCTTGTGCTCATTGGAATAACTCTATTCTGTTGCATCAAAGTGAATTACATAGAATAAGGCCTGACACATGTACGTTTCCTCCTTACATAGCCAAGCTATATCATTTTCAAATTTAGAACCAGAATCTCACAACTTTAGGCTATGTCCACAATTAGAGCTGGGGGTGTGATTCCCACATCACATAGATATCCTGGCACTAGCACTCATCGAGCTGGCATGCTAAAAACAGTAGCGTAGCCACAGTAGCACAGTAGGCAGCAGCGGTGGCACCACCCAAATTACATACCTGTGGGGTTTGTGATCATGGTGCAGACCTATGCTGCCACCACTTCAATGCATGTCACTGCAGCTACACTACTATTTTTAGCATAGCATGCTAGCTTGATGAGTGCTTGCGTGAGCGGGTCTACATAAGCTAGGAAATCACACCTCTAGCCCATAGTGTAAACGTAGCCGAAGTTAGAGCGAGTAGCCCATTATATTGCAGATATGAACTAAGGTGCTACTTTGAGTGACTAAGCATGTAACAACCGGGTCCTTACACATTTTGTCTTTTTGTGAAAACCATATTAAATATCAGTAAATAGCAGACACACACAGTAAGTGGTAGATCAAAGTTTGCAATGGCTTCACACAATACGATTGGCCAGTCTTAGCTGACATATGTGATAGAAGCTACTTCGGAAAAGCAACAGCTAAAGGGTCCGGTGTACAAGTTCCCATGGTTCAGTAAAAACAATCATCTTACCATCCACAATGATTCACTCAGACACCAAGCATAGCAGTCATGTTTGCAAATGCAGTTGCTTAAGTTAAATTCTAGTTACTTGACTCCAACACTGGAAAACTGAAACTGAAGTGAGGATGAGTGTGCTGCGATACTGCAAGTAAATTAATATAATTTCTCACTATTGCTGTGGTAACTAGTCACATATGGCATTTAATTACTGAACCAAACACTGCGGGCCTGGATACAATCATCACCACCCCATTTTAGCAGGGCATTGCATTGCCAGATTCAGACAGGGGTTGGAAGTGACAAAATACCGTGCCAAAGGTATTGCAAGAACCTATATCTGTACCAGTATTCGCATTTTAACAATCCTTCTATTTATAAAAAAATACAAAAACAATTTACCACAAATCTTGGATACCAAAAGTGATGGTATGATAGGGATGAAGGGTGGCCAAGTGGATAGGGCGCTAACCCGGGACTCAGGACACCCAGATCAAATTCTCTGCTCTGCCACAGACTTCCTGTGTGACTTTGGGCAAGCTACTTTGTCTCAGTTCCCATCTATACTATGGGGATAATAGCACTGCCCTACCTCACAGAGGTGGTGTGACGATAAATATCTTGAAGATCGTGAAGTGCTCATACACTACAACTACACTCATGTTTGTTATTCTGGGCTCCTGTCTGCAGTTCCCTTCTGCTCATCAGGCTCTCTTCTCTTTTCCCTCCATAGTGCCAGCACAACCCTTCTCCTGTTGCCCAAGAAGTTTCACAGAATCATAAAACCATAGGGTTAGAAGGGACTGCAAAGGTCATCTAGTCTAATCCCCTGCCAAGATGCAGGATTTATTATGTCTAAGCCATCCAAGAGAAATGACTATCCAGCCTCCTTTTGAAAACCTCCAGTGAAGGAGCTTCCACTTCTTGTCATTCCTTTTCATAGTGTTAGTAATATGTGGATTCATATCCAAAATCCATAGGCTACTGATATTATTTAGACCTCTTTGGGGACTCTCTCTGTTCTGTGTTTGTATAGTGCCTACCATAATGGCCCCACCACTAGCTGATACCGTAATGCAAATAATACATTAATACTACTACTACTACTACTAATAATAATAATATTCAGTACCCATCAACTTCTTAAAAATAATCTCAATCCTAGTCAACTACAATCAATCTTGTCCTCCAGTAAGGCATCTTATAGAGTACTAATGTATAGTTGCTGAGTACAAATCCATTCAATTAAGGTAGAGCTAGGTTTCCTCCATTTTAGATAACTATTATGTTTTGTTTTAATTGCTCAACCTTATGTCACAAAAGACATGTGAGGTTTACATCTCAGATCTTGACTTCAATGGAGCGACAATTTACACAAGCTGATGTCTATTTCTCACTCCCCACTGTTCTGCCCACCGTGACAGTCTTGATGCCCTGTTTATTTTATTCTCCCATTCCCATTATCACCAGTTTAAAAATGGCATATGTAAACAAGGAACAGAAAAGCCTGGAATGAAAGTTTCAGCCAAGAGTCATGTAACTATTGAATGAAACAGCTAACTCTACACATCCCTTTCAAGTGCTCCTCCATGGCATAGCTACCATTCCTGCCGAATTCATCCAATACACCTACAAAGTAAATGTTGGAGAAGAGGTTACACCGAGAATGCAGTGTTGAACACAAAGTGACTGTGAAAGGAAGATGATACAGGAAATCTAAACAGCTGGTATCCTTCACCAAACAAGACGATAAAATATAATAGTGCACTTCAGAATGAAAATGAGCTGTAGCAAACCCAAGTACAAATGCTGAATATTGGACTACTGAGTCTACCATCCTTAGAGAAGGGACGGGACTTAGTATTTCTATAATATTCATCGAAGTACCTATGCATAGGTGAATTAGATTAGACCTGATTGATTTTCTGAGGAAATAGATTCCCGATTATTTCACAGAAGACACCTGATGAGAGCTGAATGTTTATTCAGGATTTCTATCCTAAATCCCCCACAAAAAAGATACAGCAATGACAATTTAGCAAAACAACAATCTTGCAAGACAAAGGTTTGCAGCTAATGCAAATCAGCATAGTTCCACTGAAGTCAAGGGAGTTATGGCAATTTACCCCTGCTGATGATCCTACTTTAGTGAAAGCACCAGATGGAAAAGGTGTTGTATATAGTAAGTATAATCTTATACTACTAAAGTACTGATGTGGGCTATTTACTTTCATTATTTCAGTTGAATCTTCCTTCCAACTTGCAGTCTACTGTTGTCCAGAAATTAAATATTGAGCCAAAATAATATTTTTTCTTGCTTTTTTGTGGGTGCTTATCTATGGCTATTAATCACTGCAATTTCAAAATGCAGCTTATTTAACAAAGCAGGGCCAAGAATATAAGATTTTCAAAAATGTGTGTCTAAATATAGGCACCTAAATTCTCATTTAGAATCAATTGCTCAGACGTAGCCTTTGCCTGTGTCACACTAAGATTAAAATCTCTCACAACCAACACATGTTCAGAAACATAGACATAAGAAGATGCTCAATGATAAAAAGCATCATAAGAACTGAAAAGAAGAAAAGAACCCACCCAAATCAGACTTCCCAGCAAAGGAAGGGAGGAGTAAGTGTGTCTACCCTGCCACCTCTTGTATTTTGGCAGGGTCGATGGAAAAACACGTAATCAGCTGGCCTGGCTGCACTTAGTGCCAAATTAGCTAGCAGTGCAAGCCAAGTTTCTGTAAAACACATCATATCAAACTTGATTATCAGTAATAAAATCAACAAAGTTCTTGGGGCCAAACAGTTGACATTAAAAAGGGCAAAATGTAATTTCTCTTGAGGGAATGAGGCATGCTAATTTTCAGAGATTTACTACCCAAAATAATTTTCCAGATGAAGCAGCAATAGGACGGAAGTCAATCTTTAGACCAGATAACAAGCATGTTATCAGGAGGTGGATTAATGAAATAATGACTGAGCCAACATCCCAGTGGACTCACCATACAGGAGTATAAGATGGAAAAATTGAAAAAAAAAAAAAAAAGGAAAAAAGTGGTTAACAAATCAAACTGTAAAACAGTGAAATGGCCCATTTGAAATAGCATACTTTTATCATTCAAAATTGTGTCTGGGATATTAATAACAATATCTTATTCAATTTCATGATGAAATAATTATTTTAATCATAATTAATGCATTCTCAGATCAAAAACATGAATGACAATCATTGTACATAGGTATTTTGGGAAGAGCCAAGGTTTCCCATCTTGTCAGATACTACACGTTGTTAAACCAAAGATCAGGTGATGCTTTAGTGCAGCAGTTCACAAAGTTTTGTACTGGTGACCCCTTTCACATAGCAAACCTCTGAGTGTGACCCCCCCATATAAATTAAAAACACTTTCAAATATATTTAACAACATTATAAATGCTGGAGGCAAAGCGGGGTTAGGGGTGGAGGCTGACATCTCGCGACCCCCCATATAATAACCTCACGACTCCCTGAGGGGTCCCGACCCCCAGTTTGAGAACCCCTGCTTTAGTGGAACCCTCATTCCACAGATCAGCCGTAGCGCTGGGAAGGCTGGACTTGTATCAGGGGCCAGACCAGCAAGGGCCAGCTGCTGGCCTGCTCCCTGATTAGCTTTGCTGCTAGGCAACCAATGAGCCCAGCTGTACTGCCCTGGAACAGATGGAGAAGCCACAGTCCCTGACTCGCTACTGGTTTAGCAACCGTGCATATAAGTCTGGCCCCCACAGCTGATCAATAGCTGCTCAATTTGTACCATGCCCGCAGCTGTGCTTGCCCTAGTTCCAGTTCCTGTTTCCTGTCCCTGCTCCAGCCTAGGGTTGCCAACTTTCTAATGGCTGGTAACTGGACCCCTGAGGCCTTGCCCCAGCCCTGCCTCTTCCCCCAAGGCCCTGCCCCTGCCCCTCCTCTTCCCTTGAGGCCCCGCCCCCTCCTTTGCCTCTTTCTCCAAGGCCCCACCACCATCGCTTGCAGGGTCTTCACCAGCACAGCCCAGGCCTCCTTGCCTGCCACTTCTGGGCCGTGCAGGTACATGCGCCGCTACAAGCAGCACGAGCAGCCTGGTCCTGGAGGCAGCAGCAGCTATTGCTGCTGCGCTGCCTCCTTCCTTCCACTCAGAGTTGCTTCCTTTTCCACAGATCAAAAAACTGGACATCAGGGCTTCTTAAATGGCACCCGGACACACAAGCCGAAATCTGGACTGTCTGGGGGAAAACCGGACCGGTGGCAACCCTACTCCAGCCCTTGCTTCCCAGCTCCACCTCTGGCTTACAACTCTGGTTGACCCTCCAGCTCTGGCATTTGGCTTCTGTCCCTGTGGTACTGACTCTGTATTTGGCCCTGGGCTTGTCCTTGGACTCTGCCCACCATGGACCCAGCTCTAACCACTAGGCTGAACTCTCTTTTCAACTACTAGGCCTGACTGTCCACAGCCTGCTTGGCTACAACTTACCTCTGGAGCACAGCAGGCTAAGAATCTGAGCTGAGGGACAGGCCCAGGGAGCCACCTGTCTGCGTGGCCATTGTGAGCCTGCACCACACACAACTGAGCCAGAGCCCAAAGGGAAGGAGGCCCCTGATTGGTCCCTGAGGGGCTAAAGTTGGGAGAGGCAGGGGTGCACTTGGACTATTTATTTCCTGATTGATTGTTTGCTGATTGATTGGGGTTGGAGTGAATTCTTGCTTCCCCAGAGGCAGTCGATAGGATCTCCACCCCAAGGCAAGGGGTGGGAGTTAGGAACTAAGTACCATCACAGGGAGCCCCAACACACTTTGACACTGGCATTTTATAAAACTGTACCCAAAGCAGTAAAGCCTACTCAGACCTCAGACTCCAAACTGGACATTAGTTGCAGTCTTATATGATGGCAGTTCAAATGGTCTGGGACCATCTTTAGAGACATATCAGGGAGCAGTGAAATTAATGTCCTATATACATGGTTCTGGAGAGACTATGGACCAAATTCTCTGCTGCTGTAAATCAGACACCTAGACTACTGAGTTCAGTTCTATGTATAATGATCCCAGCAGGAGCATTGGCAAGAGAAGGACAACAAAATTAATTAAGAATCTGCAGGGAATGACTTACAAAGAAAGACTATGATTTAAGCTGGACATCAAGAAAAGTTTTCTGTTTTTGAGGTTTAATAACCGGTGAAATAGTTTGGACTTGACCAAACACTTAACAACAAAAGTAAACCTTAAAATGTTGTTCTTGACCGATGCCTAAATGTTTTCCATCCTGGTTCCACAAGAAATCACTTCTCCCCGTGTGGTACCATAAAAGTTACTCTCTCCTGAACTGCTCTACCTGACAGTTAATGGGAGTAGAGAAGGTGGAGCTAGTGATCGAAGCCAGGAGTTGGAGGGGAGCTAATGATGTTGTGAAGGAATTTTCCCCCAGGTCAGATTGACAGAGACCCTGTGGGTTTTCCGCTTTCCTCTGCAGCATGGGGCATGGGCCACCTGCAGGTTTAAACTAAACTAGTGTAAATGGTGGATTCTCTGTACCTTGAAGTCTTTAAAACATGAGTTGAGGACTTCAGTAACTCAGCCAGAGGTTAGGGGGCTAGTACAGGAGTGGGTGGGTGAGGTTCTGTGGCCTGCAATGTGCAGATCAGACTAGCTGATCAAGATAGCCCCTTCTGACCTTAGAGTCTATGAGCTGGGTGGGAAACTGTTTTCCCATCCTGCAAATATTTTCAAGAGTTCCTCATTTTTTCCCATCTCCAACTGAGACAAAAAGCCAAAACCTCAAAAATATTCACAAACACCAAAAATCTATTTTATTTTCCATTTTAAGTCACTCAAAATACTTAGTTTCAAGCATTTCAGAATGTTTAATTTTGATTGACCTTTTTTCCCTTTACTTAACTTTTGTTTTCAGTCATTTAGTACAGTTTTGAAGCAGACAACTATATTGAGGAAAAAGCATCTTGTTCCTGTCCTGAATCTTCATATATGTATTTTGGATTGAGAAACTAAATGCATAGGACCAGACTGCGCTATAAAAGTAGTGCTATGAGTTGGGGTGGAGGGGAGCAGAGCCACACTACCCTAGGGGCAGCTCGAGTCACAATGTTTCCTAGACCTCCCCACTGCATACAGGGAATGCACCTGCTGCATCATTTTTAAGTCCGTGACATTGGTAGTTTCCCTATTCCTTTTGGTCCAGCTTGGTCCCCAAGGGAGACCTGCTGAAAGCAATCCCTGCCCGCAGGAGAGCATAAAGATTGCTACTGCAACCAGCCAATGCATGGGGAGAGCACTCATTTTTAGGTGCCTGCCAGACTTCCAAACATGCTGAGCTCCCAGTGTCCTCAGTAGAACCTGCTGGGAAATTAACACTTTTGAAACTCAGGCTACCATTCCATGCCAACACATTTGTTTGTCTACTCCGCTTTGTCTTTTAGACCGCAAGCTTAATGGGGTAGGGGCTGTCATTTATTATATGTCTGTTCAGCACCTAGCACAACGGGCCACAATGGAAATGTTACATGATAATGTATGCACTTACCAAACTAGCAATATTTACTTCACACATTCTTTAATTACCAAGGGCCAGATTCTGATCTCAGTTCCACTGATGTAAAGCTGGAGTAATTCCATTAAAGTCATTGCAGCCACTTTGTCTCTATAACAGCCACTAATCTGGTTTATAACAATTACAGAAGCTCAGAAAGGATTATTGATCAGCATGCATGTTGCTGGTTTTGCCCCAAAGTTAGAAATCTGTGAGATAAATAATAAATCAGATGCTAAACAACTGTAACTCAAATGATGTGATATAGTGAGTTTCAATTTCTATAACTGTGTTCTCAAAACAAATTGTCAGCAAATGTTATTACTAAAATAATTCATTGGTAGAGCTTGACACATTGGAAAGTTTTAGATTTTTCCAATAAATATCACAACAGCATTCAACAAAATCATATTTTAATAAAGTCTCTCTTTTGGGCTGCCATTGAACCATGAAGATTTATATGAAAAGATGAACTAATCGTTTCTATACAGAATGTGATCAGGTGGACCAGTCATTGACCGACTTTCAACTGTCCAAAAAGATTTTTAGCGCATGCTATGTAGAATATGAATAGAAATCTGATACAATGACACAGTATTCTATGCCTTAAGGGAAATGAAATAGCAAAGCAAAAATGCAAGACTTTTCTTTCCAACCCTGGTGTTATCACACAATTTGAAATTTACAGGAAATAAGAACCAGATTTTATAATAAATACGGCACTGTGCATCGATAGTACACAGTATGTTTGTTCATATCTTAAAATCAATTTAATGCCTCATTAGAAACACTACTAATTTTGCTATTTTCATACATTTCATTGCTTGTTTTCACTAGTGCACTCAACAAAAATATCAGTTTGGTAACTCGCTCGAGACAGCCTTTGACTCTGTTAATATTTTTGAACAATTACACAAGATTCAATGTTCTTTTTGGTCTTCTTCCTCCCATATTTCTGTCACACAAGCGCAGGGGGGAAATACTGTACATTACTTCCAAAATATCTCATTGAATAATTCAGTTTTATTTTCTGGTGCACTTTAAAAGTTCAGGGAAGGGACTTTATTACCCAGAACTATATAAGCCACATCACAAAGCACATAGTGGCTCAGTAGCAGATCAGGCCTCTGTAGCAAAAAAATTATAGCAGAAGGAAGTTTTGCTCCAGCTGGCTCCAGCTCAGAGGTGGTGAACTGTTGACTCAAATCCTGAAGTCCCTCCTTATTCAGGGTCAAATTCTGTAACCTTAGTCAAGTTGCGTAGCATTCACTCACATATGTATTCCCACTGAAGTCAATGAGACAACCCATTAGGACATGATCCAAAGCTCATTAAAGTAAATGAGGCTATACAGGTCTGTCTCATCTTACGCTGGGGTTACGTTCCGCGGTCAGCGCGTAAAGCGAAAACCGCGTATAGTCAAAATTACATTGAGTGTAATGGCGGGCAGAATCGCCCGCCCTACAGAAACAGTATTTAAATTGTTATTTTAATCTTTTTTTTTGTTTTTTTCTTGTTTTTGCCCACCGCGTAAAGCTGAAATCGCACATGTTAAATGCGCCTAAGATGCGACAGACCTGTACTAAGTCCTTCCTCAGGCAAACTTCTCTTGTGCTGAAGCTTGAGTTCCTTACTCTGGCAGACTCCCACTGACTGTAACAAGAGTTTGCCTGAGAAATAACTGAATAATCTCAAAACAACAACAACGAGGAGTACTTGTGGCACCTTAGATAAGGTGCCACAAGTACTCCTCGTTGTTTTTGCTGATACAGACTAACACCTGAATAATCTCAGGATCTGGTCTCCTAAGCAAGGGGAAATTGTTGCAGTCTCTCAGCTATCACTATATGGTTGGAGTTGACAAATGCTGACATTTTACTAGTGACCACCACGTATTCTGTAATAGAAACTGATACAGTATATATGTAAATCTAAGCTTATAAAACAGTGTGGCTCTACTCTGAAAAATGTCTATATNATGCTGCAAAACCTCTGTTAGTCTATAAGGTGCCACAGGATTCTTTGCTGCCTATATAAGAGTGGTTATTTCTTATTATGACTTTTTATTCCTCGTAGTACTGTACAGCCAATAAAAGTTTGGGTAAGGGAGCTGGATTCCATTCTAGCTTAGGCAGCATCAACAAAATTGTTAATTAACTCTAGAGAGTAAGATTTTTATTGTTGAGGCATGAACTGGAAAAGAACCCAGCTTAACTCTCAGATTTCAGGGTAAATTTGCAGATCCATCAGTGAAAAAAGATAATCTTTTTGTTTCTCTGTTTAGCAGATTTGACAGGGAAGTCATTGGCAGATGATACAACATGAATTCCGCAACACTATTTTTACACAGTCACATTTCAGAGTAGAGCCATACTTTAAACATACAGAATACATTAGCCAGCATATTTAGTTTTACTAGAGGAACAATACCAAAAACACGCCTTTCCTTTACATAATTATATATAAATTGTCAATCAGTATGTCATATGACCTAGATTGTTATGGTCATATAATTACAACCAAATTTGTCATGCAAAGGTCAGTTATATTTACTGTCACAGCTTCAGCTATGAAATTCTTTGTCCAGATTATGATCTCATTCACACCACTGTAAAACTACAGGATCTCCACTGACTTCAGTGGGATTACTACAGCTTTACATGTGTGTAACGGAGACCCAAATCTGACCATGTAATTTCTGTGCATTTAACATTTAAAGAAACAAAAGGTTATTTTAAAAAGTTAAATATTAAAAACCATATATATATTGGATTTATAAGTAAATATTTTTGGCAAAAATTCTTATTGAAATAAATATATAATAAGTTAAATATTAATATTTATAATATACTTTATATTTAACTTTTTATATATATTGCAATAAGAATTTTTGCCAAAAAATATTTACTTATAAATCCAATCCTATAATAAAAGATTGAAGACCAAATGTTCCTTAAATTTCCTCAAACACACACACACATACAAACACAATCACCTCTGAAATAAAACTACTAAAACTGGTAAAAAATTTCTGAAATTGGATTTTAGATTAAAAAAAAATGTTGAGTTCCAGCCAAAACAATTTTTTACTATATTTTTGCAAAGTGTGTTTTTCAAACAGTTATATAATTGGTCAATTTTTTAAAATTTCAACACTCCCGCCGCCCCCAAAAAAACATTGAAATGTAAATCTTTGACAAAATAAAACCCACAAAATGTTTGATAAATTCTTTCACATTTTTCAACCAACTGTGAAAACTAATCATGAGAAATTTCTACCCCAATTAAATGCTTTTAAGAAACCCATGCATAAATGACAATAACTGATTATAATAGGACTATAAATATCATTACCAGCACAGACACCATTCCATGTGGGCTGGACTTCACTACAGGGAGAACGGTGTCGATCTAGCAGGCCTAGTGAAGACCCACTAAATCGATGGCAGAAGGCTCTCCGGCCTCTCTGAGAAGAGTAAGGGAAGTCGACTGAAGAGCGTTTCCCTTTGACACAGCACAGTGAAGACACCAGGGTAAGTCGACCTAAGCTACATTGACTCCAGTTATGTTAGTCATGTAGCTGGAGTAGCGTAACTTAGATCGACTTAGCGCGGTAGTGAAGACAAGCCCATGTGTTGTACAAGAGTTCAATTTAATAAAAAACAAAAAACAAAAAAAACACTTTTGATTAGTAGCCCACTAATAAGAGGTAACCTTTCCTTTTTGATTCAAATAGATATGTGCAAACATTGGACCAAGGGTGAACAGGTTAACCATGACAACAGAACGTTCCTTCAGGTCATGAAAAGTTATGGGAGAGACAAGGTGCTTGCACAGAGACCACAGCTGGAGTAGACCTATAATACATTATGATTCCACATAGATCTGTAAATGATTATCAGAGGATGAAGCAGTGATCTCACAGAGACCAATGACATGAATAGTCCTACAGGATACAGACAGGGGTGAGGTTGAAACACTGATCTGTCAGGGGCCTCTGACACATCAAGAATCTTAGTAGACATAGGATGTCAGGGTAGAGCTGGGCAAGAAATGGTTTTCCTATCCCTCAAATATTTACAATTATTCAAAATGTTTTCCCATCTTGAACTGGTACAAAAATTGAAATCTTAAAGTCACAAAAAAATTAAATATATATTGGTTCGAGGCAATCAAAACAATTCAATTTTGACCTTTTACTTTTTTAACCTTTTTTTAGTCTAATTAGCTTAAATCTCTAAACAAAAAGGTTTTTTTCAATCAGAAAATTAACTTTTTTTCATTTAAAAATGCCAAAACAAAATGTTTAAACAATTTCAGATATTTTTTCTCTGCATTTTTTCAAGTTGGGTCAGTCATCAGTTTCATAAACAGTATCGGTTTTTTATTTTAATTGGCATTTTTCTAGGAAAAAATATTGTCCAAAAAATCTCAACCAGTTCCATGTGAGGATGAACAGGGACTTCACTGGGACCTATGAAAGGTGACCAGTAAGGATTTAGGGAGAGAAAATGCCTCACATAGGCCCATGGCAGTTAAGTAGTCCTACAGGAGATATGCGTGAAGGTATAGCACTGACCACTCAAGTGGCCCATGGCAAGGGACTAGTCCTGCAGTACAAACATGGTGAAGAGGAAACAGTGAGCTCACAGAGGTCCTGACCTGACTTGTAAGGAGTTGAGGCTTAAGATGTTACAGATGGGCAAAGCTACTGGATTTCGGGTGAGCGGGAGAGGCCATAATCTCTGAGAGGCCCTTGATCAGTGAGCAGTCAAAGGACAATGGGATTGAGGTACTGCATTCAATGCATAGTGGGTAAGGATGAAACACTGGCAGCCGTGAGAACAATGGTGGGTTAGCAGCACGGGGGGACATAGGAAAATGAGACTGAAGCAGTAAATGGCACAGAGCCCTTTCACAGATATCAGTACTAGAGGACATGAGGAGTAAGGTCAAAGCATTGACCATACAAAGAACTTGGGCATCCCTATAGGATGTAGAGGTGCTAGTGAAGCTATCTGCTCACAGAGGCCAGAGACAAGCAAGCAATCCTACAAAAGAATGGAAATGAGGTTGAAGCAGTGACCATGCAGAGACCTGTGAAAGGAGAACAATGCTTTGGGTGTAAGGGATGAGCATGAACCAGTGACCTCCTGAGGACCCCCATGACTGGTGCAGACTTGCCAGATATAGGGGTGACTGTAAAGCATTTACCTCAGAAACTCATGACAGAAAAGCAATGCTACAGAATATAGGGCAAGGGGGGAGCAGAAAATGCCCAGGGACCCTTTCTCCAATATATGGACAGTGAAGGGGATGCAGTGACCTCACAAAGGCCTTTCACAGGTCCTAAAGGTTACAGGCAATGAGGGTGAAGCAGCATCCTCAGAGTCTTATGGCAAGTGAGCAGTTGTATAAGAGCATGAAGCAGCAACCACACAGAGGCCAATTACTGCTAAGCAGTTCCGTGGCACATAAGGGTCAAGGAGGAAGTAAAGCCATAGAGAGGCCCATGACAGGTGAGGATGAAGCAGAGACTTCAGAAAGCCCCATTATGGGTTTGCTGTCCCATAGGACATAGGGGCCAGGGTGAAACAATAACCACTCCAAGCTCAGGACAGGATATCAGCCCTACCAGACACAGCCAGCGAGGGAGAATATTCTTGGAGGACACAGGTGAAGAGAGTAAAATAGTGGACTCACAGGGCTCTTTGACATATGGGTTGTCCTTCGGGTAAGCATATGATGAGCCTCCAAAGAAATGTAGGTGCAATCAGAAAGAAAACAATCTGTCACTGACCCCCGAACAGGCATTGTATCTGCTTCAGCACTTTCAGGCTATAGAATGCCTCTAGGCTGCTGTCCCTAGTGCCTCTACTCCAAAAATGAGAAGGGAACCCACCCTGCTTTATTGGTCAGGGTTTCGTTATCCCCTGGTTGCCAACAGCCTCTCTCAATATTTGTTCTATTGTTTTACAAGGCGTCCAGCAGTAAAGTTGCAAAATCATACACCACTCAATCACAGCTGTTTCAATGAAACACTAAAGTAATTACAAAGATTAAAGGACTGAAGAAGAAATAAAGCAGCATAGTAATTATAAATTCCTGAATGACAGCTTGAACATAGATCTAGAGTATTTGAAGAAATACCAAAAAGAAAAGAAAACATAAACAAAAAAACACAACACCCTGCAGGCTGAGGAACTTTTTCTAAACACTTTGGTTCAGACTCTCAAATCTCAGTTACATTGGTTCAAGTCTGGAGTAACTCCACTAAAGTTACCAGAGTTGCTCCAGAGAATCAGAGTCTAGCCCTTATTCTCTTACATAAATTGCTTTTATGGCCAATCATTGTGAGCATGCATTAGTGTACATGAGGGACCATTGTCAATGGGCAGGGAATTCTCAAGCATGTGTAACAAGATGAATATTCTACCCTTAAGGGCAAACTTTCCGTGTTGTGCATGGGGATTTAATCACACAACTCCCATTAACGTTAATGGGAATTGCGCAGCCTGATTCCTCGCCACTGCACTGAAAATTTTATCCCAAGGTGCTCTATTCATGCAAAAATAATTGCTAGTCTGGGGCAATAGAAACAAACATACAATATGTTTTTCGTCTGATTTATCCTTTTCTGTGATTTAGCAAACTGTTTTCCTTGTGATTGATAGAAGAGCAACTTTTAGCTGAGAAAATGCTTATCGCACCTACTATTTGGCTCATCTAGTGCAGTGTCCCCTTTTAAGTAAGCAGGCACTGGTAGATGTGCTGCCTGTGTATTGTACAGATCCTGCTTTGACTCGCAGCTGAAGTTGTGGGCACCATCTCCAAAGGTCCCAACCTATGGAAGTTGAAATGCTCGTTATTCACTCACTGTTATGACAGCCAGAGTCTTTGTTAGAATGTCAGGTCCAGCCAACATCAGAGGGCTGTCATTTATACTGACCTTTACAGGACTATCCCACTCTTCATACATTTGTCCCACCTCTCTCATCAAAAGCTTACAATGTGTGTCTGTGTGTGGGAGGGAGGGGGTGGGGCTTGGGAACAGACTGAAGACAGCTGAATTTCTGTTGTCAGCTGCCTGAAATCACCCAGACTTTCAATGACAATATGTTCAGGAAACCTGTCCGGATGGTGGCTGTATAAGCTGACAGTGTTTTGTGAAATCCTTACACTGTTACTTATTTGTTCTGCAAAAAGTCTTAAACATTAAAAATAGTGACAATGTGACATACTGCAGTTTGAACATTAGGCTCCTACATCCAGAGACACCTAAATAAATGTTATGTTTTTTTCTTAAGAGCTGAGCGCCCAGCAGCTCCCATTAATAGAAGTAAGCAGGTGCTCAGCTCTTTTGGAAATCAGATTGCATATGTAGGTGTTTATGGATTAAGGAGCCTAAATTTAGGCAACAATTTTTTAATTTTTTTTTACAAGTCTTGTCCTCCAGTTCCACAGGTAGCTGTGTCAGGCCCTCGGCAGTCTTTCTTGGTTCTTCGTTTCCTCTTTTTCTCTGTATCATTGGGAGCTTGATCCTACAAGCCCCTCCCACTGAAATCAGTGTATGCAGAGGGCTTTCGGGACTGGGCCCTGAGTCTCTATTGCTTTTCATGTGAAAAGTTAGGCACTGATTCATCCTTGTCTGATGGCTCCTTTATGATATCTCTGCTTGTGGAAAGAGGCTGGGAGGCCATTGGATCCAGCCATGAAGGAATTTCTCCAGAGTGGTGGGAGCTCCCACTTAGCATGGAGTTTGTAAAATGTCTCTACACCACCTATCACAGCCACTTAGAATGGAGTTTGTGTACTGGCCCTACACCACCTTCACAGCCCCTGGAACATAGCTGGGAAAAAGCTGCACTCCAGCTATTCCTCATTGCCAGAACGGAACATTTGGACCACAGGCAGCTAAACACAAGTCAGAACAATCTCAAGGCTGATCTATCCTTGAACTTCAGCCAAAATAGCCTCCAGCCAGCTCCAGCATAAATTTTAGGTGCAAAGATGATGTAAAGTTAACATGATCTCTCTCTTAGATCCTGTGCAGGGAGGAGCCTGGGATGCACCAATAACTCAGGCCTTTGATTTACCGCATTTATCTATTCCTCTAGATTTTTCTTTTGCCCTCAAGTATTAGGTACGGGGTAAGGAGGGAGGGGAAATATTTTCAAACAGACATACAGCAGTTTGGTGCCCAGCTCTCATTGCCTTTGTACGTCTCTTCCCCTGTCTATAATTAACAATCAATCTGTCAAGGTACTGTACAATATTAGCTCCCACAGATGTGGGGGTGATCAGCACCATGACATTAAGAACAACCCAAGAGCAGAGGACAAGGGGCACCCAGACATCTGGCAATGAATTGCAGCTGGCTTAACCAGTTCAAATGTACCCCAATTCTTTAGCATCATGAAATGCATTTGATAAGTGTTGTGCACAATGCCAACAAAAAGCTCATGACTCATCAGTTATTAATATCATTGCATAATGTAGGTGCAAGCAACTGATGCAAAGTTATGGACAAACTCAAATTATGATTCTTAAAATGTGTTTGTCAGCTAAGCGGAAATTATCTCACCATAGGAAAAGGAATTTGATTTTCCCACTTGGGAGTTAGTTTCATAGCACTTTGAAAGACAATGAGAATGTATTTCTATATCATGCAAACAGACCCATTAAGCTACCAAGGGGTGGAGGCCAACCTCACACTATCATGGCAGGGGAGGAGATGATCACATGTCTCATGTTCATTCAATTGCACCAGAGGCAGCAGGAACTAAAAAAAATTGCATTTTAGCAGACAACTCCAGCAGGGGAAGAAGCAGCAGGAAACTTCCTTCAAGACAGAAATCATGTTGCCTACCTCACAGCTAGAAATAGGCTTTTATCTGGAGGTATCCTTCAGAAGAATCCATCGCAAACATTCATTGGACAGTAAAAGAGAGGGGCCAAGAAACCCCAAGTTATCTTTCACATAAGGCGACAAAGGTACCAGCCCTTTGACTCTGGGGGATAGATCCTGACCCAGGAGTTTTGTCAGCCATCTTAATGGAAACATGGTGGTGAGGATTTTACCTTGAATCAAGTCTAGCTTGTTACGTTTTAGTTACTAGAAAGCATTTTTTCTTTATTTCTCGTCACCTTTTCTGACTTTAATCCTTATACTTGTACTCACTCTAAATTTCTTTATTTCGAATTAAACTTGTTTTGTTTTTAATCCAACCCAGTCCAGTGCTGTGTTTAAACTGAACTATTTAGTAACTCCATTTATAGTAACAAACAGTTAAATATTGACTCTTTAAAGGAGCAATAAAACTTAACATTCCTCAGATTGATCCAGGACAGGGCTGGACATTTCAGAACACATGTTTTGGGGGAAATCCAGGGCTGAGGAGAGTGTAGAGTCACCCTACCAGTTGTTAACCAAGGCTAGTGGAGAACAGTGGAAGTTTGTGGTATTGCAGGCAGGCTCCAGGATCCAAAGCATTGGACCAGGGCTGCCCAATACATAGACACAGAGTGCATGCTTGTAGCTAATTGGGTGTCCCAGGCAGAGAGATACAGTACCAATGCATTGTGAAGCACTCAGGGTTCACAATGAGGTGACACAACTCTTCACTGGTCTGGATTGCACCCCAGAGCGTCACAAGTACCTCTCAGATTTCATAGATTCCAAGGCCAAAAGGAACCATTGTGATCATCTACTCTGACCTCCTGTATAACATAGGCCACTGAACTGTCCCAAAATAATTTAGGAAAACATCCAGTCTTGATTTAACAATTGTCAGTGATGGAGAATCCACCATGCCCGTTGTAAATTGTTCCAATGTTTAATTACCCTCACTGTTAACAATGTACACCTTATTTCCAGTCTGAATGGGCCTAGCTTCTACCCCCAGCCATTGGATTATGCTATATCTTTTTCTGCTGCACTGAAGAGCCCACTATTAAGTATTTGTTCCCCATGTAGGTACTTACAGACTGTAATCAAGTCACCCCTTTTTAAGCTAAATAGAGCTCCTTGAGTCTATCACTCTAAGGCATGTTTTCTAGTCCATTAATCATTCTTGTGGATCTTCTGAACCCTCTTCAATTTATCAACATCCTTTTTTAATCAAGTCCTAGCTCTGTAAAGAGTGAAGAAACAGTTTCCGTTGGTGTTGCATTTTCCATTTGGCAAGCACATTTTTGTCTTCCGGTTTTCTCCTCTGCCATTTTTACAAGGCAACCATTTCAGTTTGCACAGCACCTTGGCATGACAAAACATTGTTTGTGCAACCACATCATTAAATAATGTGAGCTCTCCTCTGGGAATAATGCATGTTTATTAACTGATGAAGAGCTAGTAGGATGAACACAAAAACACATGTTCTTATAAGATCCAAAACAAACCCCTCACAGTCAAATGGCTATTTTTCCTCTTCCTGATGCAGTAATAGACTTTGTTTTCTTTAAAAGACACTTTTGCCACCCATGATTAACAGTTTTAATGTGGGTCAGATTTGAAGCCTTAACAGTGTTTTATTAATGGTATACTGTGTAACATTAAAACCAAAAAAAGATGAGGAGGAGCTCTATTTACACATCTGATGGGGAATCATTTCTTCCCTATAGCGGTTACCCCTGCTACAAAAATAAGCTTGTTCTTCCACTTTACAGAAAGGGGCTGTCCCCACTCCTATAGCAATCTACAACAAAACTTTTATTCACTTTGGTGGGAGAAGGATTGGACCCCAAAGTAAAGCTACCACTAAGGCAAAAAATGTCCCGTTAGCATGGCCTATTATATTTGTCTTACTTCTATCCAGAACCACCCTCTTTCCTCTTCTCTAGTGGCCACATACACTAACCTAATTTAGGTCTTCGATATAGGACTCTCCAACCTTTCTTTAAGGCTTCCCTTCAATTTTTCTTCAGAGGGGATGACACTCCCTCTGGAGTCCATGAATACCATGTCTAGCTTGGCCACAGGACTTGCTGCTGCATTGGTTCCCAATCTTTTCCTCTTTTCTGGAATTTCCTCCTTGCTCTTGAGGTCGATTAGCTGACAGATGTCCCCTCACTCCATGAAACTGATGCAGTATCACCTTTTTTCTGTCCATTTTCTCTCAGTGTTTTATCCTTCTTGTCTTCCATTTTCTTTACTTTGCATCTCTCTCTCTCTCTCAATGTGGCTATTTTCAATTATGTTCTCTCTCACACACACACGCACACACACACTAGTCCCTCCCCTCTCAAGGAGGATATGCAGCTCAGGACATCTACAGGTGCTTCCATGAGGCTTGTCAACCTTTTCTTCTACTTCATGAGCCAAGTGCAGGACAGAGAAAAGAAACATGGACTAATGCTTGCCACCTAATCGTGACATCCTGTATCTTTTGATCTGTTTCCACAGCCAGCTACATTAGGAGCCAAAATAGGACCAGGAAAGGAAGGCAGGTATCTTTCCAATGCTGGCTGATGTTTTATTTTCAACTGCACTTCCATGATGCAATGGATAGACAGGGCAGATCTGAGCATTTCTGCTCATCTTTGCTCCTCCCTTCCCCTGGATTAGTCCCTGATTTCTGCCCCCAAAAGACCTGTCTCCCCTCCCAGATTAGGAAGTGATTTGAGAATGGATTCTGTTCCATACTCTGCCACCAGCCTGCTGTGTGAACTTGGACAAGTCACTTTACCTCTGTTTCTCCTCCCACTCAATTGTCTCATCTATTTAGATTGTAAGGTTTTCAGGGCAGGAACTGCCTTTCACTATGTGCTTGTATGGTGCCTAGCACAATGGGGCACTATTCCTATCTGAGATCTCTATGGGCTTGGCTACACTACCACTTAAGTTGATGTAACTCAGGACGCTCAGGAGTATGAAAAAGCCACCCACCCACCCCGAGCAACGCAAGTTACATCCACCTAAGCACTGTCTACACCAGCGCTCTCCCATTGGCAAAGCACGTCTTCAACAGATGCACTGCATCGGTGCAGCTGTGCCGATGTAGCATGGTAGTGTAGACCAGTGGTTCATGTGAACCCCTGGGGGTACTCAGAGGTCTTCCAGGGGATACATCATCTCATCTCGCTATTTGCCTAGTTTTACAACAGGCGACATAAAAAGCACCAGCGAAGTCAGTACAAACTAAAATTTCATACCGACAATGACTTGTTTATACTGCTCTATATGCTATACACTGAAATGTAAATACAATATTTATGTTCTAATTGGTTTATTTTATAATTATACAGTAAAAATGAGAAAGTCAGCAATTTATCTGTAATAGTGTGCTGTGACACTTTTGTATTCTTATGTCTGATTTTGTAAGCAAGTAATTTTTAAGTGAGGGGTACACAAAACAAATCGTACTCCTGAAAGGGGTACAATAGCCTGGAAAGGTTGAGAGCCACTGGTGCAGAATAGCCCTAGGTGCTCTAGTAATAAAAATAACAACAGCAGAGAGACAGGGAGCACTTCTTTTAGGGACTCGTGCTGCATGTGCTACTACCAAGAGTGCTAATCTCCCTACTTTTACAAGTAAATTTCAGTTTTCCTTGCATTTTAATTTTCAATGTTTTTAATATGGGGGTAGGAGGTGAAGGGAACAATCACATAAATAAGAGAATATCTCCTAACAATAACCAGGTATATAATAGCTAATCCAGAGACATGTAAAATCCTGGAAACAATAGGTGAAACCACAGCAGAGGAGTAACAATCCAGGTTTCCAGTATTTCCTCTTGTTCTAATCCACAGCTTTAATTGCAACCCACTCATAATTTTCAGTGTTTAAGGCTTCAGGTTACCCACAATGCATCTTTGCTGAAGATGCAGAAGCTTTCAGAGACAGCGGTGAATCAGCCACCTGAGAGTTCTCTAGTGGCATCCCTGACCAATTCTTTTCTCTGATCAGTACTGTGGATCTTTGTTGCATATTCTACATTCATTCCACAATGCAGAAGTCTCATTCTGCACAAATTTATATCTACATCAGAACCAGCCCTTTTTCTGTATGAAGATAGAGGATAATAACAGTGGTAGACAGCATAGAAAAACCTTACTTGAGAGACGGAGATAGGATATGCACTGCAGATCAGATGGCAGAACTTTGCTATTAGTTTCAGAGGGGTGGCCATGTTAGTCTGTAACAGCAAAAACAATGAGGAGTCCTTGTGGCACCTTAGAAACTAACACATTTATTTGGGCATAAGCTTTCGTGGGCTAGAACCCACTTCATCAGATGCATGGAGTGAAAAATAGTAGGCAGCTATAAATATACAGTACATGAAAAGATGGGAGTTGCCTTACCAAGTGGGGGGGTCAGTGCTAACGAGGCCAATTCAATTAGGGTGGATGTGGCCCATTCCCAACAGTTGACAAGAAGGGGTGAGTATCAACAGAGAGAAAATTACTCTTTGTAGTGACCCAGCCACTCCCAGTCTTTATTCAGGCCTAATTTGATGGTGTCGTTAGCAAATTAATTCCAGTTCTGCAGTTTCTTGTTGGAGTCTGTTTTTGAAGTTTTTTTGTTGAAGAATGGCCACGTTTAGGTCTGTTATTGAGTGTCCAGGGAGATTGAAGGTTCTCCTACTGGTTTTTGAATGTTACAATTCTTGATGTCCGATTTGTGTCCCTTTATTCTTTTGCATAGAGACTGTCCGGTTTGTCCAATGTACATGGCAGAGGGGCATTGCTGGCACACGATGGCATATATCACATTGGTAGATGTGCAGGTGAACGAGCCCTTGATGGTGTGGCTGATGTGGTTGGGTCCTATGATACTGTCCCTTGAATAGATATGCGGACAGAATTGGCAACATGGTTTGTTGCAGGGATTGGTTCCCGGGTTAGTGTTTCTGTTATGTGGTGTGTAGTTGCTGGTAAATATTTGCTTCAGGTTGGGGGGCTGTCTGTAAGTGAGGACTGGCCTGTCTCCCAAGGTCTGTGAGAGTGAGGGATCGTCCTTCAGGATAGGTTGTAGATCCTTGTTGATGCACTGAAGAGGTTTTAGTTGGGGGCTGTGGATGATGGCTAGTGGCGTTCGGTTACTTTCTTCATCTGATGAAGTGGGTTTTAGTGCAAGAAAGCTTATGCCCAAATAAATGTGTTAGTCTCTAAGGTGCCAAAAGAACTCCTTGTTGTTTTTTCTATTAGTGTCCGTTATATTTCCCATTTCTTCACACCCACACTATAACATTGTACATTAATAATGGTAACCCAAGAGGTTACTGAAAACATCATTGAAATGTCTCTTCCTGGTAGTTTGATTCCTGCCAGTTGCTGAATCACTACAGGGCAGAGGTGAGGTTGTTTGGGTGCCTTCACCGTGCATTTCCATACCTTAGTGAGTTTGGATTATTTTTCCTTGGATTTGCTGTGTTTGTTTTGGGGATAATGACAATATTCTTGTGATGCTATTTAGCCTTAAGTAACCAATATTTCCTTCCAACCTTAACTCCAGCTTTACATTGTTCCTTTGTCTGGGAATATTAAACCGAACTTTAACACTAAAATAGCAATTTAAGGACTCTGAAAGTAGTTAGGTCATATCTCTCATCACTAGAATACACACTTCAGGCTAGACCCTGGCTGTCCTAGGGAACTTCACAAGATCCCTGCCCCAGTGGCAGCTACAGCAGCACTGGGGCATGAGGAGTGCAGCCAGTGCAACACCCCTGACAGTATGTTTTCCATGCCATGCAGAACCTTTGCTGAAGGGGACAAGGGCGTGCACCCTAACTCTTTTACAAAGTCTAGTGCCTCTGCAGTGCTCAACTTGCATAGTTCTGGAGCACCCTGACCACAGGTCCTTCATGCCCAATCCTGATGCAGGATCACAAGATGTGGAGGGTGTGAAGGAGACTTACATCTCCCCTCCCTTGTGCACCAGCAGTGGGCTGGGAATTGCCAAGCTCAGTGGTTCTCAAGTTTTTTTGTACAATATGACCCGCTTCCCCTCCTACCACTCCCCCTTACCTTTGCCATACCCAGATCTAACTCCCATCTACCCAGGACACACCTCCCATTTAGCTATATGGGAAGCTCAGAATCACCATGACCCCCCATCCCCCACATCCCACCAGGTTGAAAACCTCTGATCTAGACCCTTTTTTTTTTTCACTTTATTTTTGGGGGATAAAACACTGAATATTAACAATATCGCCCTGATCTGAACTTTCTGCTGGAACATTATTTCCTCTGCATCCTTCTAGTCTCCTCTGCAGGCTTTCTAGTTACTACAGTGTCACCTGTAGAGTTGGCCATCCCGGAGAGGCTGTTAGCCCTGCTCTTCTGACTGTCTCTGTGGATTTAATTTACAGATTAATTTCTGCTGCAAACAAAACCATTGATAATTAAAAACTGTTTTCAGGGACTGATTTACGAACAAGCTGGGCAGGTGTTTGTTACTTGTAGGAAGAGTGGGGGTGGGGGAAGAGTATGTGACAAACAAGAGCAAAGCTTTCTGTGCTGGGCTCCATGAGAGGATATTGTTGTTGTTGAGTGGGTCATCTCCAGGTCTCTCTGCATTTTCTAAAGGTGGGCAGGTGGGAATAGCTTCATTTTACCACTGGCCTAGCCAAGCCCATAGATTTTGCATATTCATACTGAGAGGGTAGTGGAGGCGGTCTGCCATGTTAGGAAACTGGGTTACAGCCTCAGGTTAGCCAGAAGGGACCTTGCATTTCTCCAGATATTTGAATTCTGAGTAGAATATGATTTTTCCATCCCGCCACCCAAATATATGTGTATGAAGGATTGAACAAACTGGGAAGACACATGCTCCACAAAAATTATTGCATATACCTATTTCTAGATATAGCAATGACAGTTCACTTTCAGGAGTGGTGATGAGAAAATTAAACCCAAGTCTGTTCATTGTTATAAAATATATACATTTACTGCATTAACATATGTGACATACAATATTTCATGATGAAATGGAGCCAGGAGATCTAGTTAGGTTCTGGGTTCATCCATTTTTCTTGCTAGCATATGTAGCTTTATGATTTTTCTTCTTCTAAATACTTGTCCTTTTTTTTCTTTGGAGAGATAGGAGAGGAATATACTCCATGGAGTTTTAGATAAGTGAACTATATGAGTGAACTATAGTATCTAATTAATAACCTATCTACACAGTTATAACCATAGAGGTCATTTGTCATTTTCTTGACTACTTTTCCCTTCCCTTCATAGCCTGTAACATGGTGCCCAAGGCTGCTACCAGTATTCTAGGTGTGGACTCAGACCTCTCTCTAGAAAGCCATAATAAGCTCTTCCAGTTTGTGTTCTATTTATACATCCATGTGCCTTTTAAAATAATTGCTGCCAGCCGTTGAGCTGATGGCATTTTGTTTCCATCCTCTCTCACCCCAGATCCTTTCCCTTATTGAGGCTTGTCATCTTTCATGTTATCATTCCTTTGGCTGTTCTTTAACCTCATTTCTGTTAGTTCACTACATTTTACATTAAAATGCTAGAGAGAGGCAGTATGATCTTGTGGACTACTCACGCAAGCCAGGAACTGGTGATTTCTAATGACAGCTCTGCTAATGTAGTCTTGGTTCAGTAATTTGGTTTGGGGGGACGGGGGTGGGAGGGTGTCAGGCACAAATGCCCATGGCAACTGACCAATCCTAGAGGATGCAGAATGTGAGGCAAGTAATTATAGATGCCTATTCAGGATGGTCTTTGATTAGTGCACAGAATGGGAGTTAGCAACACAGAGTCTATGTCCAACTCCACTACAGACTTCCTATGTTTTAGGAGGTGCTGGATACTAACCCACAACTCTAGTTGCCTGAAATCAGGTCATTTACCCTACACCTCTGTTTCTCAGTTTCCCTTCTATAAAATAGGAATAATATTTAACACTTACTTCACAACACCTATGTAGATGCTAATTATTTTTATTAATATGCACAAGCCAGTTTCTTAGCTCATGCCTCAATTGTTTCCAAATCCTTTTGAAATAATTTTGATCCACATTGATAATGGCTCTGTTCGCCCCTTATGCCAGCAGAAAATTTGCCCTGTCTAACGCACACATAAACACACCATATTAGAGAGAGACAGACCCTGTTCTAATCACTCCACACTTATTAATAAGAATCAACAGGATAGAAAAATTAAAATTTTCAGCTCTGAAAACACAGGCACTCAACTTGGCTAATTTGTTATTAATAATAACAACGATCAAATTATTCATTAGTATTGAGGTAGCACCCAGACATGCACCCACAATGGGTCCTCACTGTGCTTGGTGCTGAACAAACACAGAACAAAAAGACACATTCTGCCCCAAAGATGTTACAGTATAAGCATAAGAAAAGAGACAAACAGATGGATACAGGCTGACAGGGAATTACAAAGAAACAATGAGACAACATTGGTCAGCCTGACAGGCAGTGATCTCAGCACACCAGCAGCCTAACGGTTGTCAAGTTTTTAGTAGGCCTTATGGCAAAGGAGTTTTATCGAGGGATTTGAAGAAGGATAATGAGTTGGCTTTGCAGATAGTTATGGGAAATTCCTCCCAAATATGAGTGACAGCATAGGAAAAAACAATTTGTCCACTAAAAATTAGATGGCGACAACTAATTCATTTCACAAAAGCTAAACAGCCAGCAGACAGTAACAACTTCAGGTCAGTGCTAATCTGGGCTACGTCTGAAGCTGGTGACCTAGTTTTTAGGTGACTCTAATATTTAGACCAGGGGTCTCAAACTCAATTTACTTTAGGGCCAGTGCCAGTCCTCAAATCCTCCCAGCGGGCCAATAATGTCACTGAAGATGGTGTTCAGAAAAGAAAACGTTTATATTGTATTTTTTATTTAGAATTTCTTAGAAATAATAAAACTGTCATACAACTTTATACAATTCTTTGCCTGCCAGAGAATTTTTAGTGTTTGCCAGACACCTAACAATACTTCAGTTCTGTCAGTTTGTTGATGTTTGGCCTCAGTGACTGAGCAGTTGACACCTTCAGGATTGCAGCAAGGTGTGCATCAGATAGTTGTGTTAGGTATTTAGACTTGTTTATATTCATTGTGGAAAAAAGTGATGCTGCCTCAATGGCTGACTCTGCCTGGCGACTAGTGATGGTTTTTCTGTCCCTCTCCCCCAGCCAATGGGAGCTGTGGGGGGCGGTGCCTACAACAGACATTGCCAGCAGCATGTCTGCATGTGTCTCTCCTCCGTGGGCCACAGTCGGGTTCTCAGGCCGCAGATGGCCCACGGGCTGGGACTTTGAGACACCTGATTTAGACTGTATCCTTTTTGGGGCAGAGACTCTATCGTCCTATATTTTGGACACTGATGTAGTAAAAATAATAATTATAATAATCTATAGTTAGGCTTGACAGAATTTTATTTTTATTTTAATAATTTTGACAGATAATATCAATTTTTATTTATTAATTTTCACAATTGTGCAAAATTATGGGCAATAAGGGGAGTCAGACAATTATTTAAGGACAGTAGACACAAATTGAAAAAGCTGAAGCTTTAAAACAGTTAAAACACAAATTTTCAACATCACATGTCAAAATATTCACAGTAAATATCCTTAAATCAAACTCTAATAAGTTCTTGTCGCATTTTTCTTATTTTGCCTATCTGTAAATATTGCTTATTACAAATGGAAATATTCTTTCACTGGTTTGTGTGTGTGTGGTTAAATTGATGTTTTAATAGTGTTCAAAAATATTTACCAATAAAAATCTAATCCTGCCAATCCTATCTATAGTACTGTAGGCTTTTTATTCTTTTACTATGCCCCTGAGCCACATGGGCCAATCAGTGAGCTCAAGAGTCCAACACAGGGTGACCAAGTATCCGGTTTTCGAACGGAACACCCAGTCGAAAAGGGACTCTGGCGGCTCCGGTCGGCACACTGACCGGGCCATTAAAAGTCCAGTCGGTGGTGCTGTGGCACTAAAGCAGTCTAGTCCCTACCTATCCTGGCTGGCACCACGCTGCGCCCTGGAAGCGGGTAGCAGGTCTAACTCCTAGGTGGGGGGGGGCCACGGAGCTCTGCGTGCTGTCCCCGCCCCGAGCACTGGCTCCACACTCCCATTGGCCGATTTCCGGCCAATGGGAGCCGGGGGGGGCAGTGCCTGCAGGCGAGAGCGGTGCATGGAGCCTCCTCCCCGCCCCCCCCCGGACCTGGATCTGTTGGCTGCTTCCGGTGTGCGCGCAGCACGGTGCCAGGACAGGCAAGCAGCCTGCCTTAGCCCCCACGCTGCGCCACTAACTGGGAGCTGCCCAAGGTAAGCCCACACCACGACCCCAAGCCCCAACCCCCTGCCCCAGCCCTGAGCCCCCCCAAACCCGGAGTACCCTCCTGCACCCCAAACCCCTCATCCACAGCCCCACCCCAGAGCCCTCACCCCTCCTGCACCCCACCCCTCTGCCTCAACCCATAGCTCCCTCCCACACTCCAAATCCCTCAGCCCCACCCCCCAGCCTGGAGCCCCCTCCTGCATCCCAAACCCTTCATCCCCAGCCCCACCCCAGAGCCTACATCCTCAGCTTGAGCCGTCACCCCCTCCTGCACCCCAACTCCCTGCCCCAGCCCAGAGCCCCCTCCCGCACCCTGAACCCCTAATTTATGGCCCCACCCCAGAACCCTCACCCCCTCCCACACCCCTTGCCCCTGCCCCAGCCCAGTGAAAGTGAGTGAGGGTGGGGGAGAGCGAGCCACCAAGGAAGGGGGAATGTAGTGAGCGGGGGGCGGGGCCTTGGGGAAGGGGTAGGGCCTTGGGGAAGGGGCAGGGCTAGGGTGTTCGGTTTTCTGCGACTAGAAATTTGGCAACCCTAGTCCAACGTGGAAAGTTACTTTACCGGGGTGAAATCCTGGCCCCGTGGAACTCAATGGCGAAGCTCTCACTGACTTAAATAGGGCCAGGATTTCTCCCTTGGCTTGGTGTCAGTGATTTCAGTGTGCTTGTGAATGGAGTTTGGATTCTAGTGACCAACCAACTGTGGTTGCATTATGACTCATCTGAAAATCCTTCCGAACACAGGATGGAATTTCCCCTTAAGTAGTTAGTCATCCCATTGCTATTTCCCCATCAACTCCTATCCACTTGAGAAAGCCCTTCCCCACTTGTACAAATTTAGTTTGAATATAGCCATGTCCTGTATTCAGTCCCATACAAGTGACATACATAAGCAGAACATGTTTAGATATTTAATAGTTCTGCAACTAGAGATGTTGGAATGTAAGAATCAAATATTTATACTGTGGGGACAGCAAGAGACCCCAAGTAGCACCACACGCTTTTGTTCTGAGTGCTGCTCTAACACAAAGACATATATGGTCCCTGACCCCAAAAGCTACAAATGACCTGATTCTCTCACCTTGACTCTCATTGAGTAGTACTTTACTCTGCAAATAGTTCCATTGGTTTGGGTAAGGTATTACTCAACATGAGCATGGATAGCAGAATCAGGCTCAAAGTTAGTTTCCTTACTCTTTTAAACACAAATGTAACCTGCTACTTTGTATGTTCCTGTAATTTAAATAAGTGTACATTTGATGGCAAATATAGCAGTAATAGTGGGTACTTGGAGAGGGTTTCATATTTCCAAAGAGATTAAAGTGCCTTTCTTGGAAACTTTTATAAACCATCTTCATAAAATAGAAGGAAAGAGGTAATTATTCCAGCTCTTCCCTACTCTACATTAGTCTAATCATATCTGTGTACTTTTAAATAGAGCTGGCTGAAATTCTCTCATTGCAATTTTTTTTTTTAAATATGAAAAATAGTTTTGACCAAAATTTTCATTTTTGGTTAAAAAGTTTTATAGTTTTTCAATAAAAAGATTTGTGTGGAGTAAAAGTTTTCAGTTTATGAAAAGTAAAACTTTTTAAAAAAATGAAAATAATTTTAAAAACTGGGGGGAAAATGAAACAAAACAAAAAATTCCCAGCATTTTTTTTTTTAAAACCTCAAATGAACATTTTGGAAAATTTCCTGTGAAAAATAACTGGTAATTTTCAATCAATTTCTGAAGGACTGGCATGTCCAACTACTTGGGAAGAGGTCCAATCACTGATACACAATGTACAGATATGCTGGAACCAACAGAACACAGGCTCGCCAACCTCTTCACAGTGTTGACCACACCTCAATAGAGAGGGTATTGTGTGGACTCACCGCCTCTCCCTCGGCCATCAAATAACTGCCCCATGACAATGACAGCAAGCACTTTGAAGGGGAGGCAATATAAGGAAATGTATATATGGTGTTTTTTAAATGTTTTTTACCAACTGCAATTAAGAAAGAGAAATGGCTCTGTACTTTTGGGAAGATGTTACTGGCAAATATACCACAGAAGACAGCTGTGAATCCAAGAAAATAACTGCTCCTGCTCTAGCTTTATGAGTTCTCAAAAGAGATGTGGCCGTGCCTCTCAGCAGACAGGTACCCAACAAGAGACACAGAGGGGGTGAAGACAGACGAAGAAGAAGCCCTGTGCTCTGAATAATGAGCAGGGAGGTTGCCTTGGCTATTGTTGCCTTCCCACTCCAAGGCAGACAAGAGATGCCAGACACAGCCTTCTCCAGGTCTATGTCTCACATAGAACTTGCAAACAGGGAGTGCCACAGAGTCACAGAAAAGGACAATTTACTTTCCTCTCATAAAATCTGGTTGTACCACAGTCTATTTTCTTTAAAACCCAGGATGGGTAAATGGTTTACTTTGAATTCACAAAACTGTTTTCTGAATGAGTTCCTTGGAACATCAACCTACAAGAATTCAGCCAAAACTACAATCTGCTCTGATCTACGCTGCAGCAACAAGGCTATCAGCAATGAAACATGAGCTCAACTCTAGAGGCACTATGGGGCTCTGTACCACCTTGCTGGGGGTGGATTATACCACATTCTAGCCAAGGGGGTTTAGATATATGCCCTAGAATTTTGGAGCTATGGGAGGTCCTGTCAGGTAGGCCCTGAGAGCACAGATAAGAACGTAAGAATGGCCATACTGGGTCAGACCAATGGTCCATCTAGCCCAGTATCCTGTCTTCCGACAGTGGCCAATGCCAGGTGCTTCAGAGGGAATGAACAGAACAGGCAATCATTGGGTGATCCATCCCCTGTCACCCACTCCCAGCTCCAGGGGTGGAAAGTTATTTATACTTAGCTTTGAAAAGGGTAACACTTTAAAAGGTATCTGTGACGGGTTGGATCACAGAAACCCCCTTGGGAGCTGCCAGCTGATGTGCAAAGACTACTTCTGTTCCTGTTCTCCCTGCCAGCTACCAGTGGCTCCAGCACCCTGCCTTGCTGAAGCCAGACACACCCATCTGCTCCAGCACAGACCCAGAGTCTGAATAACCTGTCTCAAAGCTGCAGGTTTACCTGAGAATAACTCACAGAAGTCTGCTTGCCCTTAGCACTCAGATGCCCAATTCCCAATGGGGTCTAAACCCAAATAAATCCGTTTTACCCTGTATAAAGCATATACAGGGTAAATTCATAAATTGTTCGCCCTCTATAACACTGATAGAGAGATATGCACAGCTGTTTGCTCCCCCAGGTATTAATACATACTCTGAGTTAATTAATAAGTAGAAAGTGATTTTATTTAAATACAGAAAATAGGATTTAAGTGATTCCAAGTAGTAACAGACAGAACAAAGTAAGTTACCCAGCAAAATAAAATAAAATGCGCAAATCTATGTCTAATCAAACTGAATACAGATAATCTCACCCTCAGAGATGCTTCAGTAAGTTTTTTCTCAGACTGGACACCTTCCAGGCCTGGGCACAATTCTTTCCCCTGGTACAGCTCTTGTTCCAGCTCAGGTGATAGCTAGGGGATTCTTCATGATGGCTCCTCTCCCTCTCTGTTCTCTTCCACCCCTTTATATATCTTTTGCATAAGGCGGGAATCCTTTGTCCCTCTGGGTTCCCCCACCCCTCACTGGAAAAGCACCAGGTTAAAGATGGATTCCAGTTCAGGTGACATGATCACATGTCACTGCAAGGCTTCATTACTCACTTGCCAGCACACACATATACAGGAAGACTCACAGGTAAATACAGCCATCTGCAGACAATGGCTCTGGTTAATGGGAGTCATCAAGATTCCAAACCACCATCAATGGCCCACACTTTGCATAATTACAATAGGCCTTTTGCATGAAGCATATTCCAATTACATTATATTCACTTATCATGTTTTTACAAAATCATATAGACTGCACAACGTCACGGTATCTACATCTGCTGAATGCTGTTTAGCAATGTTTGTTTCATTTACAACGGGCTGTAAGTTGATCCATTCTGTCAAAGTGCCATGATGTATCTCAAATGCCTTCCCATTCTATTCCTATGATAACTCTGCCATACATAAAAATGGTTGAATACTGTACCACCTTGCATTTGTGGTCATTAAAGCAGCAATGCAATTCTAGTTTAAGTTAACTACTGATGCTCCATGATAGGTGAAGTACAGGGTGTTCATTCCTGGAGCATCCCAACCAGTTCATAATACTGGAGTGAACTAACAGAGGAAGGGGATGGGGTTTATTGACTCTTGGGGGTTGAGGGTGGAACATTACTGGGCCGTCAGCACCCTGCCCAAAGCTGGCCCTTGTGAATTCCCTACTGCAGTCCTTATCCAGCACCAGTCCATGTTAATTAGGTTTTGTTTGACTGATGGTGCTTGTAATCCTGCCAGTTAAGCACAGGGAAGCATGTAACCTGCTGATCTTCTTTTGGAGCTCACAGAGACATGCCAAAGCACCTGGAGTTGGGATTCTGGCACAGACTGCTTGGAAACAGGATTTTACTATGGTTTTAACTGCACATCACTTTTGAAGGAGGGAGGGGAAGATTACTCATCTACATAAAATTAAGCTTATAGGACCTGGGCCTGTGTTAGTTGCCACACAACAGTAAAAAATATAAGCTTGCTACATCTACCTATTCATACAAGAATCTACACCACTGTATAACCATCTCCCTTCATAACACCACACAGAGCAGTCATTCATAAAAACGGTCTTCTACTCCACCATCACATCAAACTATAAGAAAACATATAGAGTTGTGACATGCTGTACACTGGGGCTATATGCCTGTTGAAATCTTTACTATACGTTTAATAAACAATATACATCCAACAGCATAATTTCCATCAGGGAACAAAACAAGGGGGTACTATTAAGGGTGGGGGTATTTAAGTTTGGGAGGAGCAGAGTGGTAACGAGTGGGGGAAGACTCTAAGGTCTTTGGGAACTGGCTGGAAATTCCTTACCTGGCAGGGGAGAGGTGAATTATACCTTATGGATATGGAGCTGGCGGATAATAGAAAGGGAGCCTTTTTTCTACAATGAAAGTGTTTAGCACTTAGAGGTTAATATCAAGAAAATGGTCTGCATTTCAAATATTTAATGAGGATGAAAGACTCTCTTCCTTATACTCCTCCATGCCTCCCTTGGGCTCTCAACACCACAGCTACCCGTGGCTAGCTACATCCCCTCCAGTCCCCAGCGCCCATCTCCATGCCCTCCCAGTCCTCTTTCCCTTCCCATGCCTCATCACTCCCCTCTCCCCTTCACGCCTGTGCTCCTCTTGCTGCCCCCAAAGCGGGACCCCCATTCCAAGGAAGTTTCAAAAATGATGAGTGGAGTTTCTTACCCACAGTTGGCAGCTATTATCCAGAAACAGTGACAATGCCAAGTCATTTGGGAAGAAGGACTTGATAATATTGGGGGTTATACTGCTCTGTTTTAATGCAAAGAGTCTAGAATCAAAAAAAGAAGAGGCTGAACTCAACAGCTGGCTATTAAGAGTGAGACTTGGTGGACATTACTGAAACATGGTGGGCCGTGGAGCATAAGCAGGCCACATCTGTGGAAGGATAAGGCATGCTGTAGCAAAGGCATGAAGTTAGCAAAGGGGGAAGTTAGGGGAACTCTTCGACAGGGAAAGTAAATGCCATTGTCACCATCATTTTTACTTTGCCCAAGTGAATCCTAGGCACTGTACAGAATGAAAAGAAAAGCAAGTCTCTGCCCTAAAGTGTTTCCAATGTAAATGTAGATGGAACATGCAGAGTGGAATTAGAGGGAATGAGGGAGGACATGGAACACTTTTCCAAGCAGCAGCTGGTAACAGGGATAAGCTGGAGGGCAGGGACAGGGTCCAGAGTGACCTAGACAGATTGGAGGATTGGGCCAAAGGACAAGCGCAGAGTCCTGCACGTAGGATGGAAGAATCTCATGCACTGCTACAGGCTGGGGACCAATTGGCTAAGCGTCAGGTCTGCAAAAAAGGACGTGGGGATTACAGTGGATGAGAAGCTGGATATGAGTCAACAGTGTGCCCTTGTTGCCAAGAAGGCTAAGGGCATATTGGGCTGCATTAGTAGGAGCATTGCCAGCAGATCGAGGAAACTGATTATTCACCTCTATTTGGCACTGATGAGGCCACATTTGGAGTATTGCATCCAGTTTTGGGGCCCCCACTACAGAAAGGATGTGGACAAATTTGAGAGAGTCCAACAGAGGGCAACGAAAATGATTAGGAGGCTGGGGCACATGACTTATGAGGAGAGGCCGAGGGAACTGGTCTTAATTAGTCTGCAGAAGAGAAGAGTGGGGGGGATTTGATAGCAGCCTTCAACTATCTGAAGGGGGGTTCCAAAGAGGATGGAGCTAGGCTGTTCTCAGTGGTGGCAGATGACAGAACAAGGAGCAATGGTCTCAAGTTGCAGTGGGGGAGGGCTAGGTTGGATATTAGGAAAAACAGTTTCACTAGGAGGGTGGTGAAGCACTGGAATGGGTTACCTAGGGAGGTGATTTTTTAAGATTTTTAAGGCCCGACTTGACAAAGCCCTGGCTGAGATGATTTAGTTGGGGTTGGTCCTGCTTTGAGCAGGGGTTGGACTAGATGACCTCCTGAGGTCTCCTCCAACCCTAATCTTCTATGATTGTATGGATTCACCGATTTACTGGAAAAAAACACAACTCTCTCTTACTGATAGTGGGAATAAGTGGCTAGAGGATTCTGTCCTGTCCTCAGTATAACTGTTCCACTGGACACGTCACAACCAACCCCTATACACTCTTGTCCCATCTACTGTGGCAGCTTCCTGCACACTCTCCTCAAAGTATTCTCAACCCCCGATGTTTCAGACCTTGGTCCAGATGCATCTGCCTGTCATCCATTACCTCACTGATTTCCAAGAAAGTTACAGAAATAGGGGCCATGCATGAATCCATCCCTTTCAGCATCGCACATTGTGTGTCCAGAATTCACGAAGAAGGTAGGTGGGATATCTGGGTCCAAAGTCAGCATTAGTGAGAAGGTGTTCTGTGGATTACTGAGAGGAAAAGAGAGATGCTGCAAAGCTAACATGAGAGGTAACAGGAGGAATAACCATGGATACCAATAATCAAATGTCCCTTTAGACAGTCTCCTTCTCCAATCTTGCAAAGTACCCTCCACCTCCTAAGCCATTCTCTCCTACTCCACACAGTGTCATGTCTTCCCATCAAATGACTCCCTCCCATCCCCTCAGTGACTTGCTCCACCCCTCATATTAACATGTACCCCCACCCACAAGCATGATTCCATGACTTTCCTCACATTGGAGACAGTCTGCACCCAAAGGTTCCTACAAGAGAACTAGGCACTCTGGCTATGCCTATTCTCTACAGGTGGGGCTCTTTATAGTCTGGGTTCTTTATTATAAAAACAATTCCTGAATCAATTTAGTGTCTCAAAGCTGGTTCATTATTTGAATTGCCAGCTTATCAGATATCTGCCCAATCCACTTATTTATCATTAGACACAAAATAAACGCGAAAGCCATATTAAGATGCCAAGCTAAAACATGGGAAGAATATTTGTTTTCCAGATGAGGGCATTTGTTTAAATAGAAAACATTTTATATTACAGCCTCTAGAAGAAGAAAATTGTGGAAAGAAAATAAAAAAGTGAAACTTGATTTTAAAAGTCACATTACATTCTCCCCTGGTCTAGCAGTGAAACTCCTGCCATTTAAACTCATTTAGCCCACAAAAACAATGATTGTATGAACTCTAGTCAGCTGTGAGGTGAGTGGACCAACTAGTCAGCTGTTCAAGATACTGAGATAAGTTTGTGTAAGTTAATGATGCTCAGGGTAATTTCAAGGCAGGTTTAACAGAGATCTTAGATTAAGCTACTTTTCAGCTCAAAGTGCATATTGCATATTTCCCATGTGCAGACCAGATGCCATTAAAAACCCATAAGATGACCGAAGAGCTGCAAGCCTCAGTAGGTGTATCCTAGGGTAGTGGGGGTACATAGAGGTCTTCCAGGGGGTACATCAACTCATCTAGATATTTGCCTAGTTTTACAACAGGCTACATAAAAAGCACTAGTGAAGTCAGTACAAACTAAAATTTCATACAATTACCTGTTTATACTGCTTTATATGCTATACAATAGTTATATTGCAATCCATTTATTTTACAATTCTATGGTAAAAATGAGAAAGGACGCAATTTTTCAGTAAGTGTGCTGTGACACGTTTGTATTTTTATGTCTGATTTTGTAAGCAAGTAGTTTTTAAGTGAGGTGAAACTTGGGGGTACGCAAGACAAATCAGACTCCTGAAATGGATACAGTAGTCTGGAAAGGTTGAGAGCCACTGCCCTAGGGCACTGACACAATGTCCTTTCTTTATTGATAATGGCCTGACCACCTAAATCCTTGTTTTATTGTCCAGAATGCAAAAAGCTAGGAGTGTGGGGTGGCTGCAGTTTGCCATACTTCTGTGGAATCTGGCTCTAAAGCCACTGTATCCAGCCTCAGGAGAACAACCCCAGTGCAAGGATGATCATCATTAATATTGAGCCATCATAGGGGCTCTTATGCTATTTGCCTCCTCTACTGCTAGCATATCAGAGAAAAACTGGTGTCGCTGAAGGAGAGAGTCCTCAGCCAGGATGCCACATAATCCATGCCAATCTGTAACTGAGGTTTTTCCCCCTTGGCACCTTGCAATCGACGTAAGTTAGAGGATCCTGAGCACTGCTCTGACTCAAAAGTGGGACCAATCATGCACACTAGCTGTATCAAGGGAGTTAAAAGGTGTGTTTTAAGCCATCTTTGCAGACAATGCTCTGAGCTGTAGATCTGCCACACCCCAGCATCTGGCCCAGAGCATCTAAAGAAGCAGGGATGTTATGACAGTGAAACATGGATCAGGGAAGCCGTATATATATTGGTAACACTATAAGAAAAAGATCCCATCAACCAGATAGAGGTGAAGAAAGGAAAGAGAAAAAAAAACTAAACAAACCCAACTACAGACCACATAAACCAGCAGAAATATGCCAGAGAGAAGAATCCCTGCATTAGTCCCCAGAGGAGAGAGAACATGTGGATTAGTAGGTCTCTTCCATCTTAGATTTCTCTTAACTTTATGGCACTCACACATCTTTGCATAATACTGAAATAACTGAAAGACATTTTCGAATCATCCCCTCATTCTATTCAAACACAAGCAATGCTTATGGCCATTTTTCCACCATCAAAATTTTGACAAAAATGTGTTGAACAGCTATTCTGTCTGTGCCTTGGTTTTCACCATCTGTAAAATGGGGAGAATTATGTTGAACACCTTTGTAAAAGAGTTTGCTTTGCTTTGAGATCTATGGATAGAAAGCACTAAGTATTATTACTCAATATATTATTCAAAACTGTTTATAGATTCCAAGACCGGAAGGGACCATAGCAATAATCTAGTCTGACCTCCGGCATAACACAGGTCATAGAACTTCCCCAAAATAGTTCCTAGAGCAGATCTTTCAGAAAAATACCCAGTCTTGATTTAAAAATTGTTAAGTGATAAAGAATGCACCATGACTCTTGGTAAGTTGTTTCAATGTCTAATTACACTCACTGTTAAAAATGTTCACTTTTTTCCAGTCTGAATTTGTCTACCTTCAACTTCCAACCATTGGCTTGTGTTATACTTTTCTCTGCTAGACTGACACACCCATTATGAAATATGTGTTTTCTGTGTAGATACTTACGGACTGTAATCCGGTCACCCTTAAACCTTCTCTTTGTTAAGCTGAATAGTTTGAGCTCATTGAGTCTATCACTAGAAGTCATGTTTTCTAATCTTTTACTCATTAACGTGGCTCTTCTCTGAATCCTCTCCAATTTATCAACATCCTTCTTGAATTGTGGGCACCAGAACTGGACACGGTATTCCAGCAGCAGTTGCACCAGTCTCAAATACAGAGGTAAAATAACATCTCTGCTCCTACTCAAGATTTCCCTGTTTATGTAACCAAGGATCACAGAGCCCATTTGGCCACAGCATCGCACTGGGAACTCATATTCAGCAGATTATCCACCACAACATAAATTCCATCTAAGCTGTGTGGCCGTGCAGCAGGCTATCAAGGGCCATGCGGGCAGGGAGGGGCGCCCCTCCCACATCCCCAGCCCAGCCTGGCCGGAACTGCTGCAGCCAGAGAGAGGCACCTCTCCNCCGGGGGGGGGGGGGGGGGGGGGGGGGGGGGGGGGGGGGGGGGGGGGGGGGAGGAGTCCTCTCTCCCCGCCACAGCCCCGGGGCAGCCTGCATCCCAAACTCGTTATCCCTGGCCTCACCTCAGAGCCCGCACCCCCAGCCAGAGCTCTCACCTCCCTGCACCCCAACCCTCTGCTCCCTCCCTGAGCCCCCATCCCGCACCCTGAACCTCTCATCCCTGGCCCCACCCCAGAGCCCTCACCCAATGCACCCCAACCCTCTGCCCCAGCCCTGAGACCCCTCCCACACTCTGAACCCCTTGGCGACACCCCCGCCACACATCACCTCCATATTGGTGCACATAACAAAATCCATTCCACACATGCATGTAAAAAATTAGAGGGAACATTGACCACAACCCACAAACCTTTTTCCAGAGTCACTGCATCTCAAGATAGACTCCCCCATCATGTAAGTATGTCCCACATTCTTTGTTGTTAGGTGTATACATTTATATTTAGCTATATTAAAATGCATACGGTTTGCCTGCACCCAGTTTACCAAGCGATCCAGATCACTGTATATCAGTGACCTGTCCTCTTCATTATTTACCACTCTCCCAATTGTTGTGTCATTTGCAAACTTTATCAGTGATGATTTTATGTCTTCTTCCAGATCATTAATAAAAATGTTAAAAAGCTTAGGGCCAAGAACAGATCCCTGTGGGACCCCATTAAAACACACCCGATTGATGATGATTCTCTGTTTACAATTACATTTTGAGCCCTGTCAGTTAGCCAGTTTTTAATCCACTTAATGTGTGTCATGTTCATTTGGTTTTTTTTTAATCAAAATGTCATGTGGCACCAAGTCAAATACCTTACAGAAATCCAAGTATAAAACATCAACATTGTTACCTTTATCAACCAAACTTGTAATCTCATCAAAAAAAGATATCAAGTTAGTTTGACAGAATCTATTACCCATAAATCCATGTTGATTGCATTAGTCATATTACCCTCCTTTAATTCTTTATTAATCAAGTCTCATATCAGCCACTTCCTTATCTTGCCAAGGATTGATGTCAGATTGACAGGCCTATAATTACTTGGGTCATCCTGTTTGCCCTTTTTAGATATTGGTGGTCTGGTGCCACTTTGAGCTGGTGTGTCCTGATCTGTGGAGAGCTTGTTTCTGATGATGAGATTGGAGAGGTTGGGGGTTTGGAACCGGCCACCCAAATACCCCAAGAGAACCTGCTTCAATACAGAAATACCCCTCCTTCAACCACACACCTCTAGTTGTCACCTACCACCCCACAATGAAACCCATATGGGGTATCACCAAACAACTACAACCCATACTCGATGAGGACACCATCCTAAAAGAAATCTTTCCTGAACCCTCTCTTCTGGCCTTCAAACAAGCCCCAACCTCTCCAAGCTTATAATCAAAAGCAAGCTCCCCACAGACCCGAACATACCAATTCAAAGCGGTACCAGACCCTGTCAAAACAGATGCAAAACTTGCAGACACATCTCCACTGTTACAATGATCAATAGCCCTCACAACACTTTTCAAGATTCATTGGTCTTCCACATGCCTATCAGAACATGTGGTGTACCTCATACCATTCACTAAAAGCCCCAGTAGCAACTGTGTCCAGGGTAAAACCAGACAATCACTACGTTCTCAAATGAACTCACTCACAGAGTAAAATGATAAAAGACAAAAACACCATATCACCTGTGATCACTCTATATCTGACCTATCAGTCCTTATCCTCAAAGGAAACCTGCACAAAACAATTTCAAAAGACTAGCCTGGGAGCTTAAATTCATAACTTTGCTAGACACTAAAAATCATGGAGAGAATAGAGACACTGGATTTATGACTTATTACAACAATCTGAAACCCACTAACACCCCCCCACACCCAGCTTCCCCCCCACCTTTCCTCCTTATGACAGGAAGGGCGTTACCAGGCCACTTCACCTTGAACGATCCCTTGAAACACGTTAACTACTTATGTTAAACAACACTGGTCTACAATTTTTGAGAAGTCATCTGCTTCAGAGATAAAATGTGATTTTATTATGTATTTTGATGTGCTGAATTCAAATATGACAATTAAAACAACCGATTGGCTACTGTTTCTAAGATATTTAAGTTTTTACATTTTATGTCTATGTATATTGTGTAGATAGTAGAGTTTTAATCATAAATTGTAAACCTAGGTCTTTTCATGTGTTTATGGTTGCTTTACATGATAATATTTCACCTGTCCTGTTTATGTAACACTTTAAAAATCAGCAAAAGGGTTATATAAATAAAATTTATTATGAAACAAAAGGCAAAAAACTATTATGTACATAGTTTAGTCCTATTCAGTGTCTACTCGGCGCTTCTTGGCTTGTCTCTTGTATTCATTAAATGGAGCATCTCTTGTCACTGTCCAGCAATAGTCTGCAAGCATTGATGGGCTCCATTTGCCCTGATAGCGTTTCTCCATTGTTGCAATGTCCTGGTGAAATCGCTCGCCGTGCTCGTCGCTCACTGCTCCGCAGTTCGGTGGAAAAAAATCTAGATGAGAGTGCAAAAAATGTATCTTTAGTGACATGTTGCAACCAAGGCTTTTGTATGCCTTGAGGAGGTTTTCCACCAACAACCTGTAGTTGTGTGCCTTGTTGTTTCCGAGAAAATGTATTGCCAGTAACTGGAAGGCTTTCCATGGCGTCTTTTCCTTGCTACGCAGTGCATGGTCAAATGCATCATCTCGAAGAAGTTCACGAATCTGAGGACCAACAAAGACACCTTCCTTTATCTTAGCTTCACTTAACCTTGGAAATTTTCCACGGAGGTACTTGAAAGCTGCTTGTGTTTTGTCAATGGCCTTGACAAAGTTCTTCATCAGACCCAGCTTGATGTGTAAGGGTGGTAACAAAATCTTCCTTGATTCAACAAGTGGTGGATGCTGAACACTTTTCCTCCCAGGCTCCAATGACTGTCGGAGTGGCCAATCTTTCTTGATGTAGTGGGAATCTCTTGCACGACTATCCCATTCGCAGAGAAAACAGCAGTACTTTGTGTATCCAGCCTGCAGACCAAGCAAGAGAGCAACAACCTTCAAATCGCCACAAAGCTGCCACTGATGTTGGTCATAGTTTATGCACCTCAAAAGTTGTTTCATGTTGTCATAGGTTTCCTTCATATGGACTGCATGACCAACTGGAATTGATGGCAAAACATTGCCATTATGCAGTAAAACAGCTTTAAGACTCGTCTTCGATGAATCAATGAACAGTCTCCACTCATCTGGATCGTGAACGATGTTGAGGGCTGCCATCACACCATCGATGTTGTTGCAGGCTACAAGATCACCTTCCATGAAGAAGAATGGGACAAGATCCTTTTGACGGTCACGGAACATGGAAACCCTAACATCACCTGCCAGGAGATTCCACTGCTGTAGTCTGGAGCCCAACAGCTCTGCCTTACTCTTGGGTAGTTCCAAATCCCTGACAAGGTCATTCAGTTCACCTTGTGTTATGAGGTGTGGTTCAGAGGAGGAGGATGGGAGAAAATGTGGGTCCTGTGACATTGATGGTTCAGGACCAGAAGTTTCATCCTCTTCCTCTTCCTCGTCTGACTCAAGTGAGAATGATTCTGGTGCATCAGGAACCGGCAGTCCTTCTCCGTGGGGTACTGGGCGTATAGCTGATGGAATGTTTGGATAATGCACAGTCCACTTTTTCTTCTTTGACACACCTTTCCCAACTGGAGGCACCATGCAGAAGTAACAATTGCTGGTATGATCTGTTGGCTCTCTCCAAATCATTGGCACTGCAAAAGGCATAGATTTCCTTTTCCTGTTCAACCACTGGCGAAGATTTGTTGCACAAGTGTTGCAGCATATGTGTGGGGCCCACCTCTTGTCCTGATCTCCAATTTTGCAGCCAAAATAAAGGTGATAGGCTTTCTTAACCATAGTGGTTATACTGCGCTTTTGTGATGCAAAAGTCACTTCACCACAAACATAGCAGAAGTTATCTGCACTGTTCACACAAGTACGAGGCATCTCTGCTCACTTTGGCTAAACAGAAATGTGTCCCTTTGCAAAATCAAACACTGACAAATAAGAGAGCACGACACTGTATGTTTTCTAGAGCTGATATAGGGCAATTTGTTCAGCAGAGTGATGTAAGCTTCGTTATGATTGCATTATCCATGACTTCTAGGAATAACATGATGCAATTCATATCCTGTATGACGCAATACCAGCTTCAGATTGCATCATTCATTGTTTTGCCTAAAAAGCAAGTACTGTCCAAACCCAGTCATAGATTTATTCATAGATCCAGTCAAAGATGTATTTTAGTCATTTCTGGTTTAAATTGAGATCCCTTCCCTTTATAACTCACTTATCCTCCGCCATTCCCAAGTCAAGGGTCGTATATACTGACCCAATAGCATATCTTGAAAACTAGAGCCAATCAACAATGTTAAGCATCATTTTCGTTCTCAGTGACCCAGAATTAGTAAAGTTTGACTACATTGACAACAGAAATTGGTCCAATACAAGATATTACCTCACCTACCTTGTCTCTCTAATATGTAAGTTAAGGCAGCTTTGAGAAAGTTATACTCAAAAGAATCTTACTGATCAAATATGAATAGACTCCATACCACCAAATCCAGAAAAAGAAGAGGGAAAAAAAAGCCACACAGCCCACAGGAGGCATAACATCACCTTGTATTCCATGTAATTCCTTAAGAAGATAATTCGATTTTAAAAGGATTGAATTAAAATAAAAATGGAAATCACTTATAATACTTAGTGGTGAATTAGTTTCAAGGAGAAAAAATGCAAATGAAAAGAAAACAAGGCTTAAGTACCACAATCAGAGCCCCCCCTCCAATTAAATGGCAAAATAATTAGTTTAGTAAAATTTCAATACATGTTTCTGATCAATAACACTTTAAATATAAACAATGATCAAATAAATCAGCTCCAATCAACACAATTCTAGAAAAAGCATAACCAGCCTCTTTTCCATATTTTGAGCATGTGCATCTTCTGAAAGATATTTAACAAGTCCCTCCTTGGCTGGTCAGTGGGATGTGAACCAAGGATCTTTAGTACTAAAGCACAGAGCTAAAAGATAGACTCTATTAGCTTGCGCAGAAGTAGTCTGTTATCTTGGTGTGGACTAGACACTAGACATGGACACAACGTATACTTTACCTCTAGTGAATCTGTGACACATTTCTAACAATGAAAGTAGAGGGGTCAGAGGGCAATTTCCATGAGTTAATTAGAAGTCAAAATACGTCACAGGGCCCGATTTTCCTCATTTACACCAGTGTAAGGGTATGTCTACACAGAGTTGGGTGGTGTGAGTCCCAGCTCAGGTAGACGCGCTTGGCACAACAGGCAGCGACTCCGGCTCGCTGCCCTAGTACCTACCTAGGGAGTCAGGCAGGAGTGCACCTAGGCAGCTAGCCAGTTGCTGCCCACGCTGCCACGGCCATGCTGCTACTTTTAGCATGCTAGCTCAGGCAGCCTGGGAATCACACCTCTCAGCTGTTGTGTAGACATATCCCTTGTCAGGAGCAACGGCAGTGGAATCACACTGGTTTGAAGCCAATGAAAGGATGTCCATTCAGTGGGCTTCAGATCAGGCCTTACGGGAGAGGACAATCAGGCCTATAATCTGCATTTGAAGAGAGGGCTGTTCTTTATTTTCATCTCCAGTAAGGATAATGTTTCTGTAACATGAACAATTAGCTTATGTTCCTATAGACTTGAAGCCTTTGCCTGCACTAAATCATAAAGGTTTGTGCTGCACTGGGCTTTTGCTCAGTAATGACATTTGATGAAAAAAAAAAAAACAGAATCCAGGCTGTTCAGTGTCCTGAGCTATTAACCAGCATTTCTTCTCCCCACATACTCATTTTCAGTACTGAACCAAGACAACCCTTTGCTGATGGGAAGCCCAGTGCCATGCTCCTGGTTTTCTTACCTCAATGACTTTTTCTATCTCCAGTCCAGCTTCCACCAGGTTGCGCTCATACTCCTCCCTCTGCTCCCGTTTCTCCTCCTCTAGGGCATCCAGTGGGCTCATCTCGATCATCTGAGCCTCTGGCTGCCCATGTTGCTGCTGGGGTGCATTCTGGCCCTGGTTTTGCTGTTGCTCAGAGTGGCTTTTCCCCATATCCCCATTAGAAATAATGGCCAAGGGCAAAGGTCTGTGCAAGGGACCTAGGGAGCCAATGCCTCGCTGGTGCTGAGAGGCACGTTTTCGGTAGTGATAGGCTAAGACGTAGTCCACTTTCCTCTTGCTGTCCCTGAAATGCTTCCCACCTGGGGATGTCCCACCTCTGGCCCCCACTTGGGTCCCATCCAGGTAATTGTTAATTTTCTGAAAGAGAAATAAACAAGTCTCAGGGAGACAAACCCAAAGACCAAGTAAGCAGCAGGGCTCAAGGCCTCACTCTTGTACAGGCACATGAAAGCCTTAGCTAAGTAAATGATGGGGATTAACTGTAGATATGGGAAAGGAGCAATATTGAAGCAAGAGCTCAGATTCAGTAATGTAGAGCATCTTCTCTGTCTGCAAACCAAGAATGGTGACGAAACCCAGCAATTTCCAATCTGCCATGGTTTCCAAAAGGCAACAGAAACCTACATACTTACCTCCCTCTCACTCACACATACTGAGAAAACACACTGACACCGTGCCTTAGGGTTTTGTACTCACACCGTACACTCATGTGTATCAGTGTTTAAGAGATGAATGCAATAGGAAAGTAGGGGTCATATTAGGGCTTGGGGGAATGTTGTGGAGCAAGACTGTGCTCAGGGGGAACATGGGGCAATTTGTACTATGCATGGACGAAGCGCAGCAATCAGGTCTGAGCTGGGACATGGAGTTCAGCTCTTTATGGTGCCAGGAGGAGAAGCAGGACTGGACTGGGCTGGGCACAGGGGGTATGGGAGACAATAGGACAGTGGAGTGGAGGTTAGAGAGAATACCACCTCTCACATGGACTGCTCTAAATGATGAATAATATCAGTATTGACATACATTATAATTAACTTTGAGATGAGATTGGTAGACTGTATGACCCACCAACATACAGCATAAAAAGAAAGAAAATACAAAGTTAAACTATTCAACACCAGTTCCTCTTCTCCACCTCAGCTACCTCCTTTCCAGAGCTCACATATCTCCACCCTAAACACGAACAGCAACCATGTAGCCTCAGCTCTGACCACAGCCAAAGTACATCAATGTTGATTCCAATTCTGCAATTTCTACATTAAAATCTAATCCCAAATTTAGAACAGTCACTCACAACGTAGGTCACCCATTCACATACATTTTCCTAAGATATATAGAAAACCATCTCTCACTGCCACCATTTGCAATCTAACTTCATGCCTGGCTTACATACACTCCAGTACAGAACTAGGTACAATGTAGTTTATAAAAGCTATGCCAGCACTAATGGGAATACATGATCTTATAAACAAATAATGTGGCCAGATTTAAGTTTACATGTTGGTTGTTTGGGATTGGGGTCAAGATATGTGGGTTGTGGAGGTAGGTATTTGAGAGTGGGAAGAGGAACTGATGAGTGTAGTGTAGATAAGGCACTGAATGGTTTAACTTTGTATTTCCTTTCTTTTTATGGTGTGTGTTGGTGGTGACAGTGTAAACAGGGTACTGAATGAATTAACTACTCCTTTCTATTTTTTTTTTATCTAGCAACCTTAACTCAAAGTTAATGAAGTTTTTGTATAGGACTTTCACAGGTTTTTAATGTACATCAACACTGATAGTTATTCATATGGACAACTATGCAGGTTGATATGAATTTATCCTGACATCTCCCATGTTCACCTCTACCACAGCTAAGCTTTGCCTCCTGGCTTCACACAAAACTGCTATCAACCTCCATTTGCTTTTACAGATCCCTGGTCCTCCTGCATACAACCCCTCCATGCACAGATCAGACTGCCTCAAGGCTTCCCCCTTTGCACACTATACATATGCTACACACACACACAGTATACATATACTCTTTACACCTAGATTTACACACAGATTAAAAATACTTTGGAGACAGCATTTTATAACATGTTCCTATTCTATGGTCCGAATCCTTTTCACACTGTACTCACGGGCAGTCCCTGCAGACTCTCTGGATCCATCCCTGCCACAATGAAACCACCAAACCTCAGATTTCCAGCCTCCCTTCCAGAGAACTTCATGCAATACACTCCACAGGTAATGATGTCACCATCCCCTGGTTGCTGGCACCGACAGCAACCCAGGGAAATCCATTAGCTGGCTGTAGAGAAGATAATCTTCAAGTATTATCCCCCTCTTCCTCTTTATACATGGGTGTGTGTAGAAATGAGAGATGCACACAGAGTCCAGAAGGAAAGGGAATGAGGAAGGGTTGGGTAGATGAGTTGCTGAGGGTGTTTTCCTGTTTATCATCTGTAGGTACCCAGGTGCCTCATCTCAGCAGCTGCTACCTGAGAGGTCACCATAGCAACATCAAAGGGATGCTGCTGCTGTACCTACACAGAGAATGGGACTGAGCAGATTGCAGAGACACCTCTCTCTCTTTTTCTGTGGCTCATACAAGGCATAAAGATTTTGCCACATCAGTGTATTAAGACCAAGCCCTAAAGTCAGTGGCAAAATTCCCACAGATTTCTATGAGAATTCCCACAGATTTCTATAGTTTGCAGTGCTTTCCTGAACCTGTACGAGTTTTTGCAACCAAAGAATTAGTTAGAAATTAAAACAAAATAAATAAGCAGATAAAACTGTTAGTAACAAGATTCAATTTGCAAAATATAAACAGAAAGAACTTTAAATGGCTATATATTCTGCCCACAACCTTGCTCATTCTGCCCATTCTCTCTTAGGGTGACCAGATGTCCCGATTTTATAGGGACAGTCCTGATATTTGGGGCTTTTTTTTATATGGACTCCTATTACCTCCCACCCCCGTCCCAATTTTTCACACTTGCCATCTGGTCACCCTATTCTCTCTCTCTCATTGTAGAAATCAGTGTCTCGTAGGTGCAACATGCTGTTTTACTTAGAAACAGGGGCGGCTCTATGTTTTTTGCTGCCCCAAGCACAGCAGTCAGGCGGCCTCGCGGATTCGGCGGCATTTCTGCGGGTGATCTGCCGGTCCTGCGGCTTTGGCGTACCTGCTGCCGAATTGCCGCCAAAACCGCGGGACCGGCGGACCTCCCGCAGGCATGCCGCCAAAGGCAGCCTGACTGCTGCCCTCACAGCGACCGGCAGGCCGCCCCCCGTGGTTTGCTGCCCCAGGCACGCACTTGCTGCGCTGGTGCCTGGAGCCACCCCTGCTTAGAAAACTGAGTCTAATAATGGCGTCTTGGGTTCCATGTTTCTTAATGATTTCTGAACAATGGCACACAGTTTATAAGGTAAATAGATCAGGGGATATGGTGGTGAGGGTTCTAACTACAAGGCCTGCAAACGTATCCTAGTCTCTACAAGTCAAGATGGATTCTTTCCTTCTCCCATGTAATAAAGGTTCTGCATCCAAGACTGCAGCTGTATAACGCCACTGTCTTCAGATTCCACCCTCAGTGACACCTGTGAATATGACCTTCAACGGGTTTGCACAGGTGTAACTGATTGGACATCAATAACCAACTCTGCTGATGGTGCACAAGAGGGAACAGAATCCAGCTCCCTCTCTCTGAGCTGTGTTGGCTCTGCCAGACCAACAGGAGTAAAAATGTAATATAGTGGCTGAAGTCAGTAGCTGTACCTCAGAATAGGCAGAGGAAGCAGATCTGTTGAGTAAGGTAGTGGCATTTTTTGCCTAGTTACTGTTCACAGTAAAGCCACATTGTAAGTAATATATAGAAGGAACATTCAATGCTCCCTCTCTCTCTCCCCATCACCCCACCCCCACCTTCATCAAGAGCACTAGAGGAATAAGTCAATGATTATAATAATCCGACTTACAGAATTGTTGTGAGTCTCCATGCGGCCAGATGGCTCAAAAGCCCCATTGATTCTGCCAAAATGCACAGAAGGCCGGGTCTGAGGAACTGTGAGGTATTTGTTGTTGTGAGTTGAAGAAGAGCTCCCAATGGATTCTGCTCTTTGCTCTCCATTTTGGGTAGGATGCGAAGGCGTTAAAGGAATATCTGAGGGTCAAAGACAAAATTGTCAGCAGTCCATACATCTGCTTTTTGTGCAACCATGTCTGTAAATGACTGAGTCAGTGTGGGTCATAGGGACTTTCTGTCACCGTGCATAGAACTTGAGTGTGTGGAGATGAGCATAGAAAGACCACATACACCCACAAAATGAAATGCCAGATATTTGTGTGTGACCTGCTGAATAAACAAACATTTTTCAATTTGCATACCTCAGCTGCACTGAAACCAAATATATTTGATAAAAACATTTCTGTCCTTGTTTCAGTGTTCAGAAATATTTTAATCTACTGGTTGAAGCACAGGACTAGACTTTAGAAGGTCTATGTTCTGCTCCAAACTCTGTAAATAATTCATGGCCCCAGCTTTGGCAAGCACATGTAATTTCTCTGTGCCTCGGTTTCCCCCATCTGCAAAATGGGGATAGTTACTAAACTCAGAAGGTTCTTGAGATTAAATTCATTAATGTTAGTGAAATGCTTTCACATCCTCAGATGGAAGGTGATTCAAAGTATTAAATAGTATTAGGAAAACTACCATAATGTAATACAAAGGCTGCATACACAAACACTCCAAAGTCAAGAAATACAAAAGCCAAGGTTGAAAGTACAACATTTACTCTGACTTTTCCATGCAACAGAGATGGGCCAAATCAGAAAACTCAAACCCTGAATTTTGAATTTCAGGAGACGTTAGGTTCAGATCACTGGATCCAATCCTGCTCGTCCTGGTTTGGTTCCATCTTTTATCCTGACCTGAAAGGGCTGATATTTCAGATCCAGTTTGATGCAGCCAAAATCTAGTGAGGATGAAGACGGCAGAAATCTAACACTAATGGCTGATCTCCCAAAACTTCCACATTTTGAACTGAAATCTCATGAAAGGTTCTGGCATTGTTAAATCTCAAACCTAAATTGAATGGGCCTTTAAACCAAGCCATTAACCCTAGCCTTAGTTTAACAATCTGGGATTTGGACATCACGACCGTGACCCATCTCTTATATTGACATAGTTTCTAATCACAGACAAACAAGACAACAACAATATAACACACTTTCCCCCTACAACCTTAGATAAATGTGTGTATATGGTACAAAGCTATGTACGCTATGAGTGTATTGCACAAAAAGAGTGCTTAGTTACAAATAAGGAAAAACACAAATAAATCACATTCCAGTGACAGTATAGAGAAATAGAGTAATGGTGAGGTATTTTGAGGGTTCCAGACTATGTAACCCATACTGAGTGTTCTGTCCCCCTCTAATAGTGGTTGGGCCACAGATGAAAGTTGATCCCCTCAGATCAAATCACCGTATGGGCCACTACACATAACACAATACCCCTGGGTGAGTCATTGGGAGAAGCAGTTGAACCTGGGACCTCTGGTTCTTAAAGCATGAGTCTCTACCACCTGAAATAAGACCAAGATACATTAGCCAAGGCGGTAGCAGGTTCATCAACCTATGTGGCTCAGTCACCACTAGAGGGCAATAGAGCATCACACTAAATGAACATGGGTTACACCTCCCCCTGGGGGAATGATGCGAGGAGCTACTGCCATCTTGAAGCCACATTGGAGAAGCCAAAGGTAGCCTCTCCCACAACCCCAGGGAGTCACTGCATCTACAGTACGTTCTTGTGCCCTATTCTAGGAAGCATCAATGTATTGCAGCACTCTCCCTTCAATAGAGGAATGAGAAAGGGTGACAGCAGCACTGGCACTTCCAAGGTCAGGAGGGAATACAATGGAATGGCTCTCAGGAGTGACTTTTCCCCATTGAAAAGCTCTGGGAGAAGAGTTGTCCTTCTCTTCCCTACCCTCCTGTTTTGGAAAGTACAGGAGTCCCATAATGGTTTTCATCTTCCCCTTGTGGAGATCACTGGTGGTGGGTGTAGCTCCCCTTTTTCCTTTGTATCTGTGTCTTGAAAGCAGCTCCTTCTGCTTGCTGCAGGGACAGGATGGTGGTGGAATCATCTACACCTGCGCCCTGCAAGGTGAGAGGGTCCCAGAGCTCAGACTACAGTCCAAGCCCAAACATGTACACTGCAATTAAACAGCCCCACAGCCCGAGCCCTGCAAACCCAAGTCAGCTGGCATGGGCCAGTAGAGGGTTTTTAATTGCAGTGTAGACATAAGGTTCAAGTAGTAGCCTCTCAGGGTGAGTAGCCAGCACCTGCAGTAGCTCTATAGGCACAGAAATGGAGACAGAATTTGCCATTGCATCTCTTGTATGTCCTCTCCAAGGGCTGGCTTTACCTACCTGCGACTATAAGGTAAAAGGGCAACTAGTAAAATGCCCAAAATGGAAGGGTTTAAAAAGAAAAGATCTTGATTAATCTAATCTTCCCTAGTAAAAGAAAGCATCAAATGGAAGTCAGCAGAACTTAAGTGACATCATAATTCTGACCCACCAGCTGTCCTTGGGCACTCAAGAAGACTCGCGCTTGGTTTCCTTTAATGAAGCACATAATGAGGCCATGAGGGAAATTTCAAGGAAAATAATTAATAACTGGAAGTTTCAGTCCCAGAGGCCGCATATGGTATTTCTCCAATAGTCTCAGTGTAAGCCTTGGACATCTCACGAGATCATAACACAGGCAATTATCAGCCTTGAGTTTTCTGATTCTTTTAGCTTAGCCTGGGTCAAACACTGCAGAACATTTTAAATAACTATAAACCAAGTTCACTTTCACCATGCTCACACTCTTTATGGAGTACACAGTGAACCCTGGGTTCACAAGGGTGAGCAGTAGAGGTGGTTGGGAATTTTCAGTCAATTTTTTTTTTTAAATGGAAAATGCAGTTACTGCAAAAATCAAAATTGTCTCCCAGAAAATTCTGATTGTGACCAGAAAAAAACATTGATTTTCTGTCAGAAAATTCTAAACAAAATGTTTAATTTAGGGTTGGTTCAATTCAAATCAAAATACTTCAATGTGTTCAACTGAACCCAAAAGTTTTGTTTTGAATTAGTTGGACATTAAATTGCATCTGCCTATGGTTGTGCAGTGCCTCTATGGAGGTGTAGTTCAAGTGCCTCCTGCCCCCATTCTGTCCTATGGGCCTTGAGGTCATCTCGTCCTTAGCATTCACAATCTGCAAACATTCTAGAGGAAGAGATTACTGGCAGGAACGATCATAGCAGAACATTTTAATTGTGTGTGTGTTTGTTTGAGAACAATGTCTGAAAGTGAATTCTAAATTCAAACTAGAAACCTGATTCTCAGAGCAGAGAATATCCAGGAACAGAAATACAGCGTATGATCTGTGTGTCTAATGAAACTAGATCAAATTTCAAATACTTGCAAAGAGCTGCTGACAAACACACTAGAAATCAGGATTCACTGAGGGTCTGCGTACACTGCAATTAAAAACCCGCTGTTGGCCCGCACCAACTGACGTGGGCTCATGGGGCTCAGGCTGTGGGACTGTTTAGCTGCGATGTAGACTTCTGGGCTTGGGCTGTAACCTTGAGTAGCCAGCACCTGCAGTAGCTCCATGGACACACCATAGCCTGAGTGAGGAGCATTCAACCCACCCACTTTGGAATCCCCCTGCACAATGCTCATTTATTCAGGCATTGTGCAGGGAAGATAATTTGGTCCCAAATGCATAATGCACCATCTGTATATGGGCCTAGGTGTGCAATGAACTTAGAAAATACTTGGCAGAAGCATAATACATGAGAAACCTGCCCACACTGGTAAAAATGGAAGGACTGCATGCATGATGAAAGACCATGCATGCAATAGTGTCCTTAACTAGGCAAATTTTTGCATTAAATTTTGAACAACAACTGATCCTTACATCAACCATATGGGATCCTTGCAGTTTGGCTTGCCAGCATGAAACCACTAGCAAAGGGGTCAATTAACACCTTGTAAATTGTGCTGTATTTAGCACACAGACGAACCAGTTTGTTTCCATTGGTTTCCATCTATTCCTCTTTTTCTAGCAACATTCAGAACGGTGATCTAAATCTGGTTGAAGGCACCACCTCATGAGGTGTAGCTGAGCATCCAGAGCAGACTGCATGAGCACATTAGAAGCATCTGCCATTCAGACGTGTTAGTTGGTAAACCTGTTATCCATTGCCATGCTCCAATTAGATATGAGAATGGAGTTAGTTAGTCGGATTTGCAGTTACACCTGCTTACGTTACAGATATCCATGTTGCAACTATATGTTATATATGTGTGCTTTTTGGCCCCAATCCTGGTAAACACTTACACGAGTGCTGATCTTTACTCATGCAAGTAGGCCTATTGATTTAAATGGGACTACACATACATGTCAAGTTCAGTACTTGTACAAGTTCTTTTCTTGGAGCCTTTCTTTAAGTCACCACGTTTAGCCATTAGGCTGTTATTTTCAAAACACTATTTATTATTTAACATTGTGGTAGAAAAAAATCTCAGGCACAAGGGAATACACTTTAATGAAACATCAGTTTGTTGTATTCAGAAGTGGCAATAAGACTACTTCAGTTTTATAGCTTATTACAATGTCCCTGTTGAATTTTTGCTTGTGTTTAGAATAGGATTTGTGTGTGCCTCATGGAAAATACCAGAGTTCATTTTCTAGTTGTGGGGCAGTATCTGTCGCAGAGCATGCTTGCCTCTGGCAAGTTCTGTTGGCCTAGAATGGCTAGATATTAAAATCTCTTTAAAGCTAAAATTTAGACAGTCGCACTTGACATTCAAGTTTTTCCAAAGAGGACACACCCCTTCTCCTCTCTTATATTTTTATATTTTTCTACATCAGCCAAACTTGTCCCTCCTACTTTAAATGCTGGCCATATAGTATGCCTGACAAGCACATGAACAGGGTGTGTGCATGGGGGAGATTGTCAGTTTGCTTGTGTAGGGGAAAGGGGTGGTATTTGTCTTGTACATGAGACTTCATCTACTTCAGTGGGTTATGAGCAGGACTTAAATTCAGGCAGAGCTGTCCAGAGTGGAGCTCCGGTAAATATTTTCAACCCCCCTAGAGTTTTTATATCATTTTCAGGGAATCTGGTACATACTCTATGAGAATTTAAGCCCTGGTTATGAGCATCTACTGCATTTACACAGAAACTAGTTGAAAAAATTAAGAACACTGAGTTAAGTCAGAGTCTAGTTTCAGTTGTACACTGCACACCATGTATCACTGTGTCTGCTGAAAAGGGCCAGAACCATGGGCAGTGCATGCACTCCCCGTTTGGGGAGGCTAGCCCCTTGCCCCTCCTCTTCTTCCCAAGGCTCCGCCCCCACATCACCCTTCCACCCCGCACTCTCACTGGCCAACTCACTGGCACAGCCCCAAGCCCTGGCCAGCCTGCCGGCACCCAGAGCAGTCCGGAGGAGCTCTGAGCCCCGCCGCAGCCCCGGCCCCAGAGGTTCCGGGAGGCTTAGCCTCTCCCAGCCTTCATTACCTGCAGCCCATGGTCAGAATAGAATTTGGGAGGTACATAGTGTGCATCCCATCTCTGAGATCAGAATCTGACCATCCCAGTGCATGAACATGATCTTTGTTTACACAATAGATCATTGATCTGAGGACCTTTTAAAGGGAGTGAGCCAAGTGTAACCATGCCTCGGTGGGTCACAACCGAGGATGCCAAATTCAGAATAAACTGCTGAGAAATAGGGCAGATACAGCCCAAGACTGGTGTCTAATCCCCCATAGGATATACCAAACCAGTAACAAAAGTAAACTTTTGTTTCGCCACACTGGCTAACAAGAAAACATAAAGACGGTTTTCTCAGGCATGGGCAAGTCACATGTTCATGACCAATTTTGCTCAGTCATTGCAGGAAGCCATTACCTACACTCCAGACAGCATGTTTACATGACAGTCCATTCACTGTAGATGGGCGTCTCCCATAGTCCATTGTCAACCAAGTGTTTCTTGATAAGCCACTTAATTTGAATAGTCCCTTCAAGATGTGCTGGCTAGCTACCTTGTGAGCGGTATCCAAGGAGCAAACATTTGAAATACAGGTATAAATCCAATACTATAACTAACTTCAAATACAAAAATGATACATTCATACAGATAGCATAATCATAACCAGCAAATCATAACCTTTTCATAGACACCTCACTTGACAACCTTTGTACAATATTTGTTGCAAATATATAACAGTGATTGCAACAATTATCTATATAGTTATATTTTAATTAGATAACATCACACCGCCAATGCAAAACTGATGCAGGAAGTGATGTCCCAGACATTACTGAATGCATCATGGGAACTTCCCATTCTTGGTTTTGTATTACTACAGCTTCTAACCCAATATTAGAAGTATTAGTGTATAACAGAAATGGTTTATCAAAATTATGTTTAACAATATTGTTGAATCCCTTTACAAACCCAAGGTAAAACTTGGTTAGACCAATAGTGGATTGGATCTGCTCTTGCAGCATAATTCCTGTATGTTTCTAATTTATTCATACAAGCTCTGGCAAATGTTTGGAACCCAATTAACATCAAGTCAATGTAGATATTAATGTTCTCTGTAGTGTAGGAATCTTGGCATTTAGCCATGAAAGCAATATGGTAGTGTGCCTCAGTTTCCCATTTCGTACAGCACTTTAGGTCTGGAATGTCTTTTCTGCTGAGAAAATCTTCAAGACTATTCATAGGCATTAAGTGTGAAATTTCAGTATCACAAGGCCTTTTAACATAAAGTGTGTTCCTATGTATCCTCTTACCATGTTTAAGGGTTTTTCCAAAAGATTAGGCACATTGTACATTTTTACCAGGGTTGACATAAAAATCAAATGCATTAGAAGGTTAAACCTTAACAGTAACACTAAATTTGTTACAAGTCAGTGATTATAAGTATCTTGGTCATACCATGTCTTTTGTCTTACTAAATCTCTTGGCTGGCCAGGTGTGTCCTCAGTGCTATGGGGGCAGATCTTCCCCTTCCCTTGTTAGCCAGGTAGATTGTAACACTAACTTTCAAATTCCCATTTGCTACCAATTTCAAGGCTGGGCACTGATTCTTCCCATCAACAGGATTGGGTCCCCCCCCCCACACACACACACACACGTTTTTTTCTCTAGAAGGTTGAAAACTGAACCTTCCTGCTTACAGGAATTCCTTTGCCGGCAAGGTGTGTTCACGAACTGCAGTCCCTCTGTGCTATGAACATCTACACAGACACTCTCCTGCATGCTTGTTTGTGGATCCACCAGCAGCAGCTTAGAGACTGGAGTTGGACTCTGTTTTAAAGAGATACCAAACAAATCCAAAGTGTCTAAGGGTGAGAGCTTGCCTGCTCTCCCTTGCATCTTTGTGGGTTCAGTCATAAAGCTGTTCTGCTTTGAAAAACCAGCAACCCAATCTTTCCTCAGTACCTGAGTCACCACACACTGCTTACCCAAAGAATTAGCATGGAGACATTCATGTTCCAACAACATAGTCTCCCCAACAGGCTGACCAGACACAGCCACTTGGTTATCATAGGGCTGTTTAAATTCCCTGAGAATTTTCATTCCATCTGAAACCTTCTTAAAGGTATCCACACTGGATCTTTCCAAAGCAAGGTCAGTGGAACTATACACCTCAGAAAGACTCTGGCAGTTAGGAACTGAAACAAGTGTCCCAAACAAACTGTTGCTTTCTCTATACAATGATTCACCCGGAGTTAACTCCATCAAATCACTTCCACACCCCTCAGTTGCAGCAAACTGCTTGCAAAAACGACCATGAAGATTTTTCTCTTCAGGAATCTTTTAAAGCAACAATTCATCTTTCACAGAAATCCTGCCCTTACCCTTTTCACCTAGGGCTTGCTCTACAGCAGTGGTGGGCAACCTGCGGCCCGCGCCGCTTCCTGCAGCTCCCATTGGCTGGGAATGGCAAACCACGGCCACTGAGAGCTGCGGGAGGCTGTGCCTGCGGACGGTAAATGTAAGCAAACTGTCTCGAGGCCCGCCAGCAAATTACCCTGACGGGCCACAGGTTGCCCACCACTGCTCTAAAGGAACATTTTCCTGAGAAACAACAGACTTTATGGGTTTCACTTAAATCCAGAATCACCACAGAAAAAGAACTGGAGAGAAACTTTTCCTCAGCAGGCATGCTGCTGCTGCTATTCAAAACAGACAAATAGATAACCTTTCCTTTGTCCCAGCAGCCCAGGCTGATTTCAGACACATACCTGGAAAGTGATACAGCTTCCGTAACAGGCAAGTTGCCACTCCCAACAGATAAACTGCTATTCTCCACAAATAGAGTCTCATTACACTGAGCTACTTAAAGAAATCGCTTCTCCCTTTTTCAGGCTGACTTTCACAAATTTTACTTGCCAACAATCCATCACTCATTAAAAAAAAATCTACCCTTTTCTTCCTCGGTTAGGGCTTCAACTTGACCATCAACTTCAATCTGTTCTAGAGAAACATTTTCCTGACCAATGAGTTTTCTCTGTGCTTTATCTAATTCCAGATTCACTTCTGAGATACTAGACAGACATTCAGAAAATTCATTTACACAAACTGCTTTTTTGCACAGACAAACAGCTATTTTCCACCTTCCCCAGGTTAGAGTCACCCTCTCCCTGGCCATAGCAAAACTGGTTAAACACAGGCAACTGCTCAGAGTCATACAACATACCAACATTGTTATAAACTGTACTTTCGAGATGATACAGTTTCTACCGTTCTTCCATTGCTTTTTTGACTTGGAGCTCAAGTCTAGCAGTTTCTTGTTGCATCTGCCGAGCCCTCTCCTCTGCAGCCAGCTGTTCCATATGCCTTGCATGGGCTTCTTTTTCCAGCTGGGCCAAGGCTTGCTTCTCTAGCATTCTAAGTTCTGCCAGTCTTTGTTCATGTTCAAGACACAGGCTGTCTCTCGGGGCTTGCAGTTTCATTCCTTCTGCTGATGCCACCTGGCTCATGGTCACTGATCTTTAACCTTTAAAACTCTTAATATCAAAATTCAAATTTTAATAGCGTGGGGTTCTGATCCAAATCTTAATTGACCTGGTTCTGTGGATCCTGCCGACTATGCTACTGTAACCGTGCCTCAGTGGGTCACAACTGAGGATGCCAAATTCAGATGAACTGCTGAGAAATAGGGCAGATACACCCTAAGACTGGTGGCTAATCCCTGATAGGATATACCAAACCAGCAACAAAAGTAAACTTTTGTTTCACCACACTGGCTAATAAAATATAAAGACAGTTTTCTCAGGCTTTCCAGTTCTTATATATCACCACCAAAAACACTGGATTCAGAGATGAGTGGTTTTTTTTACAACCCGTCTCATCAAATGAAATATTCTTCTGATCCCAAAGGCCCAGCCACACACCCAGGTCAATATATAACTTAGAACAGGGATCGGCAACCTTTGGCCCGCGACCTGCCAGGGTAAGCCCCCTGGTGGGCCGGGCCAGTTTGTTTACCTGCCGCATCTGCAGGTTCGGCCGATCGCAGCTCCCACTGGCTGCGGTTCGCCGCTCCAGGCCAATGGGGGCTGCAGGAAGCGGCGTGGGCCGAGGGATGTGCTGGCCGCGGCTTCCCGAAGCTCCCATTGGCCTGGAGCGGCAAATCGCGGCCAGTGGGAGCCGCGATCGGCCAAACCTGGGGACGTGACAGGTAAAACAAACCAGCCTGGCCCGCCAGGGGGCTTATACTGGTGGGCCACGGGCCAAAGGTTGCCGATCCCTGACTTAGAACTTACCGAAAAATCACGCTGATGCCAATCTTTTAGTATCGAAAATCTAAAGGCTTATTCATAAAAAGAAAGAAAGGTTAGAGTTAAAATTGGTTAAAAGAATCAAATACATACACTAATTGCAAAGTTCTTGGTTCAGGCTTGTAGCAGTGATGGAATAAAGTCCTGGCTTAAGTCAAGTCTCTGTAGTACATCCACAGCTTGGATGGTCATTCAGTCCTTTGTTCAGAACTTCAGTTTGTAGCAAAGTTCCTCCAGAGGTAAGAAGCAGGATTGAAGACAAAATGGATGTGTTTCCAGGACCTTTTATAGTTTTTGGCATGTGGAGGGCATCCCATTGTTCTTACTGTGGAAAATTACAGCAAGAAGATAGTGTTTGGAGGTACATGGGCAAGTCACATGTTCATGCCCAATTTCGCTCAGTCATTGCAGGAAGCCATTACCTACACTCCAGACAGCATGTTTACATGACAGTCCATTCAGTGTAGATGGGCGTCTCCCATGGTCCATTGTCAACCTAGTGTTTCTTGATGAGCCACTTAATTTGAATAGTCCTTTCAAGATGTGCTGGCTAGCTACCTTGTGGGCGGTTATCCCAGGAGCAAACATTTGAAATACAGGTATAAAGCCAATACTCATAACTTCAAATATAAAAATGATACATGCATACAGATAGCATAATCATAACCAGCAAATCATAACCTTTTCATAGACACCTCCCTTGACAACATTTGTACAAGATTTGCTGAAAATATAGAACAGTGGTTGCAACAATGATCTATATGGTTATATTTTAATTAGATAACGTCACACCAAGCCATCCACATAGGTATATAAAGAGTGTGTGAGATTCACCTTTCTTATATTGACCTCTCTCCATCCTAGCCCTCCAAAAGCCATCTAAAAGGCCTTATTTTCATTTACCCTGATGTAAATAGGGAATATTTTTTCTATTGAAAACAATGGGGGTAACGATGGTATAAAACTGATGTTAGCAAGATCAGAGTCAGGCCCAGAATCTTAAGGACTACTGCACAATATGGACTGTGATATGAAGCATGTTACAAGACTAATAATTTTGCAGAGGGTGGGGCTAGTTGGGGTGGCATAATAATTAGGGCTGTCAATCGCAGTTAACTTACACGATTAACTCAAAAAAATTAATCACGATTAATCGCAGTTTTAATCACACTGTTAAACAATAGAATACCAATTGAAATTCATTAAATATTTTTGGATGTTTTTCTACATTTTCATATATATTTATTTCAGTTACAACACAGAATACAAAAAAGTGTACACTGCTCACTTTATGATTTTTATTACAAATATTTGCACTGTAAAAATGATAAACAAAAGAAATAGTATTTTTCTATTCACCTCATACAAGTACTGTAGTGCAATTTCTATTGTGAAAGTGTAACTTACATATGTAGATTTTTTTTGTTACATAGCTGCACTCAAAAACAAAACAATGTAAAATTTAAGAGCCTACAAGTCCACTCAGTCCTACTTCTTGTTCAGCCAATCGCTAAGACAAACAAATTTGTTTATGGGAGATACTGTACTGCTGCCTGCTTCTTATTTACAACATCGCCTGAAAGTGAGAACAGGCATTTGCATGGGACTTTTGTAGCCGTCATTGAAAGGTATTTACATGCCAGATATGCTAAACATTTGTATTCCCTTTCATGCTTCAGCCACCATTCCAGAGGACATGCTTCCATGATGATGACACTCGTTAAAAAAATAATGCATTAATTAATTTTGTGACTGAACTCCTTGGCTCTGTTTTACCCGCATTCTGCCATATATTTCATGTTATAGTAGTCTTGGATGATGACTCAGCACATGTGGTTCATTTTAAGAACACTTTCGCTGCAGATTTGACAAAACGTAAAGAAGGTACCAATGTGAGATTTCTAAAGACAGCTACAGCACTTGACCCAAGGTTTAAGAATCTGAAATGCCTTCCAAAATCTGAGAGGGATGAGGTGTGAAGCATGCTTTCAGAAGTCTTAAAAGAGCGACACTCTGATGCACAAAACTACAGAACCCGAACCACCAAAAAAGAAAATCAGCCTTCTGCTGGTGGCATCTGACTCAGATAATGAAAATGAACATGCGTTGGTCCACACTGCTTTGGACTGTTATCAAGCAGAACCCATCATCAGCATGGATGAATGTCCTCTGGAATGGTGGATGAAGCATGAAGGGACATATGAATCTTTAGGGCATCTGGCATGTAAATATCTTGCGACACCGGCTACAACAGTGCCATGAGAACTCCTGTTTTCACTTTCAGATGACATTGTGAACAAGCAGCAGGCAGCATTATCTCCTGCAAATGTAAACAAACTTGTTTGTCTGAGCAATTGGTTGAACAAGAAATACGACTGAGTGGACTTGTAGGCTCTAAAGTTTCACATTATTTTATTTTTGAATGCTTTTATTTTTTGTACATAATTCTACATTTGTAAGTTCAACTTTCATGATAAAGAGATTTCACCTAATACAAGTACTGTAGTGCATTGAAAAATACTATTTCTTTTGTTTTTTACAGTGCAAACATTTGTAATGAAAAATAAATATAAAGTGAGCACTGTACACTTTGTATTCTATGTTGTAACTGAAATCAATATATTTGAAAATGTAGACAACATCCAAAAATATTTAAATAAATGGTATTCTATTATTGCTTAACAGTGTGATTAATCGTGATTAATTTTTTTAATTGCGTGATTAATCGTGATTAATTTTTTTAATTGCTTGACAGCCCTAATAATAATACCTCTCTCTCGTACAGCATGCTGAGTCCCAAAGCTCAGAGTAAAGATATAAACCCCTGAAATCAATGAGCTATACTACAAACAACTGTGGAATTTTTAACTATACAAACAAAGGTAATAGTGCAACAATATTAACAATAAGCATAAGTCTACATTTATACATTAGGAATTCAAACTTTGCATGTTTTATACACTGAGTGGACTTGCTTTGTACATAGGGGAACTATGAGTTTATTACATATGATCTTAATACTCCTCTGAAAAGGAAATTGTTCTCCCTCTCAATTATATCTGTAGTAAGGGAACCACAGAAGAAAAGAGCAAAAATCCAGTATTACTCACTGCCTGTGACTTGCTTTCTCATGCAGGTCATACAAACTGTCCAGTGACTTATTTTTGAGACTGCCATTAGAAACCAAGCCCTACTTATAAATCAAGAAAACATTTTTTGTATGGGCCACTGTTATTGGCCCCTGAAAAATAAAATGCACTAAAGGAAAGCAGTTGGAGTCCATTCAAGATATTCCTTGCCCTCCTCCCACTCAATTACTTTGTCTCACAGACAATTAACAAAGAAGCAGAGGGTAAACTTACCGTGTGCTTGTGCTTCCATATTGCAGTGAGGACTTTGGCTGGAAGTTGCAACAGTATTAAGAAGATGTGGCTATGTTGATAGTGTGTATAATCTGCTCCTAGTTCTGTACTGGCTTAATTTGTGAACAGCACTAGCAGCTATTTCCATCCCAGCTTGAGCCTGCTTTAAGCAAACTACACACTGGAGCTAATTAGCCAGACCTTCTGTTTCAGTAATCACCATTACAGAGGGAAGGGAAACAACCACCCACAACCTGAGAGGCCATGGCACCTCTGTTGAAATTCCAGCATCTTTCCCTCCTGTTTCATAAAGGATCAACAACAGCCTAGCATAGTCATTCCTAACAAGTCACTGGATGGCAAGAGGGGGGGGAAATAAACACAAAGCCAGAGCTTTAGATCATATTCAGCTCTGTCTCAAAAAGACATTGCTGCAAGGATTAGATGTTCCTGGTTTCTTTCTCCTGCAAACAGTTGAGTTTGTGTCTGCAAGACTCTGCTGTACTACCTGGCGGAAGGTAAGTGGGGAATTTTTTTTATAAGGCTGCATCTCAGCTGCTCATGTTACTGCACTGCCCGGACACTGCACACTCGTTCCTGCATGAAATATTCAAGGGATTATCTTGTAATCAACTGTATAATCAGACCAGGCAATGGGTGCTGCTTAGCCTTCAACCCTGGGGCTGAAGCAATGTTTCAGGGAGACAAGTCATAGTTGACTTAGGTTTTCCTTCAGAGAGGAATTTTATCTCATTGTGAAAAGCCAGGGGAAAGTCATTGTTCTCACTGGAGTACCAGGTCTTCCTCTCCCTGCAGCCTAAAATCTCTCACTGACACTTCTTCCCCCAAGGGGAATAGGAAGAGGAACAGCTGTAGGAGCAAAAATGAGGTTTGACTAGAAAGTTTCTACAGCATGAATTAAATAACCAGCTAGTTTAGCACTGCTTGCAATAATATAATATATTATACAGACATTTCCTTCTTCCGATGGGTTTAGGAGCCAGGATAGAACAGTAGAGAATCCACCCACTGAGTATTAGCATCACAGAAATTTCCATATGCTTCCTTCACTGGGAAAGGATTGGTTTATGACTGGTAAGGGTGTGTGTGTTCGTTTGTGTGTTCCTTCTTAGCAGAACACCTGTGTGCTGCATGCACAAAGATGCTCACCTCAGTTTGACCTCTGACCAGTTTTGAGTCCGATTTCTGCCCTAGTCCTAACATAGCATCTAGCACTTTCTACATCATGAAATAGCAGGATATGCTTCAGCTGGACTGAAGGAAATAAGACTAAAAACAGTGCCTAAGGAATCATCCCAAGATTTGTTCATCTTGGCTAATTTATAGTCAATGTTAGACATGGTGGGCCTGATACTGCTCTCTCTTACACTGGTGTAACTCTCTTGATTTTATAGTGACTCCTGATTTACTGGGGTGTGACTGAAAGCACAATCCGGTCTGTCGTCTAATGGTTAGAGCAAATGACTGGGAGTCAGGACTCCTGAGTTTCATTCCTGACTGTGTCATAGATTATTTTGCGGCCTTGGGCAAGTCATTTAACTTCTCTACACCTCCACCTACCCATCTGTCTAATGGGGGATAGTAACACCTAGTGTTCCTCCCATGCATGTTGTGATGCTTAATCCATTAATGTTTGCAAAGTGCTTTGAGATACTTGGATGAGAAGTGCAAAGCAATACCATTCATTATGAGAGCTGGTAGAAAAAACAGACAGATTTTTTCACATTTTTGTCAACACATTTCAAAATTCAAACAATTTTTTGACCATCTCTATTTAATCTCTCATTTAGAATGCCAGGATTGAATACTTCCTGGTTGTCCTGCCAGTGGGAATCAGTGGTAGCAAAACACCATACAAATCTTAGTGGCAGCTGCAAAATGTATTCAGTTTTTGAACAGTTTATCAGAACGTCTTTCAGTTCTATCCTGGGGCAGGAATGTTAAGGAAGTAAAGGACATAACTTTCAGGTTACAGCGATTCAAGAATCATTGGATCCCATGAACAGGGGAGAGATGCTTCAAATTGCTTTGTAAGCCCTTTGGGGACAGGGACCCTCTTTTTTTGGTCGGTGTTTGTCCCGCGCCCAGCCAATGGGATCCTGGTCCGTGACTGGAACTCCTAGGTGCTACGGTAATACTACTACTATTAATTATACATAATACAATTAAATTACGTGAAAATCCTTTTCATCGTCACAACTACTCCACTATAATTATTGCTTGCTAAGCCTGTTGGGCCTAATCCTACAAACACAACCACACAAAGGGCCTGATTCTTAGTTGCTCTTCATGTTGTGTAGCCACTTCCACCTGTACAAGGAGGGTGTACAATGTTACCACATCAGAAAGATAGCATTTTATGTGACTTGGGCCAGGTATGAACAGTTATGTTAGGCGCAGAGTACTGGAGAGTTGAGGTTGTAAAGTTTACTAGTCCTGGGAGATCAGGGAGTACTCCAAGCAAAGCAGGGCCTTGAACTTTTGCTTTCTCTTGATCGACCTTTTTAAACCCGCCTAATAAATAGTAAACCTGCTAGAGTGAGTGCCTTTCACTCAGATATTTTATTGAGTGGGGGCGTTATAGTGTATTTCTTTGCACTATTGTTTATTTTTATCGATATTGTACCTTATGTCAATTAGACATTAAGACCTATAAAGAAAAGATCTGCCCATTAATTATGAGGCATATATGGGAACCTAGAACCGGATCCAACTATGGATCTGTGTCAGCACAGGACTCTCCCTGCATGCTTTCAAATTACTGGCTCCAAGACACCGTAGCGATGGGCCCATTACAAATAAGCTAGGATAGGCAAGATAACCATTAGATAGGGAAAGTTCTTATATGTATATTGTTGCAATATGATGGTAAAAAATAGTCAGCTGAGTTAGATGGAGAAATGAAATCTTTTATAGACTAAATCATCTTATTGCAAAAGGCTTATCTAAGTGTCCTTGTCTTTCCCTAGGTATCTGGATATGGTGTTAGCTGATAACACAGAGCAGTGACAAATAATGCCATTAGACCAGATTGTGTTTCACCTGCTGGAGAGGAATGGTGCTTAGAAGTCTGTAAAAGTTGACTGAGAGATTACGTGCTTTTAATTATTAAGAAGTTATATAAAACTCCTCCCCAAATCTATTTAATGTTCCTGTAATCTATCTTCTCAAACGTGGCAAGTTCACCAATCCACCTCTGGTCTCTGCTGAAGTTGTGGGTGTAAGTTCTGAATAGGTGACTGGGAGGCACATTAAAACGTTGTTACTTAAAATAAATAACAAGCCTTGCAAACAATATGCACAATTAGAAATTTTGACACTCTGGGGCAGGAGGCAGGACTGGGGAAGACCCAGCTGGTGGCTCCTACTCTGCGCCGAGCTCAGCTGCTAGTCCCGGCTGGGCTGGGGAGGGATGGGACTTCTTCTGCTCCTGCTCGGCATCTGGGGCTGGGTCAGACCCACCCCCAGATTTCTCCCCTGGCTGCAGGAAGCTCTGCAAAGTCCCCCCTCCTGCTTCCTGCAGCCATTGCTCCTCAGCTGCAGGGGGAGGGATCCCTGTACAGGGAGCTGCTCCTCCATACGCCCAACCCCTGTGCATCCAGACCCCCCTCATACCTAGACCCTCCCGCTGAGCCTCACCTCCCATAATTAGACCCCCTCTGCTGAGCCCCATTCCCCCTGCACCTAGACCACCCTGATGAGCCATCTGCACCTGGATTCCCCACCCCACCAAGCCCCAACCAGCTGCACCTGGATCTCCACCCCACTGAGCTCCACTCCCCCAGCATCTGGCCCCCACCCTCCTGAGCCCCAACTACCTTCACCTGGACCCCCCTGCAGAGTCTCATTACCTTTGCATCCAGAAACCCCCAACAAACCCCTGTGCATCCAGATCCCCCCCTGCACCCAGATCCCCCACTGAGCTGCCCGCACCCAGATTGCCCCACACACACCCCTCTCAACCCACAGCTGGATCACTCCACACTAAACCCCTCCACATTTGGATCCTGCCTTGCCCACACCTGGTGCACCTGGCACAGAGAGGCAGGGCCCCAGGGTGTTTCTGGGGCAGGCCCGGTCCTTGCGCTGTGTCAGGGTTGGGGGCAGCCTCACTGCTGAGTCCGTGTCCTGGAGGGACTTGCACAGTGACCTCCCACCTCTGTGCAGTCAGTGGCCTGTGCTCCCCAATGCCATGCTGGAGCCTCCACATTTATTTGACAAACACATTTTGCAGAATTTTAAAATATTGTGTGCAGAAGTTTTATTTTTTGGCGCAGAATTTTTAATTGTTTTGGCACAGAATGCCCCCAGGAGTAGGCTTTTAATCTCTGTGCCTCAGTTCCCCAGCTATAAAATGGGGTTAATCATACTCCCTTATTCCCAACCCTTTGTGTGGCTTGTATAGTTGAATTATTGTCTCTTTGGGGGCAAGGACTGTCTTTCACTATGTGAATGCACAGCACCTACTATAATGGAGCCTCAAAATTACCTGGGGCATCCAGGAGCTAATTTATTACAAGTAGTAACAGGGCTTTGGAGCTGTGCTCCGGCTCCGTTCCAGCTCCAGGCAAAAACCTGCAGCTCCACTGCTCCGGAGCTGCTCCGCGCTCCAGCTCTGGGCTCCGCTCCAAAGCCCTGAGTAGTAATAACCTAGTAAAAACAATAACCTAGGACTTGGAAACTATTCAGCGGTTGCAGGTAAATCAATAAGGAAAATAGCAAGTACTCAACAATCTTACTGCACAGTTCCACTTTTGTTCAAGCTACTGGTATAGACAGCTAATCCCAGAATACGGCAGCAAAAGTGGTTAAGGAAAGTCACATAATATGGGGCCAGACAATGTAAATCAACATGGGTCCATCTGTGTTCCTTGTAAGCTGCCCACTGGAGTGGCCGCCCAGGAGTGATTCAAGTGCCATGCAGAGCTGCTCACATCCAGCCGGGTGAGTACTCTCCTGCTGGTTGTGCAGAGCACGGTTGTGAGGGGGTGCTGATGTCAGGGTACCCCCTCCCTCTGCACCCCAGCAGGGGAGACGGGACAGCCTCACTCAGATCTCTGAGCAGGAGAGGGTCTGAGGTCTGAACCCTGCTCTGGGCAGAGAATGCCTTTACCTTAAAGAAACAGCGCATGGTCTCTCAGAGACTTCCCCAGCACCCAACAAACACAATCTCTGTCTGTTTGTCTGTCTGTCTGTCTCTCTCTCTCTGTCTCTATCTCACACGCACACACACACACAGTCTGCGTTTCTCTACACACACACACACACACACACACACACACACACACAGAGTCTTTCACACTGACCTCCCAACACATACTTGTGTTGTTGTTGTTTGTTGTTACTTCTTGGTATTTCCTGCAATGCACATACAGGTCTGTCTCATCTTACGCTGGGGTTACGTTCCGCGGTCAGCGCGTAAAGCGAAAACTGCGTATAGTCAAAATTACATTGAGTGTAATGGCGGGCAGAATCGCCCGCACTACAGGAACAGTATTTAAATGGTTATTTTTCTCTTTTTTTTTTTGTTTTTTTCTTGTTTTTGCCGCCCGCGTAAAGCTGAAATCACACATGTTAAATGCGCCTAAGATGCGACAGACCTGTATATGCGCTGTAATTTTATTCTTTCAAAGTGTGTTATTTTAGTTTTTTGACTGGTCAATACATTTCATAATTTTTATTTCTCTCTTTCATTTAAATTTAATTCTTTGAGTAGTGAGTTCTAAAATGCCTAACCTGTCCTGGCTGGAGTAATTATCCCTATGGTAACTTTTTAAAAATCTATATTCTATCTAGGTTTTCTGTTTCTACTGGTAGCACTCATCCGCACATACGCTCGGTGCACATAACAAAATTTATTCCGCACATGGATGGAAAAAATTAGAGGGAACGTTGAGGTTCATTGATTTTAATAGAGCTACACTGATCTCCACCTGCTGAGAATTTGCCCTTACATACATACTAAGCAAGTAACTTTCCAATGAGTAACCTCTAACCCCTTTGGAAAATCTTGGCTCCAGTCTGTAGTCCAACTGTTTATAACTCAGCATGTTCTTTTGATTGGATCTAAGTCTTGTTGGACAACCAGATAGACCAGGTTACTCATGCTAATTGAGACAGAAATGATGAATGGTGAAAAGGATGATGCTCAGCTGAACATGGACTAGACATGTTGGGTTGTTTATAAAACTGAACACACTCCACCTTGCCCCTGGTGAAATTCCTAACTATGCAAAACTCCACTTCATAAGTTCCAGAAAACTGTGATACAGTCCCCTCTGCTTCTCTGCCTTGTGGATGTCCCTGCATATCCTTCCCATTCTGTGTAAGCCACTGTCTGACTCATTCAATTATCTGATTAGAAGGCTTGTCTGCAGCTATACAACCTCACGCTGTGATCTTGTCAGATTTCACAAGCTAAGAAGGGTCAGGCTAGGGGAGAACTTTGATGAACCAAGTAGATGCAGGCCAGTCACACTGAGGGAGGGGGCAGCAAGCAGGGGCTCTACCTCTTCCTCCACTGCCCCCTATTCAGTGGTGGTGTTAAGGCTGCTATCCCAGCAGCCTCTTACCATCAATTCTTCTGCTCTGACAGGGCAGCTGATGATCTTGGTGACCCATATTCACCACCACAAGGAGCCAGCGTCATTAGGGACAATGGCAACATGGAGCACGGAGGGAGTGGGTGGGTGGAAAGAAATCATCATTGAATCAAAGGCCTAGTGCTCGGAGTAATTGAGAACTGGTTCCTCTCCCCGACAGGACTTTCATGCAGAGGCAGTCTGTAGCACCTTCAGACCCCTTTGTCAGAAGTAATGGAGATGGGCAAAAGAGAGCCTGCCAGTATTCCTTGTACCACCCGGCAAACATAGGGCAGGAGAAACAATGTCTCCTCCTCATGGCTCAGCCAGTGACAAGAAGAGGGGGGATATGCTATTCACCTTCAACCTAAAGGTGAGCCCAGGAGTGGGGCAAAGAGCCTGGCTCCTCACCAGGGTCATAAGGGGAGTGCAGCTCCCTCTTCTCGGCACACCCTTTCTTGGTTTGGTTAACAGCGTTGCCTTAGAGCAGTGGTTCTCACCCTATTTACCACTGTGGGCTGCATATGAATCTCTCTGTGTTATGTGGGCCACATCCACACAATATAGATATACTACCTGTATGGCTCTGAGGATCTCACATGGGCTGCAGCTGTGTGCTGATTGGGCCGCAGGTTCAGAACCACTGCCTAAGAGACTCCTCTTCCCATGAGCTGGTGAGGTGAGAGATCCCCCTCTTGTTTCCATCTGGTTAAACCAGCCTCGCCCTCTTAACTCTTACCCCTCTGCACGGTCATGTGTTGCCATCAGAGCAGAGGGTTGGGATGTCATGTCTTCTACCCACTCTTTGTCTCCAAAATACCTCCCACCTCCCAGGATAATGAGCTGAAGGCTCTCCAAGAGTAATCTTGAGAATTTTCTTGACCCTTCTGCATGGGCAGCAGGTATCATAGGCAGTGGGAGGCTGTTCCTCCCCAAACAGCCTGGTGTGGCCCTGCCCACGCTTTGTCCCCAGGCCAGGCCCCCTCCTGTAGTTTCCTTCCAGCGCTCTGCCCTGACCCAGGCTGGGGCCGTGCTGCCCATCCGGTGCACTGGAACTGGCCACCCAGCACACCAGAACTAGAGGTGCTGCAGCCATGCTGCCCGGCTGCCCAGAGCTCCGGGACTGGAGCCTTGCCACCCGGCGCTGGGGGTGCTGGGCTCCTTGGGGGGAGAGGGGCAGAAGTGAAGGGGCTGGGGGCTAGCCTCCCACAACGGCCGGATCACTGGTCACCAGTGCCCTTCTGCATCCTCTCCAGCAGCTTTCTACGGGAAAACAAGTCCCTGGCAAGAGAGAAACCCACCCCAGTCTTTGCTAGTTTTCAGACATCCTTCAGGGTTTTTGCTGGCACTGGGAAGAGCTGCTAGAGTGGGTCAAAATTCAGAATTTCTGTCTCATAGGAAATTCCAAGACTTTGAAATCTGGTTTCATCCTTAATCAGAATGAAAAGTCAAAAGCTCTGAATTTTTCACAAAACAAAACATTTCGTTTCAATCTTATCAAAATGTATACTATCTAAATCAAAGCAGTAATCAAAATGAAATGTTTTGACTTTATTGAAATGAAGCATCTTGATAATGTCTCACAAAAATTTGGACAAACTTGATACAATCCTGAAAAAGGTTTAGATTTTGATGAATCAGCATTTTTGGCTGAAAACTCTTTTTGATCAGCTCTACTGGCAGCATTTCCTCACAATATAGGTTTCTTTTTTCTTTTTTCTATATTTGACAAGCAAATATACCAAGATGCAAACCCCACAATCAAACCTGAGCATGCAATTCTCCACCCCCCCTCCCTCCCAGACAATAGGCCTAGATAGTGGATTTGGTCTTGTCACCTGTTGTGATAATTGGGCCTACACATTTACCCTAATTGTAAATTCAACTGGTGAAAAGTGAGTAAAAGTTCATGAATTGTCACAATAATCTCTTGCATACAACTGTTTAAGAAAAAATGTGAGAAGGAAAACAGAAAAAATTGAATTAATTTAAACAGAAAGGGTCTACTGATACTACCCCAGGACTGTGTTAAGATTATGATTAGTAAACAAGAGGAGCAGAGGACTGGAAATCAAGAAACCAATATTGGTGTGTCAGAAATTAAGCCCAACTGGTGGACAAAATAATGAGAGGATATATTATTCCACCCCCTCACCTGTTTGGGGCTCTTAAAAAGAGACTTTGAGGGAGAGAACTTTAACATTCACCTTCACTGCAGTTGCGTCAGAAGGATTTGTTGTCATAACACGAGGCCTTGATTCTCCAGTGGAGACGCTTGACCAACATCACTGCATGAGTGAGGACCCCAACCTGATGCATGTGAGATCCTGCTATGTCGTCCCCTCTCTCATGTGCTCCTTTCTGACCCCCACCATCTTCCTCTTGTCCTTTCTCTTTCTTTGCTTTTCGCCTGATCCTGAAATCAACTGTGTTGCTGTGATCCAGCATGGTGAAATGAGATGGCCCATCCACCTCTGTCCAGCCTGAGAAGGACCAGTGAAAGACAGGGACCTGACCAGACCAACCAGATGATGTCCCTGACTGAGGAGGTGAGCCAGAGTCCAAAGCAACAGCTGTCCTGGCTGACCTGCCAGCCCAAAATCCCTTCTGTGTCTGTCTTTTGTCTGTACCATTCCTGATGCAGAATTGACCAACAGAACTCACCCTTTCTTCACCAGGAAAGATTGTTTGACTGAATAAGAGACTTTAACCAATGTTCACAGTGTCCAGAAAGGGACTTGGATATGTTTTGTTTGTTTGTTTTGCATAAACAATCAATTTCAGTTTCAATGCTCTTTACCTTTTTTTAATTGTCTTCCTTTTCTGTGTTTCAATCAATACATTCCTAACCTTTGGTATGAATTTTATAGTATGTTTGCCGTGAGTGGCATGTGAACCCCCCATTCGGGGAGACTAGACCCTGACCCCATCCCATCTGTCCCCCGCCCCTGCTGGAGCCCCAAGTCCCCCACCATGCTGGACCAGTCCTGCCCCAGCTGCCCTGAGTCCTGACCTGCTGCCTGCCCCAGGCCACTGGCCGACCCACCCTGGCTGGCCCTGGCCTGCCCGGCCTAGCCCCTGTTGGTTTCAGGGGAGAGGCTGAGCGAGGGCAGGAAGAGGACCAGCGTGGACGGGGCCACGGGGAAAGAGTGTGATGCCGGAGTGGGGCCTCAGGGCTGGGCCAAGGCCTGGCTGTTTGGGGAGGTTTAGCCTCCCGTGGCCTACTATACCCACTGCCCATGGTGTTCGCCATGGTATTAAGCAGACTAAGGTCTCTGTATAACAAACTCCAGACCTTGTTCAACACTGTTTAATATTGAACAGTGACTGAGGTACGTTAACAGCTTTAGCGTATATATTACATCTAAATTAATACAACATTTTTAGTGCCTAATGTGGACCCTAAAGGGTTAAATACATATTTAGAATTTGGCCCTTGGCAAACAAACTTTTTCAAAGTTAGTTTAAAATGAGTTTGTTTTGAAATTCTTAAATGTATTGAGCTTGTTTAAGAGAAGCATGCAAAGCAAACCCTTACTGTTTTTGCTTTTTAAAAAATCAGAGAGGGTTAACAATTGTTTTAAAGTTATAATTTTTAAAAAATCTTTAAATAAATGCTTTTTAGTTGTATTTTGAGGTTTATAATTTCTGTAATTGGCGGTAATTTTGAATGTTTAATTAAAGTATTTTTAAGAAAAAGCAAAAGCCGTTCAAATTCAGTGTTTTAAATTATTGAAGGTAAAGTGCTAAAGCAGACTTTTATTGAAAGAACATCTTGGGTAACCCTCTTGTTAACAAAATGCCAGCTTAATTCATGGCTGCTACTGCATTAACTGTGAATTGAATCTCAAACCACTAGAATCAACGGTTCTTGCAACACCAAACTGTTTGTGAGGGTTTTTTTATGGTTGTTTTATTTTTGCCCAATTTTTATGTTTTGTTTTTGAAATATTTTTCTTAGTTCTTTTGTGTTTTTTCACAATTTTTTTCTCCAGTTTTGTGTTTGATGTCAAGGATTTTTGTTGTTTTATGCATGTGAGACAGCACAGTGTTAGTGTTGCAGATTAGTTTGCCAGGTTCAGCTAACTTGTCATGGTGGCTCACAAATGTTGGTGGCAAAACAGGTGTGGAAGGTCTGTGATAGACTAAAAATGCCTGTGAATTTTTACTGCCTTTGAGTGTTGGAAATGTCTCATGAATGGTTCCAAAAGAACATCTTATTTCTGCTTTGTAAAAGGACGCTACACATTTGGTTAAAAATTACATCAGAGCTAATGTTTTTTCTCCAGGTAAGCAAATTTAACCACTAATGCAAACAATTGTCACGATTTGTGTAAATGTAGAGCTTTAACTGTGTAAGTGGCAAAAGAGGGCTGGGGAGAAGATTTTTCCATCTTTATCCATTTTGGATGTGCAGCCAAAGAAGTGATAAGAGCTGGTTTGTTTTTGAACATTTTACAAACATAGAACAGCAGCAGTTTTGAGATTTGTTTTAGCTACAAATGAAGCGAGTTGTAAGTTCTTAGCTTTAACATCTAAAAAGTGTACAAAAATTACAGTTACAATCTAACCAAGATTTGCAATTCTTAAGGGAGACACACAGACTGAATTAGTCCAAACAATGAGCCTACTGCTATAGCTCAAGGACTGTTAAAATCATTCCTGATAAATGAGAACGGTGAGAGACTGAAAATCAATGAACCAAAATTGGTATGTTGGATATTGGGCCCAGCTGGTGGACAAAATGAGGGGATGGGCTATTCTGCCCATCACTGCCTTTTGGAGTCCTTAAAGAAAGAGATTTGGGGAGAAAAATTGGCTGTTGGAATGAGCATCACTATCATGGCTGATGCCCGCACTGTCTCCTGGGACCCACGACCTTCTTCACCCCGAGCCTGACAGATGTCCGGACCAGTCGGAACTAGAGAGAGGGAGCCAGATGACATCACCACCTCCACCAGCTCCTCCTGAATCCCAAACACTGCCTGGATTCATAACGGAGGGGCAGCTGGGCCAAATTTGAGTCAGTTGTATTGCGACCTGGAGTGCTGGGGTCACAACACTACTCAAATTTGGCCTGGCCACCCCTCCAGCATGACAGAGGGGCAGCTGCCCAGAAACCTGCTGCCCTAGGCAGCTGCCTAGCTAGAGCACCTTGTGTATAAATCCCATCCCCAACAACAACAAAATAAAACCTATAATAACCACTCCACATGATAGTTGAAAGCATTTATATAATCAGCTTCAGTGGCTAATGCAACAGGGAGACAATTTCTTGGTGACGCAGCTCAAGTGCCTTCACAGCAAACAGCTTTTAGACTATCAGGCTACTGTCATGTGCTCAGTAAAGCCAGGGAGAAGCTGTGTGTGGGAAGGGGCTGCAGGTTGAGGCAAGGGGTTGGAGTGCAGGAGGGGGTGCGGGCTCTGGGCTGGGGCCAGGGATGAGGAGTTCAGGGTGTGGGAGGGGGCTCTGGGCTTGGGGTGCAGGAGTGGTGAGGGCTCTGGGGTGGGGGCAGGGATGAGAGGTTTGGGGGGGTTCAAGGCTGGGGCAGGGGCTTACCTCAGGCAGCTCCCAGTCAGTGGGACTAAGGCAGTTCCCTGCCTGTCCTGACACCACGCAGGCCAATGGGAGTGTGGAGCCGGTGCTCGGGGCGGGGGCAGCGTGCGGAGCCCCATGGCTCCCCCACCTAGGAGCCGGACCTTCTGACTGCTTCCGGGGTGCAGCACAGTGCCAGGACAGGTAGAGACTAGCCTGCCTTAGACCCGCAGCACCACCAACTGGACTTTTAACGGCCCGGTTGGTAGTGCTGACTGGAGCCGCCAGGGTCCCTTTTCACCGGGCGTTCTGGTCGAAAACCGGACACCTGGCAACCCTAGACACATCAATGCACAGGACAAAGGCCAACATAGGCCTTCTACCTGTGACATGTTTTATATCTCTTTGAGGTAGGGTGACCAGATAGCAAGTGTGAAAAATCAGGACGGAGGTGGGGGGGTAATAGGAGCCCATATTAAAAAAAACCACACCAAATATCGGCACTGTCCCTATAAAATTGGGACATCTGGTCACCCTACTTTGAGGGTGGCAATGAGTTGCTGGGACACTATGGGTATGTCTATACTGCAACAGAAAACATGCAGCACTGAGACTCAGAGCCCAGATCAGCTGATTTAGGCTTGCAGGGCTGAACAGTGCAGTGTAGACATTCAGGCTCGGGCTGGAACCTGGACTGTGAGCTCTACCCACCTCTTAGGGTTTCATAGCCTGAGCTCCAGCCTGAGCCCAAACATCTACATTGCAATTTTATAGCCCCACAGCTCAAGCCCTGAAAGCCAGAGTCAGCTGAGCCAGGCTAGCTATGGCCAGGCTGCAGGGTCTTTGATTGCAGTGTAGACATACTCTGTGCTCTAAAATGTAGGCTGGGGAAGAGGTATCTCTGGGACACTCCCCACTTGACCATGTAGGGCAGGAAAGACATGGAGCTGCTGGGACATTTCCCCATGACTATATGGTGATAGAATCTGCTGCCAGGAAATTTGTCCAACTACATGGAAGGGAGAAGTGGGAAAAGGACCACCAGGACACTGATTTTCAGAGGTTGGGAAGAAGAAGCCACTAAGACACTCTCCCCGACTGTTCAAAATTAACCTTAATTGCATCGTGTGTGGCACAACCACATGGCTAGCCCATTTCTAACATGGATACTTTGCTAGATCCCACAGTCCAAATGCAACCTATGTAGAGAACATGGTGACTGACATCCAGTTTGCATTTGGACCCACTTCTCTTCACACCTGAAATGTCCATTTTTTGACTTGACTGTTTTTTGTTTTTTTTACAGGTGAGAAGTTTTGGCCCTGAGAGCTATTTACTAGATAGGACCATGGGGGTTTATTTCAGGGTGAGTGTTCTGATGCATTATCCTCCCAGTTTAATGGCAGCGTAGTATTTTCTCATGACCTTTTAAAATCTAATTGTTTGCTGCAGGCAGTGGGCTGATGGCTATACCACCACAATTGAACAACAAAACCAGAGTTATGGGCTGAGGAGGCTTGGCTGAAAAAGATTTGCTATAAAATGAGTAAGTACTTTGTATTGTACTGAAATGGGTGGCCTCTGTCAATTGGAGCTGCATGGCACCTGTACAGATGCTGACACAGCTGTAAATTCTCAGTAATGCAGATTCTTGGCCTCCTAATGTTTCCATGTGATGTTTGCTCCTTCGTCCATTCCACTATCTGGGAAATCAGGAGTCATGGATTTCACTCTGAACGTGAGAAGATTTGGACTAATCCCAGTTTCTGGCAGTCTGGTGTTCCAGAGTTTGTGACCCTCAGCTGAACAGGCCAGTCAGTTAGGCCCTGGGCTCTGTAATCAGTCATGTGTTGTTCAGTCATAGCTCCTGTGCCATGATATGGTGGAAGCTAGGCCCATTAAGAACCTAAAAGGGCCATACTGGTACCTTGAAATGGATCGATTAATGAATGGGAAGCCAGTGCAGACTGCAAAGCACTGGTGTTACATGTGATCTTTGGCCTGTCCCACTTAGGAGATATGCTGCCATGTGTTGGACAAGTTATAACTTCTCCACAGGCCTTTGCCTTCAGCCACAGATAGTGATTTGCAGTAAAACGAACTTGGAGGTGCTGAATGCATGGATCACTGGGGCCTAGTCTTCTTCTGAGAGGAAAGGACAATGTCTTGTTGCTTGTCAAAGATGAAAGAAGGTGATTTTGATGACTTGCTATTTGGGTATCCAAGAGCAACCATGAGTCTAGCAGGACCCAGTGGCTGCACACCATTATGACCATGTGCCCTAGAGTTTAGGCTAGTGTATTGCCCATCATTTCATGGGAAATATCAGGAAACCCATTGAAATCCCCAGCGAGGATGAATCAAGAGGTAGAGAGAGCATCGTCCAGGAGAGGACGTCAGAAAACTGAGACAGTAAAATGTAAGGAGTATGTGGTGATAGGCTGCAGTGTGAGATGGCAGGGAATGGGGAAGCAGAGGGTGAGATGTTCAAAGAAGTGGGGAAAACATCAATTCAGCCCTGGCTCTGATTGCAGCATCACTTCCTACTTCTCAGAGATGTGACTGTTTAAGCAGGGAGACATCCTGGGGAGGTAACTTCTGCAAGATGAAAGAGGTCCAAGGGCAAGTGTCAGAGATGGCAGAAAAAGCCAGTGGCATTGTCTACAAAGAAGTGCTGATTTATTGTATAATGCTTGATCACACTTTGGTTCATTATGAAATACACTCGAGACCAAATAACCAATTTCAATCAGGTTTATTAATATGGTACAGGCAAAAGGTTCTATATGTTACCAGTCTCCTAAGAGTAGTCCTACGCAGCGATGTTATATTCACCTTACGCAGAACGTGTACTCCCCCATTTACACATTTCAGCTGGTATTATTTATATGATTTTACAAGTTACCCCTCTCCCCTAACTTGTTGTTTTGTTCCTTCCTTACCTTTGTTCTGGATACTAACATTCCAGGTACTGATCCAGCAAGGTACTTCACTATCTAAGATATTGAATGAATGTATCTTGATTTTTGACAACTTTTCTATCCACTTATGCCAAATGCTTACTTCTGCAAATGTGAGGAGTTATGGGATACTTAGCATAAGTGAACAGGATTATGGTATAGGCCAGTTTACACACACACTGACAAAATGGCCGATGTTGGTATGGTGGGGCCCGTGCTTTTCTTGGCAGAGGGGCTAGGACGCCACCTCTTGCCTCTGTTCTTGGGGCCCCGCTAGTGGCCTGGGAAGGTGGTAGAGGAGGGAAGGGGTCTGGGTTTGCTCCTCGCTCTGAGCCCCAGTCCCTCTTACCCTCTTGGGTAGGGTTACCCTCGGTCCATGACACTGGGGGAATGAGTCTCCCTGCTCTGCTGGGGTAGGGTCTCCCATTCTCTGGTCTTTCAATTCTCTGCAACACACCTTCAAACTCCAGTTCTTGCTCCACCCTGTCTGCCTGAAGCAGGGTTTTTTTATTAGGTTCCTTACAGGGCCTTAATTGGCTACAGGTGCTCCAATTAACCTGTAGTAACCTTCCCTAGTCTACAGGGAACCACGGCTTAATTAGCCTAGGCTTTACACCCACCCACTTTCCAGCACCTAATAAGACCACTCTCCCACTGCTCCCTGGCCATGTATCACAATATATATATAGGCATGCATTAACTACACCATATCTATCTAATATATAATAGTTAGATAATATATATTATCCACATCACATCTATTAGCATGATATATATTTATATGCTTCCAGCATCTATATTAGTGAACAGAGGACAGGACAAGGAGAGCTTTGCCATTCAGGGAATAGATCTTGAGCCAAGCAGACTCGACAAAAAATGTATATGATGGTTGGCTCACACAGAAATTGAGGGCTTTTTTGATTAGGGAAATAAGGACTACTATGGGGTAATGCTTTGTGGTTATCTTGTGGATAGGAGACACCAGTGATGGATGGGGGGCGGGGGGAGGGCAAAGACAGATCTAGAGGATCAATGTGAATTGATTTGGAATTGGAGCAGAAGATCCCATCACTATAATCAGTCTATCTCTGGAGTAATGGATGCTTGCACTGCCTATGAATGAATAGAGAACTTCAAGGATGTCAATCAGCACCTTCCACCAGCACTAAGGAGTCTCTTTAGCATTCATTTGTAGAAACATTGCAAAGTGATACTTGGCTGACTGAGTCATAGTCAGCTATGTTTCAGTTTGCTGAGAGCATTATCATCTTTCTCTCTGAGGTATCCCATCATACCTCTCAAGCTGCTGAGGCCTAAAAGTGGGACACAATGTGTGGCAAAGACCCAATATGAGGGAAACAAATAAATTATTTGGTCAGGAAACTTGAAATACCATGGGATTCATTCCTTCAGTGTAAATAACTTCTTCTGTAACCTCTGGTTCATATTTTCATGTTCATTTTCTTTCTTTTGAGGTAAATAATATTCAATGATAAAAGTGAGGGGAAACCAAATTTATGTAGAACAGAGGTAACTTTGATATTAAATGAGTGACATCCCTTGAAACGAGGGACACAGTATGGGTCACACCAGTAGCCCAAGTAAAACAGTCAAAAAATGCTGTTAAATACTTTTAATGTTTGGTATGTTGATACAATGAGTGCAATGGTCAGAATCATTTGGAAGAAAGCAGTCTAAAGAAAAAGTGAGATCTGAACGGTAAATGCCTTAGCCATTAAAAATAAAGGTTAAATGAAGCAGCTTCTGGAAAGGTTTACTATGTACATTTACGAGAGAAACAGTCGCACTGCACTGCAGATGGTAGTTCATGCTGCACCACTGTGCCATTGGCACAGCGCAGGGAGACGTTCACCGGAACCGTCTGAGTAGCTGAACAACAGGTGCACTCATCTTCAAGTCTATTCCGTTCAATAGAGTACTTGGTTTTGCTTCTGCATTTGCCCTGAAAGTGAAACAGATACAAAGTTTGAATCTTGCCAAATAATAGTGTACTCCACAGATTTCTGATAAAGGTCCAAATTCTGCCCTCAGTTTTATCCAAGCAGCCTCAAGGAAGCTAATGGAAGTTTTTGCCAGGACTTTGGAATGGATTCATTTGATTGGTCTTCATTGGTTGTTGGTCTCATGCGTCATGTTTTCAGCCAAATGCCAAAATATTATTTCACATCTCCCTTGACATGTTTACACACATAAGGTAAGCCTGAGCAACAGCTGACGTCACACAAACAAGCTCGTACACTAAGATATGCTAGAATGTTTACAGTATTGTGGTAAGTTTGATAGGCCCAGATAACAATAGGAAACAATAGTAGTGGGGCTTTGGGCACCGTTATTACAACAATCTTTAAAGTTTGTATTTAAAGAAAATAAAAAGCTTGAAAAGAATTGTATTAAGCCTGACCTAATAGGGGATTGTGGACTTCAAAGTACAAGACAGGCCAAAAGCATCTTAACTTCTGTTTCATTTATTTCTAGCAGCAAAGAATCCTGTGGCACCTTATAGACTAACAGACGTTTTGCAGCATGAGCTTTCGTGGGTGAATACCCACTTCTTCGGATGCAAGTAGTGGAAATCACTACTTGCCACTACTTGCATCCGAAGAGTATTCACCCACGAAAGCTCATGCTGCAAAATGTCTGTTAGTCTATAAGGTGCCACAGGATTCTTTGCTGCTTTTACAGATCCAGACTAACACAGCTACCCCTCTGATATTTATTTCTAGGGCATCCATAACTCCTGTTGCCCTGCACGCTGATCACCTCCATTGCTTCCCCTACACCATTCTTTCCAAATGCGTTAGTACATTTTTCTAGTTTCTCTATATCTGTTTTATATTACAGCAACTCAAACTGTACACGGTATTGCAGCTGTTTTAAATTTGTTAGACTAAATGAAAATTTTTAAGGAAAGTGTCTGATTTTTCCACAAAAGCTCTTGGTTTCTGGGTGGAAAAATCAAGAATTGGTTTTCAGCAATTTTTGGCCAAACAATTTTGGTTTTCTGTTGCTGAATTTTGACTTTTTGTCAAAAAATGAAAATGTTTCTGTTTTTTTGACAAAGTCAAAATTATCCAATGAAAATTTTTATAAATTTATTTTTTATTTTCCATTTTCATCACAATTTTCTGGGGAAAAAATTCTTCCACCACCTCTACACAGTATTCAGTTTTACCAGTGCTGCATAAAGAGGAAAAATTACTTCTTTGATTCCATCTGTACAATACTGTTTCTACAGAACTTAATTGCATTTATGCCAAACATAATGAAAAAAACCACAAACTGAATACTCCTCTTTGATTTCTAACAAGTACTTGTCCATCCATTTGTGCTTATCCTTGTTATATTTTATTTTCCCTAGTTTATACAGATCAAGTTGTATCATGCCAATATTTTGTACATTATTAGCTATCCATGTTTTGTTTCTCTATTATTTACAATTTGTAAAAGCAAACAAAAATAATCATAATAGTCTGTGAAACCGGCCAAACTCTGTAGTCGTCACTTTGGTTTTACTCAATCCTTTTGTGCAATCAAATCAATGGTAGGTTTCCCTCAGGAAGGGCTACAGGCACAATAACCATTTACATTGTCGCTTGTACTATTCTAAACCATTGTATAGGTTGTAATGTACAGGTGTGTAAATATCACTTGCTAGCATTTCTGAGATGAAATGCAACAGCTCCACCAAGAACAAGAGGTTTTAGGAGTGGAGCTCATAAATGCGTTACCCAATTCCAATTGATCTGGTAGGCTGCCTCTGAGCACACCTGCACATGACTTAGTTGGCAGAATGCCTATCTTCCCTGGTTTGTGAATCGTAAACAGAAACAGGTCCCTCCCTGCAGCCCAGACTTAGGCATTAAACTCCAAGAGAGGGGTGGAGCTTAGCATACACCCTTGTCATCGGTGTCTCCCATGGGCTAGCTTAGGCAGCTCCCCACCTAGTTTGCAGCTTTGTGAATCATGTTCTAAGGTGCCTATCTCTCCCCATGTATTGTATAGGAGCTGAGACACCTAACTCAGGTTTTGTGGATCAGTGTTGTTCCTGTGATTTTTCTAGGCACCTAAAAGTTAGGTGTTGTGACACTGAGCATCACAATGCTTAAGTCCCTTTTCTGGGCCCACGTGTTTACCCAAAATGAAATATGGCCCCAAGTCACTGCACCCAACTCCACCCCTTTCCAGCTGGTCACAGAAAGGAGAAAGATGCTCCACTTGGCAACTACATCAGTCAAAGAAATTATCCCTATGAGAGGGTGCTAAAAGAAATTACCCTCCCTAATCCCAGTGGGGTTTAAAGTAAACATTCAGGCATAATAAAAACAGAATGGGAAGTTATTCTGTTGCAGCCAGCCTGGGAACCGAGCTTCTCATTTGTTTCCCAGTGCCATCTATCAAAGATAGAAGGGGACATCTGGAAGGAATGTTCTGCTCCTGTTTCAGATTGTATCTGCTGTATTACATGAGCGGCGTGATGGGGAGGAGAATCCCGTAGCATTACACTTTTGTTCAAATTATGGAAATTGATAGGATGTGTGTGGGCTCAAATATTGAAGTCACGTCAAATCCTACAGAGCTCAGTTTTTAAACCTGAGTGCTTACATGTTATCAATGCCTAAATAAGTATTTAGGTGCCTGTGTTGACTTAGGAGTCTAGAGGGGGATTTATATACCTAACCTTAGGGTCACAGATTTGAAAATTGGGCCCCATAAAATTAAGGGTGAAATTCATTCAAGTGCAGAAGATCCCAGCAAGGCAATTTAATACCCACATGTCTCTCCAGGAACTAGAAACAACATGAATGGAGCTTCTGTGTATTCTAAAGTGGGTTTTCTTATCAGCCCCAAAGAGGGGGAAAAATCAGGTTAGACATGGAATCAAATGTACACAGCTGAAACTCCTGCATATCTTGTGCAGAGACAGAAGTCAATGTTCCATTCTGTTGAGTGGAATGGAAGCTAGTGAGGAGCCAGTGACTTGCCCTTGGGTGGAATAGGGAAGCAAATTAATTCCCTTCAACAAACCTTGTTGAGATACCCTGTGCAAAGGCCATTTACCTTGGCTTTGAGCAGCAAGGGGTGAAAACATGAAAGAGTCATACCTTTACCTAGCAAGAGGAGGGAAATAGCACTGCGATTTCCTACTATGCAAAAATGTAGCAAACCACTCCCTTTGAAAGTGTGTCATGTTTTGCCACAGTTCTGTACTGACAAAATGAAAATAGGTTTTTCTTACCTCACACTGGATAATAGGCACTCCATCTTCAGCCTCACAGCCATTGATATTCAGAGATATCAGCCTGAAATTTACTTGTCTGCATTCTGCTTCTATACCTACCAAGTCAAGAAAGCAGGGGAATTTGCCAATGGTTGAAGACTTTTTTTTAGAAACATTCTGGCACCATTATCTGCTTAGTACACACAAAAATTGCTATTGGCCATATGCCATTATTAGCAAGACCCCTAGTAAAAGACGTAGATATGTTTCCATGTGGTAATTAAGACAGGGTACTGTGAATATACAGTACTGCAGCCTTAAAATTCCATTGAATACCACTGAGTTCCTGCATAAACCAATCAAAAACAACAACAGTAAAAGAACACCTTGCTGAATGACCAGTGATATATTAAAGTTCCAGGATAGTACCTCACCTGGCTCTTGTTCCATTGAATAATATTTATTATAAATCTATGTCTTGTTATTTTTTTCCCAAATAGGATTTTTGATGGACTATTGTTAACAAATAAAAGATGTGCAGTTGTGCCACTGCAGCATTTTAAGTATAGACCTGCCCATAATAAGTTACAACCAGTAAAATACACCCCTTTCCCATTAATTCACAACTATTGAAGTCATTAGTTGTCGATCTTGATTGGCTACCAAGTGCAAGGGTCAGGGAATATACTGCAGAAAGGGATCACATTCTTTCACTGAAATAAACACTGTGCAATGTTTAGCACTACTGGCATAAGAAGGTGCAATTCCAGGGGGTGTCAAGAAATGAACATCAGAAATGACTTTTGGATTGAAACTTCCCCTTGTCAGCACCAACTTTCAAAATGGACTGACAGGGTTATTTCCTATGGAAATGTACTCTGAGATATATGTTGAATTTTGCGGCATGAAAATAATGGGGTTAAATTCTCCATTTCCATTGCTGGACTTGGGGGGGTAAAAGCCTGACTTCAGTCGATGGAAGTTTTGCCATTGACTTTAATGGGGACAGGATTCTGTCCTGAGCAACTGCTGTTGGGTGCTCTTGACACTAGAGGATAAATGCTGACTGTCCCTCCTCACCACCTCATGAAGAATCCACATCAAAGGCAATACAGGACTAGACCTGCAGAGCGTGTTTGTCGGTGGGATGCTGTTAGGCTTGGGGAGGAGCCAGAGTGCTGTTGATTGGTCCCATGAAGCAGGACTACTGCAGCCCATAGGCTGTGGTCGTTACTGGATAGCAGCTCCCTTTTCCCTCCCACCAGCCCTGTACAGATCCAGATTTTATACATATACATTTTTATACATAAGATAATTTGGCCCAACCACTTTATTCATTTTCCCATGCTAGCTAATGATTTGTGAAGGAGCTAATTCTCTTCTAAGTGGCCTTTCTACACACAGGAAGCAGTGGTTCTTCATTTGCAGTGTTAATACAGCACCATTGCTATGTGTCAAGATGAACTCTTACTTTAACTCTAGCTAGCAAGTGAATCTTCCATGACTGGGAGACAGCCGACTATTCAGCGCTCAAGTCGATTCTTTATCAATTAGAATCTATTTTTACTTTCTGTATTGTCCCTCTCCACAACCATTCATTCGGACAGAACACTGCAATCAGCTGGCCAGCTGCAAATTGACCAAAGAAGTATAACTTCCCTTTGATGGAGGTGTCCTCCTAGCAGCTAAAGAAGCAGCTTCCCATCTCTTTTCCAAGATAACATTCCCAGCCTTATTGCTTTTCTGCCTTTCTAGCACTTCACAAGTGATCTGAAAAAAGCTCCACAAGCGTGAAAAGTGTTGCTGGCTGCAAGGCTGGAAACGCCAGCTCACTTTCAATGCTCTAATCACTTTGTTTGATAAAATGTGTCCAAGCAGAGTGCAGACACAGACAGTCACAATAGTTGACACACATCCCATTTCAAAATAACTGTCATCAGACTGTCGCCATATCTTCAATGTTTCTTTGCTCCCAACTGAGAGATGTATTGTCCAATCACATCAATTTGGTTTATTTATTTTGGATTGCATAAGCCACACCCCCTCCAGAGGTGTCAGGTCACATGTACATAATTGAATGAAATGGACAGTGTCAAGATCAGAAAGGGAAAAAAGGATGAATAGCAGAGACACAACTATGCTTCTTTCAGGGGTGAAAAGAAAAGGACCATCCTCTCCCTACAAACCACCGTTTCCCTGAGCACCACCACTTCCTATCATCTCACTCCTGCAGGCAAAAGCCTACGAAAAATGATAAACCCAGCACTATTTCCTGAGGCCCATAATAACAGGGTCTATTGGATCAGTTGGGGAGCAAGTACAAGAGTGGAAGGGCACCCAGCCCTGAAAATATTCAGCTACCAACTCCCTCATGTTGAAGACAAGGAACCATTCACTCAAGCACTCGAGCTGACCTCAATTGCCTTGGCATACCACAGAGAGGGAGGATGGCTTCATAGACAGCCAGTGCCCCAGCCAATATCAGGCCTTATAGACCAGAGTCAACACCTTGATTTGCACCTTTAACTGAACAGAATCTATTTTTTAACAGTTATTTTTTATATTGAGTAGGCTGAATGACCTGGAAAGGTTATGCAACCTGTATATCAACCTTTACAGCCACGAGAAATTGATTATTCTATTATCTGGGGTATAGGTAACAGGCTACATATTACTTTATTATATATTGTGGGCTTTGATGAATCATTAGGCCATGACAGACATTTAATTAAAGTGATGGGATAAAGAAGGAAAATTGTGCACTAGAGGAAGATTACCATTTGACTCAAAGCCAGTAGCCTGAGTAGTGTGAAGGAGATCTGATCACCAGAGATTGAGCTCCTTTTGAAATTAGGTGTGTGAGAGAGGGAGTGAGTGAATGTGTGTAAATGACATGTAAGGTAAATATATTGTGAAGACTGAAGGGTTAGTATTTATACAGTGCATTTACTATAAATGCTAAGGATTGCTTTTCTTCTCTCTGATCTTGACTGTAAATTTACAGGCTCAGATGTTCCAAGCCAACTAGAACATTTAACCACACAATTAATTTCCATTAGAGCAATGTGGCTAACGCCTTTAGGTGGTTTTTAAAATCTCAAGCTGCTTGTTTGTGATTTTTCTATTATCCTGCATACAGACTGCTCTTAAATATATCATTTTAGTTCCATTGAAATATTGGGACTTACTGTATAATGACTGACAACTGGGATGATACTTGTTAAGTTGCAATCATTAGTATCTTTGGAGAGAGTGAGAAAAGTGACCTCCCGCATCTTAAACAGAAAGTTCAGACCACTTCCTTTTTTTTTTTTTTTTTCCCCCACTTTAACCCATCGCAGCAATGGGATCTCATGTCAGAGTCACTATCCTTCCTTCCACTTACCACTAGAAGGGAATCCCTTCCAATCATATCAGTCTGTATAAAGTGGCCTCAAGTAAGTTAAGGGCTGTTATAAAGAGGATTATGATCAATGGTTCTCCATGTCTGCTGAAGGTTGGACAAGAAGTAATGGGCTTAATCGGCGGCAAGGGAGATTTACGTTAGATATTAGAAAAAACTTTCTAACTATAAGAGAGTTAAGTTCTGGAATAGGCTTCTAAGGGAAGTTGTGGAACAGGTTGGACAATCACCTGTCAGGGATGGTCTAGGTTTACTTGGTTCTGTCTCTAAACAGGGGGCTGGACTTGATGACTTCTCAAGCCCTATATTTCTATGATCCTATTATTCTAATACCAATGTTTAATTGGCTGGAGGGTTCATGTCCGAGTCACAAAAGCACTCTTTTCCCTGAAGGGGGTCAGCAGTCCTTTCCATGACTGCTTTGTCCAGGCCAGCACCTGGCTGTCCTTAGTGAGTCTGGGAGCTACAGAGTCAGAGAGAACCACAGGGTCAGTCTGTTTAAAGCAGGGGTCTCAAACATGCGGCCCACGGGGCTATTTCCTGCGGCCCGCCAAGAGGCCCATGCGCCCCCCCGGCCTACCTCCAGGCCAGGGGTGGGCAAACTACACCCGTGGGATTGCCCCCCTCGAGCCCCGTGCCGCTCCCTGAAGCGGCTGGCATCACGTCCCGGGGTGGGGGTGGGGGGGGGGGAGAGAAGCAGAGGGCTCAGGCCATGTGTTGCCCTGGCTTCCGGGCACCGCCCCCCCACAGCTCCCATTGGCCGGGAACGGGGAACTGCAGCCAATGGGAGCTTCGGGGGAGATACCTGGAGGAGCGGCAAGCAGCGCGAGGAGCCCTGCGTCCCCCCTCCCCCAGGGGCCACAGGGACATGGTTCCAGCTGCTTCCCGGAGTGGTGCAGGGCCGGGGCCGGGGCCAGAGCAAGCAGGCAGGCAGCCTGCCCTGGCACCGGTGTGTGCCGCTGCCACCCCAGAGCCGCTTTAGGTAAGCGGCTCTGGGCCAGAGCCCGAAGCCCTCCTGCACCCCACCCCCCAACTCCCTGCCCTGAGCCCCCTGCCTGCACCCCAATCCCTGGCCCTGAGCCCCCTGCTGCATCCCACATCCCTCCTGCACCCCAACTCCCTGCCCTGAGCCCCTGCTGCATCCCACACCCCTTCTGCACCCCAAACCTCTGCCCTGAGCCCCCTGCCTGCACCTCGACCTGCCTGCACCCTAATCCCCTGCCGCATCCCACATACCTCCTGCAACCCAACTCCCTTCCCTGAGCCCCCTGCTGCATCCCACACCCCTTCTGCACCCCAAACCCCTGCCCTGAGCCCCAACCCTCTGCCACACCTTGCACTCTCTCCTGCACCCCGCACCCCAACTCCCCGCCCTGAGCCCCCTGCTGCACCTCGACCCCCTGCCGCACCCCTCACGCCTCCTGCACCCAAAACCCCAACCCCCTGCCCTGAGCCCCCTGCTGCACCCTGCACCCCGACTCCCTACCACATCCCTCACCCCTCCTGCACCCCACACCCCAACTCCCTGCCCTGAGCCCCCTGCCGCACCCTGCACACCTCCTGCACTCCCTGCCCTGAGCCCCCGCCACACCCCTCCTGCACCCTCTGGGGGCAGGGAGGGGGTGGAGTTGGGATGGGGACTTCGGGGAAAGGGTTGGAATGGGGGCAGGGAAGGGGTGGGAAGAGGCGGGGCAGGGGCAGGGCCTCATGGAAGAGGTGGAGTGGGGGCAGGGCCAGGACAGCGAGGGGGCGGGTGTCAGTGATGCGGCCCTCGGGCCAATGAACTAGTCCTCATGTGGCACTCGTGGTCATTTGAGACCCCTGGTTTAAAGTGTTTTCAATCAACAAGCCCCTTTATATTAATTATAACCAGTTCCCATCTCTTCTCTATCACGAGGGACTCTGTACACACCAGCCTGCGGAAACAGGCATGCTGTCTCTGAAACACTTTCAAACTTTGTCCATCTTGGGAGCAAATGACCAGGATGGAGGCTCAAACCCAGGTCTCTCACATGGGAATGAAGAATACTAGCACTCGACCCCTGGGGGTGGTTAGCCTCATAATATAACATGCTGCTCACAATTCACTTTGATTACTGGGTTTGGTTTACTTTGCTTCACATAGTAAGAAAGAATGTAATTTCAAAGATAATAGGTTTCATTCAGCCTTAAAATATGCTGGCTCCTGCCCAGTGGAGGGCTCATGGAAGTGGAGAATATGCCAGGAAGAAGACAGCAGTGGAGAAAGACACCTACAAGCTTTGCTCCAGAGCTAGTCAGTGCCAACGTAACAGTGGATGGCAAGGTTGGAAGATGGCCTGGCCAAGGCTGATTCAGCACTTCCCCTCTGCAGGTGATGCTCCTTAGGAACCAGAATCAGAATTTAAAATGGTTCTCACCTGGTCACAAAGACAGCCTGGGGGCAAATGCCACCTGCCCTCCCTGGATGTAAACCCTCCCTTGGGTAAAGTAGCCCCTGTTGGCACAGAAGGGTGTAATTTTCAACCCTACACCAACAGAGGTGAATTCATTTTTTGACATCTGTAAAACGTATGTAGCATGGTTTGGAACTGGAATTTTTTCTTTGTATTTTCCTTACAGTATGCAGTATATTTCCCCACTTAGTTAATTAAAGTCTGTAAGAGATATAGAGAACAGATATGCCTTGAATGATTAATAACCATTAATTCCTCCTGGCCCTCAAAAATTAGAAAAGCTATCCACCTCAGTTTATTCCAAAATAGTTTCCACCTAGGAAGTTAAGACAATAAGAAAATGGTTCATATCATGTGAGACACTTTGTCTAAGGACACACAGATAAGCTACGGTTGGGAGTTCCACTCCCCAAGATTAGAAACTCAAATGGCACTGTTAATCGCCTAAGCAAGAATCTCTCATAATTTGCATATGGACAACATTTCTTCCTTCCTCCCAAGCTAGCTAAAAAGAACTCCAAAAAGTTGCCAGGCAAGGTTAACATCCTAATTTCCTATGAAAAGTGTCCCACTTCACTTTGCGAGTGGGTCAAGAGATGAGTGGGGAAGATGCAATTTAAGCAAACTAGAAATAACCTGCTGTGAGATCGAAGGTCAATAAGGCAAACTGCCTGTTACTCCAAAAAATCCAAACCATATTTTCACTCCCAACTATAAACTATACATATGTTTGCCTTGTAAATCAATATCATAGATAATCTGTTTTGTCCCATCAGTTTGTCTTTCACCCCAAACTTGAAGCTGCACGTTTTCTTGCTTTGTGAGTCAGATCTACATCTCTTTATATGTGGATAACATCTCTAGTTCGATTTCAAATTCTATATAACATGCAATGCTTATGTACAATCAAAGAATGTATGAAATAGGTCCATCAAGTTTGGAAGATTATAAGGCATTATGCTTGTTTCCATTGGAAATAACTGTGGCCCTTTAGAAGTAATAGGAATTGTATGGCACAAGGAAGAAGGAATGCTGAAAGATTTAAACCAATATGTACCTTTGGATCGTTAAAAGAAATTGCTTAAAAAGGAGAAATTTCCAATTAATAATATGGGCTAATATTGAAATACAAGCTTTGAAATGGATCAAACATAAAAAGCCTCCGATAAGAAAAGGACTGGAGAAATTTTTTATACCCCATCACCATCTACTAGATACCAATGGAAGCAGCAGAGAAACTGAGAGCTGAAATCTGAGCACTCAGTTGGCACGTGTCCAATAGAAATAAGAGGGAGCTTCCCTCCAATGAGTCCTAAAGTCAGGGCATATAAAACTGAGGTCACCAATCATGTGAGACCAATTCATTGACTGAACCCACAGTGCTGCAGAATCCCCAGTGTGATGAATGCCAGGACCAGTCTCATGGAAAGGACTCTCCTCACATCCCAGGGTTAAGAGGATAAGATGAAGTGATGAGATTTCATTTCAAAGATTGTATTTCCCTTTCTGTTCTTTAACATAAAAAAACTGCAGGTTATCTTGATTACATCTACACTCTCTAGCGAGACACCAAGTAACCCTGTTTTAGATTTTAACTAATGCATGCTCGCCATTGTAAGCCCAAGCAAATTGGCCTAAGTTTAAGCAATTGCTTTTCATATTCTAAACTTGTCCCTTTTGGTCCAATCCACTCAAACAGCAGAGACCACGTGCTTTAAATGGGCCTTGAAGACCAGTATATCCTTGGAAGTGTGATAAATGTGTTAGGCACTAAAGAATTGAGCCCCTCTTTTTCTCTGCCTGTGGCACATAATAATCTAGTCTCCTGTGGGCTGTAATCCTTTGGTCTCATTTCAGTTGTGGGGTTTAGTGTGTGGGTGCAGGGTGGTGTTGGTGGCCTTTGATATACAGGCTCAGACTAGATAATCAGGTGGTCCCTTCTGGCCTTAAACTCTATGACTTTATGGTCATCAGTAAATGTAATGAGAAATCTTGGTGATTCGCATTGTTCCTTGGTATAACTGTGGAGTCTCAACTCTAGTTTGTGATAATTGTTTGCAAGACTTGGCTGTATCTACACTTAAGTGGTGAATTGTTGATTGTTTACTAATGTGGTTCTGGGTGACTTAATAAAGTGTTCAAGTATCCTGAAAAGAACCCAGTGTTAAAATTAGTAAGATAGCTCCCTGGATTCAATAAAAAGCTCTTATCCTATTGGATTCCATTCTATATTGGCTATAACACTTATCTAGTTTGTTAGATTTCAGCTCTAAAATCTAATTGGCATCTTGGTACATTCATAAAAATTGACACACACACACACAAAACCCTTTCCCACTTACAAGTCTCCCTCAATCTTTTAAATATAATGTGGAAATGTGTAAGGGTTAATAGACAATTTTCAATATTAATTCCTTGCTTGAAGCCTGGTAGATAAAAGCCCTCTTAACTAAATTGCCTGTGTGAGCCATTCAGCGATAGTCTATTATCTCAATAGCTTCCTGACTTTTATTTCTTAAACCCGGAACTCACTGATATGTAGACAGGCCATGGAAGCAAATGCTCGGAGTTAACTTCTCCAAAGTGGTATATTGTTACAGCAATTACCGTGGTTGTGCAGTGATGGTCTGCTGTGCTTGCCATCTTTTATTTATTAGCACATGCCCAGAACAAATAAAAGAGAGAGAACAGAGGGCACACGAGGTGCTGACATTTTGACCTTAGAAAGGAGTCTTTTTTTGTTAAGAGCTAAAATAACTTAATAATTATTCACCAATTTATTTGCAAATTTAAAGCCTTTATGTTCATAGAAATATTCAAAGGTTAGTTTGGGGATAATAACACAATTCTGCAACCCTTATTCATGCAAACAAACCCTACCCTCTGGAATAGCCCAGGTGACATGAATGGCATTATTTATGTAAGGATCACATGACTAAGGGTTTGCAGGATTGGCCAAAACTGTTTTTTCTGAGACCCAGTCAAACTATTCATTATGAATACACACTTGTTATGAATTTATCTTACTTTTTGGTTATTAAATCATTCATGAACAGATCCATATTTATTTTTCAGTTTTCACTGGATTGTTTTACAAAATAATTTTAAGCCGATTGAGTACTCACAAAACATTTGCTTCATATATTCAATATCAGGTTGACTGATTGGTCACCCAGTTTGTGTGGAGCTGTTCCTGATCTCTGGCTAAATTACTGAAATTGTTTCAACAGGAAAATAATGAATGATGAATAATAAACATTCATAATAAATTTTGGAATGACTGATTATTCACGCTAAAATGTGTGAAATTTTGGGGATTTGCCAATGTTTTCTAGGCATACCCTGCTGTAGTCTAAACAATCATGAATAATATGACCACACAACTCACAGTGAGACAAACTTGGTGATTTTAGTCACAAAAATATGTGAATCGGCATTGACATTTGTTTGAATTTTTTGAATTAGCTCTCTTTTATTGTACACATATCATAAATGCAAAACATGGCTTCTTATGTAGTAGACTACATTTTGAGAGGTTGTAAAAGAAAGACGTTTGTAGCATAGTTACTTACATGTTTCACAACAGGTATTGTCAATTTTTGCAATTTTACCCTAAAAGAGAACACATGCTGCAGTTTAGGCACAAACAGTATTTACACACACATCTAAAAATAGTCAGACTTATATTCAATTTCTCTATAATAAGAAGTTATGAACTATGTTCCTGTGTTATACATATAATAGAAGTATGTAGAAATACTAATTTTCCTATCATTTGACTTCATTAAAGTTTAGGAATATTAAAAGCTTTAAAGTTTTTCCACACAACCAACTGATATTGATCTTAGGGCATCATTATCTTATAACACCTGAATGTCATTAGCTGTACAAACCAATTTTTACCTTTTGGAGCCATAACTCTGATGACTTTCTGTGTTACTGAGGGTTAAAAATGGGGCACATGTAATTATATTTTCATTTACGTTTCTTTAAAATGGCTGCCACTGTTACCACTGGATCTCTGACCCTGCTTCAGAGAGTCACCTGAACCTGTGAGTCAGTAATTGAATAGGAACATATTTAGGTCCAAGATACATTTTGAAAATGTATTTTAAAAAAAATGAGAGCTGGATAGTGGGACTTTCCAATTAAAAAGCAAACTATTATCCTTTGGTTTGAAAATGAGACCACCGGAGGGAGATAATACACTCAGTCTATGGCTTTGTGCATATCCCATTATTTTTCAAATAGTTTTCCTCTATACAGCTCTACTCCAGTTTATGGAGGTATGTGCACTAGTGACAGCAAAAAGGAGTACAGTTTTCATGAAAGGCTTTTATCTTTCTGAATAATGAGTCTCAAAATCACTGTTCACTTTGTGCATGTCTGAGAGAAATCCACTATATAGGGTGGGCTTGCCTGTGGCCTCACTACCCACTGCCATGTTATAAGAAATAGCAGGGCCGTCTCCAGCGTTTTTGCTGCCACAAGCGGCAGAAAAAAGGAGAAAAAAAAAAGCCGCGATCAGCGGCACTTCGGTGGGAGCTCTGCCGCCGCCGCTTCATCCTTCGGCAGCAATTCAGCGTGGCAGGTCCTTCCCTCCAAGGCCCCGTCTACACTACCCGCCGAAATCGGCGGGTAGCCATCGAAGTATCGGGGATCGAATTATCGCGTCTTGTCTGGACGCGATAAGTCGATCCCCGAACGCGCTACTTCGAACTCCGGTACTCCTGCAGGGCGAGCGGAGTTACCGGAGTCGACGTGGGAGCCGCGAACTTCGATCGCGGCGCCGCGCGGACGCGAGGTAAGCGCGCCAAATTCGAACTAAGATACTTCGACTTCAGCTACGCGAATAGCGTAGCTGAAGTCGAAGTATCTTAGTTCGATCCCGCCCCTAGTGTGGACCAGCCCCAAGAGGGACTAAGGACCCGCCGCCGAATTCCCGCCGAAGAGCCGGATGTGCCGCCGCCACCCCAAGCACCTGCTTGCTGCGCTGGTGCCTGGAGCTGGCCCTGGAAATAGACACAGGCAGGCAGAAACCTGCAGTAGCAGCAACTGCTATATCCTTTAAAAGTCCATAGCTTGCATTACAGTCCCAACCCAAGGCTGGCCTCAAGTTATCAAGCAATGCAGAAGGTGTTGGGTGCGGAGGGACTCGTCTAGCATGTCCAGCAGTGCTCCCACTCCCCATGTTATTGCACTAGGGAGTGCAAGCACCTGGATTTAGACTGCTCCCTATGCAAAGGGGAAAGCTATGTGCATCCTCCTTCCATCTTCATACTCAAGAGTAGCCAGAATCTGCCCCTACATCGTATGCACACATGCACTTTAGTGATGGATGAAACACAAAGTTTGGAGGTTCAGTTCCACTGAGACTCCAAAAGCTCAGATGCTTCTCCACACCTCTTTGCTCTGAAAACTGGACTAAGAACATCATGAGATCAGCATTCCCCCTCTGGTCCCCAGCACTTCCTGGCTTTGGATGGGCTGGAAATACTGGAAGATCAGCTTTTCCCATGTTTATTACAGTCCCATCTGAAGCCAGGATATGCAGGAGCCTGTGACATTTATTATTTAAAATAAAAAAACCCAAACCTTTTCTGAACCTAAAAAAAGGTTCGGGTTCAATTTAGCTGAGGTGTAAGGTGGAAGCTTAGATTACCCATCCCTAATACACATACGGGATTTATATAAATCCCCATAAACATGACAGAATATATTCGGAAACATGCAAGCAGGACCCATTTCACTACTTACTCCTTCAGCCAAACATCTCCTGGAATCGAATGGAGGGCAGCCAGTGATTCGTTTTTCCCAGATAAATTCCCTTTTCTCATTTACTTTACAAGAATGTCTGTCACAGCCATCTTGAACTGTCTCATTCGGCTGTAAAGATTTAAGAGCTGTTAGCTTAGCACAAAAACAACCTGGAAGGCCACAGTTTTCAGGAAACTATAAAGTTTGACTATTGCTATTATTTCATTGTCATTCAGCTAATATGCCTCAGCAGGGAGGATTACAAAACATGGAAAACTTTGCTAAATATATGTGTGTGTCAGTAAGACCATCTAGTTTTAATTATTTATTTATATGATGCCCTCAATGTGCATGGTACTCTGCAGACATGTGAGAAAGCACGTACCCTGCAGCCTTATTAAGTGCCAAAAACGGATGTCCTCACTCTGGCAAAATTCCCATTGACTCCAAGAGGAGTTTTGCTGAATAAGGACTGAGTAAAATGTGAGCAACAAGCTTGGGGATTGGGCCCTAAGTTTGTAGCTTTGTGTTCTGTCTTTTGAGGAAAACATATATATGAATATTTAACCTTAGTTACCATGGGGAGATTCTTAAAAGGTTAAAAATTAGACCTAAACGAACTAATGAAAAAAGGTACATACATGCTACTTCCTAAGACACGCTGCCAGCTTTTTAACAAGCAAAGAGCCTCTGATGTTTAAGGGAGTGCCCCAGGTCCATTTCCAATAGCTGCTGGTTATTTAATTAAATGAATGATGAACAGGTATTAAGCTATAACCAACAGGGCAACTGAATTCAAACATCAATCCAGGGACAGTTTTGCTGGATTCATATGTTGTACTGACCTTTATTTGTTCCTGTCTTGTTCATATTTGTTTGAATTTAATCCAAAACATGGGATCTTTGGCCTCACACATCTCTAATTTCTTTGAAAATATTGGGGTTTGCAGCTGCTGTCTAACTGTCTAACTAAAGAGGGGCAAAAGAATAGGTGCACCAGTTGCCTCAATTAAAAGCATGGATGACATTTATGCTTAGTCAACAAAAATGAGTATGCTTAAAACAAACCTTCAGATATAGGATTCTTCCATCTCTCAACTTGATACCACATGAAGTTTGAACACATCTCCCACAGCAGGAACCGCTGATTTCTTCCATCCTGTAGTTCTACAATGCAAGTAAATTCGCTGTGGCATTTTTCTGCTTCTCTGGACCCCTCCACCCTCGCTCACAAAATGAATGTAAGTTTTGGATAAGCAATTAACAAAATTACATTCATCAAAACATCTCTAAAAGTCTTGGATGGGCATGGTCTACTTAAATGATTTTTATAAAAGTTGACATTATCTCTTGTGCTGTTATTGTGTGGTATACTATATGGATGCTTCATGTATGTTACATTGTATAATATGTGCAGGCCTGATTGATCCTGTGTCCACTGACATCAATGGCAAAATTATGGTGCTGGATCAGGGCCATGAAGCACAAGTGACTAAAATGCTGCCATGTGCCATATGAACCTTACATGCAGCATCAGGCAAGACTTCTCCCTAAAGCCAACACAACTTGCAAAGATGCATGAGAAACCTAGACTAGGAAAAAAAGGGCCAGGAGATTGGTGGACAGTATAAAAGAAGGAATGGTGGGAAGAGGAGAGATTAGGCCAGAGTGGAAGACTGAAGTATGGAACAGAGAAAGGTGGGATGAGAATGTAAAGGTAAAGGAAAGAGATGGAGGAGTGGACTAGAGGAGAGGAAATGGTGAGAATAGCAGAGAGAGGGATGGGGAGAGAGAATCAAAGGATGGAGAAACTTGCAGATAAAGTAGGGGGACAAAGAGAAGTGGTGAATGGGGAAGGAAGTGAAGGATGAGGGAAAGGAGCAGAAGAGAGAGAGATCAATCAGCAGTGGATGGTAGGGAAGGCAGGTTACAGGCAAGAAAGAGGTAGAGAAAACCAGAAAGGAATTGAGTTAACGTATGAAGACATTAAAAGTCCCCACTACAACTTCTCCAGCTCCTAACTTAACCAACAACTGCTTATGATGAGCTGAACATTTTTAAGACAAACACACACTTTCTGGATGAGCCAATACATGTATGTTATCCATATGTTTGTTTTAACACATTTTTTTAAAGGAAACATTTATGTTTTTACAGTAACCATTAAACCATCAGAAAAAACACTACTTTCTTTATTATTATTTAGGTGAACTGCTAACCTTTCAATTTATCTGCTAGCAAAAATGTGAGTTTAAAATGCACCTAGAATGGTTCACAAAATAACAAAATGATGAATAGACTCCACTGTAGTTTGCAGCACTTCCCAAAGAGCTGCATTTACTTACATCATTTCAATGGCTGATCATAGATTGATACCTTGTTGAGAGCACATACTCTAAAGTGTGATTTGTTCCTTATGACAATGGCTTTTAATGTGGAATTAGAATGAAACACGGGGTCCCAATTCAGGAAAGCATCTAAGCATGTGCTTGAGACCTACTGACTTCAGTGGGACTAAAAGAGTTCATCTGGGTATACATGAAAATTTCCTTTTGTTGAGAAATAAGGCCCACATAGCCATTACAATAGGTATGGGAATGGAAGTATGCCCAACCCCCTGAAATTGGCTCCTATTGAGACAATGTCCACAGCCAGGAAAATTCCATTCTACTTTCCTAATTTACAGATTATATTAACTATGAGGAAAAAGCACAACAATTTCTTCTATTGAAGAGCATGGGAAATTCCCTCTAATGAAACAAACCCAAGTCAATGTAAATTTCCACCTCTGTTCTAGATGCTCCATTTGTCTCCAAGGTGGACTGGATCTCCAAGAAATGAAAATTTTAGGTAAGCACAGATATATTTTCCTATTCTTCATTGTGCTAAGATCTATAGATCCATTACAATGGGATTTTTACAGCAGTGTGCCTCCAGGGTAGAAAGCAGGATCATTATTTAAATGAGGACAGCCACAATTAGGTAAATTATGTATCCTCTATCTTTCCCTGGGCACTGAAGGATGGAGAAGAATTCTACCTAAAAATGACATTGGCTAAAGATTGGATGATCAATATGTAGATCAGGGTGAATATATGTATTGATGGCCATATGGCCAACAACCAGATGTCAATACAGATGATGTGAGTTCTCTGCCATAAGTCTTTCAGTGCTCCTACAGATTGGACATTGTTGCTTGACAGAAGAACATTTCCTGAATTAAATCTGGGAATGAATGTGATGACAGTTGTGAGAGCTATTTGTCCAAATTAAAAGTAAAATACTTGGTCTGATGCAAGCAAGTTCCCAACTATATAAATTCATCTGACTGCAGATAATAGATATTAGGAAATCTACTTTAAAAATATAAGTAAGTATTTATGCAACAGGGGTTCAATTTGAGTAGTGCTGTAAGGACCAGAATGAAGTTCTCAGGTTGTGCGCTATAACCTTGAGGGACTAGAATTAGGGTAGTTGCCCTAAGGATGCATTTAATGTTGGGGATTGTACAAAACTTCCTTTTCTTGAACATACTGAGAACATCATAGGACGGAGATTTTACCTTTTGCTTGGACACTCTCATAAAGCCACATTAGAGGCCTCCTGGAGGAATTCAAGGCCATATGTCACTTGCTTAAACTATGGACGTTGTTTGTCCAATAGAATAAGTTATATTTGTTAACTTGTTTTTAGTGTCCATGAGTGATAATCACTTCATCCAAGCATCCACCTTGAACCTGTCTGGTGCTGAATGGAGGAATGGCTTTTGCAATAGCGGACCTCTTGTGTAAGGTAGAGACGTCGGAAGGTCCAATGTGAGGTTAGTAAGTCCCAAGAACCACAGTCTCTTCCAACAGAAAGACATAAGCAATATTATTGCTGTTCTGTCCTTCCTACCTTTTGATCAGCCCCGTGGGGGCAGTGGAAGAGGTGGGAAAGTATATAGCAGAGACCTTGTCCAGCTTTGCAAGAGATCATCTGTCACACTGCATCTTGAGTGCTGACACATGAAGAGGCCACAGAGCACTTTATTGCTGTTTCCAGATAGAAAGAGGTTAATCCTGAGCCCACCATGTTGATTTACAATGAATGAAGATACTTTTGGATTCAGGTTCTACGCTGCTTAGTCTTGCACCCAATAGGATTCATCCTCAGCCCAGGCCTACATTTGACTCCCCTGGAACTATATGTCTGACTTTATCACAAATCCAAGCTACTCCAGAAACCATCTCAGTCTATGTGTTGGTTTCACTCTCTCTGTACAGAGCCCTGATCAGAAAAATTGTCCAGAAAGAGATAAAAGTGAATTTCCTTTTCCCTAAACGCCAATATTATTGCTACTATGATCCTGGAAAGAGTCCCTGGAAGCNGGGGGGGGGGGGGGGGGGGGGGGGGGGGGGGGGGGGGGGGGAAGGGGGCAGTTTATCTGCAAAATGGAAGAATTGTCTGTGTGATAGTTAAATGGGAATGTGAAGATAGAGCTCCTTTAAGAAGTTATTTTGATGTGTCACCCTGCTCTATTAGTTATGGACTCTCTGAGGCTAGAAATGGGATAAAGAACAGCCCTTGATGTGGAATGGATTATATCACTCTGATCTGAAGTAAAATGAAACTATATCTCATGTCCTGGCATTTCCATGGGCTGCCTAAGATTGAGAATGGGACAAGGCTGTTCCTGTGATTCTTGCATAACTCTATAGAGTATCCTCTCTGAACAATGTCGAGTCACCATATTTTGACACAAGCTGTGGGTAGCCATTTGCTCCAAAACTGAAAGAAGGTGGCACCAATCAGGAGTTTAACTCCAGGTAGGGAAGGTTGGGAGTCATGCAGAATGCTCTGGGGCAAATGAAGGCCACTATGACTCTTGCCTCAGCACCCTGCGCTTGTTCTAGCTATCACTTGCCAAGTGCTATTCTCCTTTGTTGTACTTCAGGGACTGTTTCACTTTGCCATGGGACCTGTATTCTGTTCTAAAATGTCTAGCAGAAACCAAAATTGTAAATCTACTTTTCTAATGACTCTGTGAATAGTCTCAGCTTTCCATAAAGTTTCCTAGTAAATAAGCTGGGAACTGATTTGCCGGCACATCTGATCTCAAAGGCAAAAGCCATGGAGCTATATCTTAGGCCCCGTCTACACTACCCGCCGAAATCGGCGGGTAGCCATCGAAGTATCGGGGATTGAATTATCGCGTCTTGTCTGGACGCGATAAGTCGATCCCCGAATGCGCTACTTCGAACTCCGGTACTCCTGCAGGGCGAGCGGAGTTACCGGAGTCGACGTGGGAGCCGCGAACTTCGATCGCGGCGCCGCGCGGACGCGAGGTAAGCGCTCCAAATTCGAACTAAGCTACTTCGACTTCAGCTACGCGAATAGCGTAGCTGAAGTCGAAGTAGCTTAGTTCGATCCCGCCCCTAGTGTGGACCAGCCCTAAGTGGAACAGATTTGTGTCCCACAATCTTTTTCAGGGAGAAGCCATGAATAAGGCAGCAAGCATTTTAGATGGAGAATGACCATAATTGCAATACCCCTGTCAGAACTGCTTCTGACTGCATGAGGAAGCACTTAGCGTGTCAGATGACAGTACCTACTTTTTTTGTTTGTTTTTGGTTAGTCTGAGATTTTTTTCATGCCGAGGGCAGGCTGAGACAGTACCTGCCCAGACTTGGCTGCCTGTGAATGGCTTGTAAAGTGAGGAGGTCACTCAGTCAGGTGAATCTGACTGAAATCTCCCCCAATTAGAAAGGTCAAGTCCCTGATCACCGAGGAAGATAGCCATGGTTCTCTTCCGTAGTGACACCAGGTTGAATCTGGTCTGGTGACTACTGATGAATCTTGTGGACTTATAAAATGGAGGCTAGAAAGAAATAAATGATAGGCCAAGAGGCATTGGCATTGTCCATGCTGTGTCTTGCCCCTCCATCTGTGCCCAAAGAGAGGAGGCAGTCAAGCTCTGCAGTCAAGAGGGCAGAGGGCTATAAGGACTCATGTGCAATTTTCCATCTGGTGTACTGTCCTTCTGGCATCACTCCCCTCATGGAGATGAGGGAGGAGGATCTGCTTGCCCCTAAAGCTGACTATTCCAATCCTGCTGGCTTCTTTCCTAGCTAGGGAAGGGGGGAAGAGGCAACTCCGGCTGGATTAAGTTGAAATGGAGAACTGCACTCTGCCCACAGAACCAGCCAAGCTTCCCAGTGAAATTCTCAATAAGGGGAGTGAAAACAGGAGATATGGACTTTTCTTTTTGCCTGTGACTTTTTCAGCCTAGCTGTCTCCCTGTACGGGCACCAGCTGCCACAAAAGCCTCAGAGGGGAAGCGGAGCTGAGGGGACAATTTCCCCAAAAGGCAAAAACAGCCCAGGGAAGCAGCTGGGAATTAGACAGACACATTAGTACGCTGAATTGTTAGGCAGGAATTTGAAATAAAGTTTGGAATTTTCCTCAGAAAAGCTTTGCAGCAGAGAGGTCTGGCTGAGCCGCCAGCTGCTGTGGGGGCAGATAAAACTGTAGGGAACTTCAGGGCACGGGCATTGCCTGCTGCTAGTGACTGAAAGTCTAGTTCAGCCCACAAACTGTAAACAGGCTGAAGTACCCATTGTAACAGACTTGTGGCCCTTAGCACAATGAAAAATTAAATGCCTTCCTGAACTGGGGCTTTAGAACATAATTGGGATGTGACCTCTGACACAGATGCAGAAAGATACAGGACCATACTGTACCCTTCCTTGGCAAGACTTTTGGGAAGGGGGACAGTGGACCCAGTAAACTCTGAGATTGGGGTGCATGCAATGGGTGAGGTGACCTTATGACTGCATAGATTCACAGTCAGGAAATTCCGGGATCATAGCATTCCCACTCACCTTGGGACAGGGTTCCTTGGGACAGGTGGTTTTTCTACAGTTCAGATTGTAGTTCATAGGCGGCCCCCACTGGAGGCTACATTGACAATTCGTACATTGGTCCAACATCAGGTGTTCCCCTACCTGAAACATTAGAATCAGTTTGCAATGTTGAGTGATCATCTATTAAAACTCAAGAGAATAAGCAACTTCACCTTAGCTTGAAACTGACTCATTAAATCTTGCAATGCTGTTCTGGACTGAGGATAGCAACCAAAACCTTTCTGTCCCCAGCTTCAGAGACCCAATGTTTGTATCATCACACAGACACAACAGGAGGAGGCTGTTCCTAACTAGCTGATTTATCTGCAGCCAACCATCAAGAGTTCACTTTTTTAAAAAGTGACATCAAGCTTGCTAGGAAGAGGAGTTCATCAAGTTACGATGAGAGCCGGGTGAAATTTTTCAGATGAATAGTTTATTAGCTGAAAAATGCAGTTTCCATCCACCCAAAGCTATTTGTGAAGTTGACACAAATTCACCAAATAGTTTCAGCCACAAAAAAGAGTTTGGGGCTAGATTCTTGGCAACACCCATCTTATAACTTTAGCCCAGTGGTTAGGGCACCCGCCTGGGAGGAGAAAGACTTGAGTTCAAGTTCCTGCTCAAGAGGAGGGATTAAAACCTGGGCTTCCCACATCCCTGGTGAGTGAGCTAACTACTGGGCTAAAGCTTATAGCGGGGGTGGAAGTACCAGTACCACGTCCCCTTCTAATCCCCCTCAGTACAAACCAATGGGTGTATAACACTGTACCAACTCAAGCTTGTAGGCTTGGCTCAGGACCTTTTTCCTCCCTCTTATTTTAACCTTTTATAGTGAATGTTCATGCTCATAAATCTGAGAGGATAATAGCACTTGGTGGATCCAGGCATGAAGCCACACTCATAACTTTTCCTTGTGGGGTAGGAACGGAGAGGAAATGTCATATGAAAAACAATAGTCTTTTTGATTATTCTTTACTCTGGAAGGTGCTCAGATATCACAGTGATGAGCATAGTACAAGAACCTAAACAGAATATATAGTCCTACAGAAGCAGTCAATCCTGAATTGCAACATCATTCTTGCTCTACTTCCTGTTATGTCCTGAAACCTGCCCCGCTGCCCCCACCCCCACCAGTTATTCAACATTGCGTGATGTTTTTGTGTTGGTGACTTGCTTCAAAATACTTAAATTTCTGCCATTGATGACCATAGTCATATTTGACTCAGGCCTCTTGAAGTAAATGGCTAATGTATTATACATAGTGCCTCAGTAGCACTAGGTTTTTGCATCATATTTAGTATGGAGGAAACCACTAGAAAGTTCAGTATACAGGGAATAATGTACTAAACTGTAGATTCCCCATAGGAGCTCATGAAACTTCTGAAATTCCAACATGCTAGAAATTACATTTTTCAGTAGAATAGCAAGAAGATAAATTTATGTTGAAATCAGTGTTATTTTGGGCGGAGGAATTTGGGGTTACACTTATTAAAGACAAGCTGGAACCAACCCCCCCAGATACTAATGCCTCCAAACTTTTGGGAAGTTTCTATCAGGATCCATCTGTAATGTGTATATAAATTTCTTCTCAGATCAGCATGTTAATGGGCCTTGACAGTACATTTCTGTCAATGAACTGAGTTTACAGTGTGGGGGAACTGAGTAAAATAAGGAACGGATTATTTTTTTCCATTTGTAGAATACACCTATCAAATATTCTCTAGACAAACTTATAATAAAACATCAGCATTTGCTAACCCACTGTTAGCTAATGCAACCAAAATAACCCCCCATAAAGCTAAAAACGACTCTAGTCTCCCTCAAACATGACACTCAATAAAAGCCTGGGAAAACAGATGAGTGTGACAGCTAATTCCATTTGGTAAATACAGCCACCTGCTTGGAAGTCTGCATTTAAAGCCTGCAGCATTAGTTAAAACAGTGGAGTGAGTGCAATAGACCTACTGGAGTATAATATTGGTAACCAGATACAAAACAGAAATGTAAAGGGATTAAGGAAAAACAAAGGGCCACAATAATCTAACAGATCTGTAGTGAAAGATTCCAAACTTGGACCTATTCACTGAATGAGTTAATGGAGGAAGTTTTCCCTTGATACAAAATGAAACATGAAGCCTATTTTTAAACAGTGGTTATATTCCCAACATAAAGTTTTGAAATCCAGGAAGTATAAATGTCCTGGGGATACCCCATCTTGATTCCTGACCAGGACTTTGGAACAATCACAGAACAGTGACCCCTCAACTTTTATATTCTCTATGCTGGGACAGGACACCTAAGCCCTCCGCACACATTGCCGAATTAAGACCATGTTTGATTAAATAAATGGCTGATTCTCATATAGAACAGCAATACATTTTGGATCAAAAATTGCAAGACAAATCTGTATGTTGCTGGGTAAAGAACTAAGATGAGCCACTCATGCAAGGGACTTCAGGGTCAGGCTAGCAACAACATGCAGGTGTAAATGCATTGTTTAGTTGCAGCACAGAAGGCCAGTAGACATCCTAGAATGCATGAGAATGTAATTATTATATTACATGACCTAAGGTCATGATTAAGGTCTGCATGGAGTATTGTAGCCAGGTTTGGACACAATAAATCCCAATAGGGATGCATATATTCTAGAAAAGGTAAATAGGAATCAAAGAAAGGAAGCATATTACAACTTAAAAACTCATCCCACAATGTGCTGACAGAAATGTTGTGTTCCTCTGTGGATTTCATTCTGCGGGGAAGGAAATCTCTTACGCAGAAGGAAGGAATCTTATGATGACAGGGCTGTAGTTCTGATCAGATGACAAGTTTATGCATACATTATGTGAAAAACAAGAGACTGAAAAGGGTTCTTATTGCAGTTTGTAGTAGGTACGACAGAGATTTGGGGATAGTTATATTTTAAATAAGCAGCAAGAGGGAAACTTATGGACACTTCTGGAATTTAGAGATTAAAGTTTAGGTTAAATGCATGGAGGGGCTTGTTCCCCTCGAGGGCGATCAGCATATTTGGAATTCTCTGTTACTAGAGATACTGCCAGAATATGGATTTAAGAAAACAATGGACAACTGCTAGGACTCACCAAAGATAGCTTTGGGTATACAGGAGCTCAGATGCTTAACTCTGATCATTCTCACTGTCATGCATAGGGTTAAACCAGCCACTAGGTGTGAGGAGGTTGAGAAGGAATTTTCTCTCAAGGCATTTTGTTAGGGATCTTGAGGGTGAGATGGGGTCAAGTAGTGAGAAGCACTAAAAGCAAAGGAGAGTTTCCCCTCCCCTCAGATGCTGTGCCGAGAGCTTTCCTTCCTATTTGAATCTGCTTTAACCTCTGGGTGGGGCAAGGGAAGTTTCTCCTTTCTCTGGAATGAGAAAGGATCATCTATCGGCATATTTCTCACAATCTGTTTCCTGTGATTGTGGTGGTCTGAAAGTACTTACAAGGCCCCCACCATCACAGTATCCAAAGAGGTGCCCAAGGTCAGACAGGGCATCTGTGGCACAGCGAGGAATTCAACCCGGATCCCTTGAGCCCTGGTCCAGTGTCTAACCATGAGACCACACTTTCCAATTCTCAGTTTGAGGAAGGTGAGTCTGTAAATGGTATCTACATAGTAGTTCATTTATACTCTACAAATTCTCATTAAAATATTTAAATATCTTAGAGGCATTTGACATAAGAATATTATCTTACCCCGAGAACGGTGCCATTCAGAACACAACCATTCACAGGTTCTGGAAAAGAAAACATATACTTATTAGTGTTACCTATGGCACTGCAATAGGTTTTATATATTATAGCCCTGATCCTGCACGCCTGGTAAAATTTCCACTGATGTCAATGGGAGCTGTCCCTGCATGAAGATGGCAAGATTTGGCCCTACCCATACATCATACCTGCCAGAGGCCCTAATTTTGGCAGTGCTGTCCTGAATTCCCCTTCTGAATCTTCCTTAGCTGCCTATTTTTTGCAAATATGTAGCATGAAGTCCCCTAAAGTTCAGGCTTCCCACTTACAGAAGATCCCCTGATAGCTGCTCTATCAGTGGTAGACTCTTCTCCTTTTTCTCCCCACTCTCACTGCTCTCCCCCACTCCTATCCTCACAGATTCTCACACGAGTATTTCCGTAAGCCAAGTTAAGAGGCAGACGACAAGGAGACAAGGAGAGGGACTTGGAAAGAGGAAGTAATAACAAGGTCACTGTAACTAATCAAATTTGAGTTTCTTCTTCAACTAAAGCCAGGGCTGTTTGCTACTGTCTGGAAGGTGCTGCAGTTTGTATTCACAATATTACAGGACAACTTCAAATTAAATCCGTTTACATAACATGCATTCTTGTAAGCTCATAATGAGACGTACAAAATCAGTGAGTGAGCCACAGAACCCAAATCCTCAGATGATGCCGTTAGCAGTTGTGAAACCTTACCACACCGGCAGGAGGGACAGCAATTTGTTATTCGGTCACAGCGCAACTCATATCCTAAATGGCAGGTGGGTGCATCCATCTGAGAACACGACACGTTCCTTTTCTCAACAAAAACTTCATTGTTCACTCGGACACACTTGTTGATAATGCAAGGTCTGAAGGGAGATCGCCACTCTGTGCCAACCTAAGCATGGGAGATTGCAAAAGGGTTAGAAGGAGTTGGTCATGTTTGTGCAGTGGATAGAGGAGGGGGCACCATAACAAACCCAAAATGACAATCTATTTAAGCTGTTGGACACAGACCCAAGCAGTTATTCCCTATGCTTTAACTCCCAGAATTTTCAGCAAGGACCATGGTAGCCACCTGTCACCACACAGTTCTCCCTAAATCTTGGTGTGGACTGTGAGGTCATAGAATAGACTGCTGAATAGATTACAGAATTTAGGGGTGACAGCGACAGATTTAGGAGAAATTTTACTCTGTGAAAAATGTGTGTAGGGGGACCACTTACTAGATTTAACTTTAAAAATTGCTCTTAGTGGCTGCTCTGGATTCAGAGGAACTATGGCAGATCTGTCTGTTTCTGAGGGGCCCTGTGGGAATTCAGACTTACAGAGACAGAGGCAGGCTTTGGGAACATGTTTTGGACAGAAAGGCTTTGTGAGTGGAGAAAGGGGTCAGGTTCTTGTTGCTGGATACAGATGGTGGTACTTGCCACTGGGTGAAAAAGAAAGGGACCCTCAAGATCATACTGCTAGGGAGGGATGCCACAGCAGGCCAGAAAAAAGGGGTTATAGTTGCATGATGGGAGGAGGTTCTGATAGAGGCCAGGCCAGAGTCTTGGCTCTGTGCAATCCCACATTTGCCTAGTGAAATCATGAACCATGGGATTCTGGGGCTCATTGAAATCTAACATTGTTAATGTTTATACTATGCTTTCAAGAGCTAAATCACTATACAAATGCTGAATATTATTATAGCTATAATAAGTAAAAGTGCCAGATAGAACTGGGACTTCCCACTGTGACTGTAATCCACAGTGGCACAAACACCAACAGTGAAGGACGATTGACTATAATTAAGAATCATTTCAGAACCTTGGGAAAGGAACTGAAGATGAAATTGACTTCCCTTCTGTGCCAAGAATAAGCAAAGAAAGCAAACACCAAGTGATAGGTGCCACAGCAATGTGTGAGCGCCTTGGATTCTTAGAGCCGTTGAATGTGTTCTCTGAATAGAGACATTTTGGGAACATCTTTCTGTCTTTTGACTTTTTGGGAAAGATCTGAAGGGTTCGGTCCTGTAAGAATGCCAGGAGATTAACTCTCAGTGACATTGGCCCTGATTCAGCAAGGTACTCAAGCATGTGTCTATCTTTAGGAATGGGAGCGGTTCTTAATGGGAGATGAGGAAGAGCCAAGCCCCTTGCAAGATTTTTTTCTTAATGATGTTTCCCCGTTCACTATGAGACACAGGATGTGGTACATTTAAAAAAAAATCAAATTAAAATAAATACATAATAAATCATTTCTCATAATTACAGATTAAAGACCGTGAGCTATTTTAGTTTGTGGCTTTTCGTTGGAGAAAAATCACCTTGGTTCTAGCAGATAGAAGATAAAGGTAGAACTCATTGAAAAATATGTCCAAATTAAAAATATTCATTAGAAAAAAAGGCTGATAAATATTCAAAGTCATTTACACAACTCTGGCAGCATAAAGGGTCTTTATAGTGGGTGTACATGTAACTTACTGCCAGACTGTTGTCAAGGGGCTTTAGTGTAAATGACAATCGGGCTCTCATTTTCTAATACTAACAAGACCATCAACCTTCAATGTATGAGACACTGGGAAAGTCAGTCCACTTTTTTCTGTCACCCGATGAGTTATTTCAGTGTTAATGGCTGGAAAGAGACACAGTTCCACACATCAGTGTATATGGATTCTATGGTTTATCTAGGACAGTACAAAATAGATGCAGTGGAAGATGACACCATGTTTCTTTGAAAGCTTGATTTGTAAAGCAGAGAATGATGTTGGTACATAGGACTGCCGTCAGTTAAAATGTGAGGGGTAAAGTCTTTGAGCTGTTGCATTATTTATTAATTATTATTAATTATTATTATTGTTGTTATTATTATTATCAAGGAAAGAAGCTGATTTTCTTTGCAAAAAATGCAATGAAGAATTAGCACTGAATATTTGTAGACAGCAATATGCATAACAGTGGAAGTAGTTTAGCAAATCTGTTTTAAACTGGGGAGGAGAAGCAGGAGGAATGGAAGGTCTAGCATTCTAATATATTTAACATACTATTTTCCTTCCCTACTGTTTTGATCCCCAACCGCTGCACAGGATTAGGCAATTTAATGCTACTCGGGCAGGCAGAGGCTTGCCAAAGCTCGCAGGGTTAAGAGCAGAACAAAATGATTAGGCTGAAGAAATACGTAAATGAAGGGAAAAAGAAAACCAGTATCCACCTCATTTTGCAGACTAGTGGGATATCTGCTGCACATGTAAATGGGGTCTGGGTTTTTTTCCTTTATTATTTATTTCATTTTTCCAGCTATTCATTTACTCTCTGGAACAGTCACAAAGAAATTCTACTCAATGTGGTGCTGAAAATAAAATGTTATTCTGAGCAGACAACAAGTGCAGCACGGGCAACCACAGTACTGGCTTCTTCTTACTATCCCCTGGAAATGTGCTTCAACTCTGAGACACCCTTTTTAATGGGGAGAGAGAGAATTCACTCTCCATCTAGAGCTGTCACCAGATCTGCATTGTTTGCCAAAAAGCAGTTTTGTTTTGACATTTTCAAAATGAAACGTTCTGATTTTTCAGTTCAAAATGGGCTTTTGTTTTGAAATTTCATGCATTTTTTAAAATAAATGTTTAAAAATCCTTGACATTGAATTGAAATGTTGTGTTCAACCCAAAATGTTTATTTCAACTTTTTGATTCACTGAAAATTTTTAAAAAATTCATTTGTTTTCCGTTCAACCCAAAACAGATTTATTTTTCAGTTTTTTGGAATTGCCAGCAAACTGAAAAATCTGTTATTTTCACACCTCTATCTCCATCCCCATTCAGTCCCTGGCATCACTGAGTGTGCCAATGAACATCCAAATGTGATGTCCTGCTTGAAGCACACACTGACACCAGCTACTCAGTTCAAACAGTCCACTGCACAGACTTCATATGGTAATATCTTTAGGTCGCATCTAACCTCAGATAGATTGAGCTGACAACCTACAGATGAATAAGGCCTGGTCTACATGGGTGGGGGGGGGGGGGGGGGGATCGTTCTAAGTTATGCAACTTCAGCTACGTGAATAATGTAGCTGAAGTCGACTTACTTAGATCGACTTACCGTGGTGTATTCACCGCGGTGAGTCGACTGCTGCTGCTTCCCCGTCGACTCTGCCTGCGCCTCTCGCGGCGGTGGAGTACAGGAGTCGAGGGGAGAGTGCTCGGGGATTGATTTATTGCGTCTAAACTAAGTGTTCACGGTGGTCAGTATCCTGGTACCAATCTCTTGAGCCATCCATAGTAAAGTTCTAATCTTATATACACAAAGGACAGAGAGATGGTCCTTTCGAGTTTTCAGATATTGAACAGTGGATGTGGGTGTGTACAGCCAGAACTGACTGAGCGCTATAAAAAAACATCACTTCTTTTCAGTATTACTGGTTGACTTTCGAAGGCTAAGAAAAACTCAGTTTACATCATTCCATGCCCCACGTTTATGGACAGCAGACATTAGCAGTTTAACTCTCTGATGTCATTAAATTCCACCTGATCTGCAAGAAGGGAGTGTGTGTTTTTACAGCAAATCATTGTTATTCAACAGTGCTCATCCTGCAGGAATGTTGAGGCTATGGGGCTGCATGTTTTATAACAAAGTTCTATGACTTCAGGAACATAGAATCATGTGTGCTGTCTCAGTGTTGTGTCAAATTTCAGAAGCAACAAGGACTATTTACATTTTTAAAGGCAAAACAAAACCCAAAATATTTTGAATTAGAATGTCTGGGAGAGAATCATCAGGGACCCAATTCAGCAAAGCACTAGAACATATGTTTAAAGTTAAGCATGGATAGATCTGGACAAACCAAAAAAATTTTTTTTAGAGTTTTGGATTGACACTCCCCCCAAAATCAGTTTTATTGGCTAAATAAATCAATAATTTTGACTCAAAATGAAATGTTTCATTTTAATTTGGGCAATTTTGAACTGATTTTTTATTAAAAGCAAAGGCAATTCAGAAATGCCATTCACAAAACCACCAGAGGTGATGGAAGTGCGCCCTCCCCAGCTCTGTAGTCAGGGGACTCATCTGGGAGGGGAAAGAATTGGGCTCCAGTCCCTGTTCCAATGAATATTTACTTATTTATACAAAGTGGAACAGGACAACTGAGAGAGACCCACACCAGAATACCCCATAACCAAGTGGTCAGGACCCTCACCTGTAATGGGGGAAATCCAAGTTCAAATCCCTACCCATATCATGCAGAGCAGAGATCTGAAGTGGTGGCCTCCTGCATCCCAGCTGAGTGCTCTAGCCACGGTTCTATGAAGGGGACACCACCGCCGCCTCCTCTTTTGTGAATGGCTCCTAAGTCTGCTGGTGACTCTAGGCCCACCAGGTTTTCATTTTGCCAACATGTGGCAAATGTGCAAATAGTTTTGCTCAACCCAAAACTGCATTTTTCAGCGAATAAATGATTTGTTTAAACAATGTTGCCCAGCTCTGAGCATGGGTTTAAGTCTCATCTGTTTTAATTAGATTATACACATGCTTAAATTTTTTTTTACTGAATCAGGGCTTATTGGTTCACATCCAAGCAATAAACTATTTTTAAGGCAAGAGGGAAATGCAAATATTTTGCTGACTAAATTATTTTGATAGGTTATCCTATATTCAGGAAGGTTTAATGTCTTCCTGTTCCTTTTTTTTAGTGTCACTAATATGTGGGAAGTCTTTCTAAAAGATATGCACTAGCTCAAACAGAAGCTATGGGCTTGATGCAGGAATTAATATGTCATGTTCTATGGTCTGTTATGTAGGAGGTTGGACTAGATAATCGTGATGTTCCTTTCTTGTCATACAATCTATGACTGTAGAGTCTGAACCAAGTGCATTACGACTGGCTCAGGTTAACAGAGCCTAAAACATTAAGATTAAGAGACTTTGGTAGTTTGAGCACGGTAGTGGAAGAAACAAATTCCTTCCTCTTCTACTGACTTGCTGTTTGACTGTGGGCAAGTCACCCAGGCTACGTCTACACTATGAGGTAGAGATGTGATTCTCAGCTTGCATACACACACTTGCCCTAGCTCGATGAGAGCCAGACCAAGAATGAATAGTAGTCACAGGGAGCAGCAGCAGGGGCACGGCATAGCCATGCTGAGTACAAATCCAACTTCACCTTGTGGGTCAGGAGTGCTGCCAGCTTTTTCGCCGCTCTAGGCGGCGGAAGGTCCGGCCCCCGAAATGCTGCCCCTGACAGAGGCGGCGGAAGGTCCTGCCCCCAAAATACCGACAACGACCAGGGCGCCAGCACCCCTCAAATGTTAGGTGACCTAGGCGACCGCCTAGGTCGCCTAATGGGTGGCGCTGGCCCTGCTGTGGGTACATACTCAGCCCGGAGCCCCGCTGCTGCTGCCTGTGCTACTGCAGCTACACTGATATTTAGACGTGTGCCGGATCTCCTACAGCACGTGTGAGTATGTGTCGGGAAGTTGGGAACCACACCTCTTGCTCATAGAGCACAAGGAGCCTTAGTCACTCTATGCCTCAGTTGGGCATAATAATATCTCATGCACAGAAGAATTGTAAGGTTTACTTTAAATTTGTAACATGCATTTGAAGATGTGAACTGGTATTACTACTCCTAATAAACTAAACATTTACACAATAAGCAACTTGCACATTTTCCCTTCTCCTCTAGAGGAGAAAAACATTTTAGTCCCATCTCCTAAACGAGGACGACTGAGCACATTGTTAGCAGCATGGAACTCTTGACCTTACCTCATGCAAACGAACATCTACATCCCCTCGAGACCATGAGTGCTGCTCTTCACACATAGTCTTCTGACATTTTCCACAACACTCCTCTTCACGGTTGACATATGTATATCCCTGTCAGAGGAGAACAAGGTAGTGGTTGTAGTTATATTAGAAAGCCACACAAGACAACGAGAAGTTTGATGATGATACATTTGCAAGAGACACTTAACATTAAGGTTGTGTCATAGTACAATTTCTTATTGTATAGTGCAGTTTAAACAAAACTAGGTTTAAGGACACAAGAATTGCTGTAACAGAACAAATGGTCCACGGTAAGTGGCCAATATTATGTGTTTCAGAAGAATGTGAAAAACCCTCATAATTGTGCAATATTATTCACTACAGGTAGAGATTTCTAACTGATTATCGGCAGCTGATTCGTTTACTGAAGCCACTGAATTTTTCCCACTAACTAGAGTAACTGCAGACATTATTCTTATTCATGTGTCTAGTCCATTTTGAATCTTACTAAGGACCTACTCCTGAGAGGATATGAGCATCTCCAGTGAAGTGCTGAGCAGCCTTTCTCTGAATTCAATGAGAGTCAATGGTGCCTAGCACTTTGCAGGATTACCATCATTAATTATTATTATTACTATTATTGTGTTGCAGGAACACTGGCAGGCCCCAAATAAGGATCAGAGCTCCATTGCACTAGATTCTGTACAAATCATGCAGTAAAAAAGATATCACTCTAGTCCCAATGTGCTTACAATCTAGATTTCTGACAAGATTTAACAGATAGATGAAACAAAAGATGGATGGGGAGGCTGAGGTAACATTAAAATGAGCATGTTTTGGTCCCTAAACTATTTCTTTCAATAATATCTTGCAGCAGTGAGTTCCAACATTTAATTGTATACAAGCATTTTATTTTATCTAGGTAAAATTTGTTGCACTTTGCACTACCCTCTAGTTCTGAGGAAGAGCAAATTAATGCACTCCACTGGCCTATTCCTCTTATTTTCTATAACCACCATTTCATTTATTCCTTGTTTGTGCTGTAAAAGACCTGTCACAGTCCACTATACCAAGACTTTGCAACCCATGGCACCTCATGCACAGGTTAGTTATGAAGAGGTGCCCACTTGCTTGGACCCTACGGATTGGAAAAAATAGCAGCAAAATCTTTCAGACACTATGGCCCAAAGAGAGCAAGCAAAAGGGAAGAAAAACAGCAGCACATCTCTCTTCTTCCTCCCCCCTCATGCCACACCCAATCTCAGAGCAGCTCCTCTTCTGCTTTCACAGCGATCAGCTCTGAGGGAAGCTCTCAAGTGACTGCAAAGAACTGTGGGATAGGGTAGGTCCTGGGAAGAAACCCAACGTGAATCCCAGGTGAAATAAACCTTTAAGAATCACAGTATCATCTCCATTTTAAAAAAACCAACAAAACATCTATATAACTACAGGAGGGTTTTTTTTTAAATGGTTTTGCTGATTTACAGCTATTATGCAATAAGAAAATGTAAGAAAGAACTATTCTAGCAGCAGCATGGTTGTTAATCAGAACAGTCAACAAAAAGGAGGGAACAAATTAAGGGTGAATCAGAAAAATGTTTAATATGTTCAGCCATCTGACTGGGTTTACACTCAAACAAAGGTGGAGAGTTATTCAGAGTTGCTATAGCCAATCTCCTCAGTTTGCAGATAATTACATATGGAGCAGAAAAAGGTATTGGCTGATCATTTCACTGGTGATTTGGCCACTACTTTCTTTCATAAAATAACCAACCACCACACAGTATAAAACACTGGAGCATCTGGCTAACTGAAAGAAAACAATGATCTTTATTTCTCCATCTCTGGGTTTGAAAAGCATGGAGCCCCATAGGGCATACAGCAGTTCTACTTTCAATACTGAGCTGGCAACATGATGACCTGAATTTGAGACGAGGACTAAAATATTAAATAAGCTCTGGTTTTACATCTGTAAAGTGGATGGCTGCTTTTTAGGAAGGCTCTGCATGGATGTTGAAAGCCTTGACCCCATTACTCCTGTCCCAGCCACAGTTAGCCCTGCCAACGTCAATATCAGCCTCTTTTCATGGACATCCCAATCGCTGTACCTGAAAGCATGAGCCACCTTGCATAATGAATGGGGCAGAACACAGTGCAAAGTTGACAGATCTTCCTGACAAACAGATGTATTTAACAGAGTTGTTTGGGAAATATTTTGTTCTCATTAAACATTTCAATTAAAACACATTTTGTTACTGTTTATGTCATCATTTTTCTTTGCAGATTTTCAGGTTTTCATTGAAAATTTTCAGTTTGAAACCAAAAAATTTTTTGGTTTTCAACAAAAATGTTCAATAAAAATACAATTTTTTTTCTATAAGAATTTCTGTTTTGCCAAAAAAAATCAGGTAAAAATCTTTTAATGGGAAATTTTCCTCTAGCTCTAGTATTTAACTTAGAAATTCAAAACAGCCTCATGAAGAGTTTACCTGAACACATTTTAGCCTGTAGATTCTACAAACAGTTTGCAAACAGACTATACCTTTGATCTTTCGATATTAAACCTCCATGACTGGTCACTTAAGCATGGCTTCTGTTCCCTTTTTGAATAACTTTTATTATGTCTTTTAATATAAGTATTTTAGGCCTTGGCCCTGCAGTGACTCTCATGTGGACAGATCTCTGAAGGTAATAGGGCTTTCTGCAGGCACAGAGGTTTGCCCACGTACATCACAGCAGAAGACTGAGTCTTTAGTAGCATAATTGATTGTGTGTGAAGTCATGCTGCTGAATCTGTTATTTTGCATTGCTTCTGTTTGTTAAATATATGTCAGAAGCACCTACGGCATGTGACAGATGCTTTTTATCTTTGTTATAAATTCAAATAGACAAATAAAAATAAGATAATCAGCTGCTTTTGCCCAGAATTTATTCAGTTTCTTGAGCAAGTGGATCCTGGCTATGGGATCTGAAATTGCAAAGAAAAGGGGGTGAAAATAGCAGATTTGAAATGTGCTTCAGAATTCTCAACAATTTTCACAAATACATTTTCCCCCAACTAGTGGCCCAGCTAGAAGTGCAAATGACATCATGGCTCTTTGTGGGACTGGAAACTGAGTCAGACCCGCTATGGATCTGGCTCATTTATGATACCCAGGTCTCCTCTATAGTATAAAGAATTGTTCTCCAGAAGACAAATTAGTCAATTTATTTACAACATGAAAGTAAGAGCTCACAAGTACAAAGAGTTCCTTTTATTTGTTTTAAAACACAAATGGGTGCAAGTTAATTTTTAGTAAAGGAAAATATATGATGACTATCGGGAAAAATAGGCTCTTTTTAGCCAGCTCAATAACCTCCTAAAAGAAGTGATGGAAGCCTGTTTGGGGATCTGAAATTCAACTGGATAAAGAACTAGAACATATATTGGGCAGTGTATGGACTAAATGATATAGGGTACATCTAACACTGCCCCCTCCCTGGCTTCAGAGCCTGAGCTCCAGCCCACGCTCAAATGTCTACACAGGTATTTTTAGTGCCGTAATGTAAGCCCAAGTCTGTAGACCTGGGCTCTGACTCGCTGCAGTGGGTTTGAAAATGCAGTGTAGACAGACCTCTAGTAGATCCTTAGCTACTATGGTGATGAGTGCCACATACATTTCTGGATAGATTGGATTAGACAGACTAGACAATCTTTACCATCTCTACCCTCTATAGTTCTGGGACCACTTGTGATGCAGAAATGCAACATTGTTTGACACTTTTTGTTCAAGTTTTTACTTACTGCGCTGACTCAACATTCTGCTTGTTCCCCTGTTTTCAAGGACTGATCTTCTGCTTTTATTTATTTTTTTCCCCCTCCGCCCTTGGAGTTCGCATTTCAAATAGAGATTCAAAACTCAGAATGAGCCTGTGGTAAGTTTCCAAGCATCACACTGACATGAAGATCACTGTCTATGGGTCTGAAAAATCCTATTGCCCTGGGAGGTAAGGAATAATGAACACAAATCATCCTTCACACTTGAGCAGGTGCACATGGCTGACTTGGGAGTAATAATAAGCAGCAGCTGTGGGGAAACTTACAAGGGTTTAGTTACACCGACTCTCTCCCCCTGCACAAGCTCTGAGACAGAGTTGGGCTCAACAAGGGAAGGTGACAGCATATGGATAAAATCACAGGATAGAGAATATTCACACACTGTTGAATTGGAGTTAGGTTTGCAATAAACATAGGAGGAACTTGAGTTAATTCCATGCCCTTCAGAAGTGACAGAGGATTTTACACTCTGATTCATTGACTATTTAAGGTTATTAAAGGGATCCACATATTCTGTGACTTGGCATATTTCCACATATTCTCTTTAATTCTAACTTTCCGCGAGGTCTGGGAGCTGCTGCACACTTCATCCTCAGGAGGATGCTGAGTCTTTGCAAACAGAACAGAGACTCTTTCAGCTCCCCCTCTAACAATAGGGTGGAAAAGAGAGTGGAGATCATCCCTCAAAATAGGGACTTTTCTTAAAAATCCATGAATATTTGGCACTTAAATGCCACGGGGATGGATATATTACAGACTGACACAGATTAAAGGGATATAATCAGAGATTGAGAGAGACTGAGATAGATCCAACAGGATTTATTTGGATGATGTTGAAATATTCAGGCCAGCTCCTCAGTTGGTGTAAATCAGCACAGTTCTATTGGTTGAGCTACACTGATTTACACCAGCTGAGCACCTGGCCCCCAGTTTACAAGTCTTCAAAGCATTAAGATTTATTGTACCTTGTTCTGCAATGAGCTAATGCAATAAAAACAAAGCATTCATAACAATCTTCCGAGTCATTTACATGGTTACTGAATATGATCATTTCACAGTCAACATTCAAACTACAGTCTTCCTTTAAAATAGCTTTTCTTTGATCTTTCATGCATATAACGTTAGCCTTTTACAGTCATGCTTAACATATGGGAGAAGACAAACTTTGCTACTTCAAAGAAAAATGTCAGTTTGAAATACTGGAGATTAAAGTAATAGATTTCATGGTCAGCATCCATTACAATCATCATTTGCCATGCCTCGGCATGAATGTTCCAAATGCTCTTGTGTTATAATTTAATACAGTTCTCAAGAGGCCTGAAAATCTTTCATAATCGATTTACACACACTTAGCCAAATGGGTCTGATTAAGATGTGTATCACTGAAAGTTATGTATGAAATGCTTTTCATAATCACATCACCCTTAAACTGAGTATGTTTATATCATTTACCCAGGTTCCTGATTTTAAGGATGCTGAGAGGAAGCAAGAATGAAAGCAGGTGTTCCCTTCACATTAATTAGTGTTTGTATAGTCCTTTGAAATTGTAACCCACTGTATTATTATTATGCTCCAGAGAGCTATTTTGATGTACTCATACAGAAATCATGTTGAAAAACCTCCAGGAGAACAGTAAGGTGCAGACACTACTCCTCCTGGTGGCAGATTCAGCAATTACAGCAATGACCCATTTTCTCTCCCAGAAACTCCTTGCCACTAGAAAGAATGAGATGGGGAGAAAAGAGAAACAAGGGCCATGACACAGATCAAAGCAAATCCATTTATATTTTGCAAGTTGGAGTTGATCTGAATGGAAAGCTTTTGGGGTGGATTTTATTTCATTGTTAATTTTTTATATTTGTACAAACACCTTGAAATAGGTGCATTTTAATGAAAAGTGCAGAAATGTATCAAAATAAATAGAAAGTTTTGAAAACAAGGTCAGTTTCAAAATTGATCTTACCATGAAGGATCTGGGGGTTATAGTGGATCACAAACTAAATAAGAATCAACAACGTAATACTGTTGCAAAAACAGCTAACATCATTCTGGGATGTGTTAGCAGAATTGTTGTAAGCAAGACACAAGAAGAGGAGATTAATTTTCTGTAACTGGCGGTTCTTCAAGATGCGTGGTCCCTATTTGTATTCCATACGTGGGTGTTCATGCGCAGCATGCGCCTGAGTCCAGAAGGTTTTCCTAGCAGTGTATGTTGACCCACATGTGCATCGAGCCTCTCCAGTGTCCCTCTTGCTGCTCAGTAGTCTAGTCTGCAGCAGAGGGTGTAGAGGGCGGGTACTGGAATACAAATAGGGACCACACATCCCAAAGAACCTCCAGTTACAGGTAAATAACCTCCCCTTCTTCTTCGAGTGATGATCCCTATATGCATTCCAGACATGGGTGATTAGCGAGCAGTGGTCAGTGCAGAGGTGGGTGCGAGGATGCGATAGGAAGTGAAGTCTGCAGTATGGTTTGGCCCACAGCAGCATCTGTAGCTGCCGCTTGCTAAATGACGTAGTGGGTCATGAACGTGTGGATGGAGCGCCAGGTTGTTGCATGACAGATGGCTTGCCATGAAGATGTCTGTGAGGCAGGCCGATGTAGTCTCTTGCGCTTGCATAGAGTGCACTGTGACTCCATCAGGCAGTGGTATGTTGGATTGTGTGTAGCATTCGTGGATGCAGCCAGAGACCCATTTGGAGATTCGTTGGGAGGAGAGGGCTTGGCCCTTGGATTGGTCAGGGATGGCCACAAATAGTTTTGTGATGTGAAAAAGGAATGAGTCCTGTGGAGGTAGAATGCCAGTGCATGGTGGATGTCAAGGGAGTGCAGGGCCCTGTTCGTGTGGGAGGCGTGTGGTTTGGGGTGGAAAACAGATAGGCGGATGCACTGATTAAGGTGGAACTCCAACACTATCTTTAGGAGGAATTTAGGGTGAAGTCATAAGCAAACTTTATCCTTGTGGGAGACAATGTAAGGGTAGTCTGCCATCATGGCCGCCAGTTCACCAACCCATCTAGCTAAGGTAATTGCTACCAAGAATATCACCTTCCTGGAGAGGTGGGAGAGGGAGCACATTGCCAGCAGCTCGGAGGGTGGCTTTGTGAGGGCAGACAGGACGAAATTGATGTCCCATGGGGTGTGGGCTTGAGCACTGGCAGGAAGGTTTTGAATAAACCCTTCATGAAACAGACGGTGGTAGGATGCGTAAACTCAGAGGTGCCATGCACAGGGGGGAGAAAGGCACTGAGAGCTGCTTGGTGGACTTGTACAGAGCTATGGGCAAGACTCAACGTTTTGAGATCAAGAAGGTAGTCGAGGACGCTAGGTATAGACATAATGCTGTGGATGGTGATGGTGGTGAGCCCATGCAATGAAGCGTCTCCATTTAGCTCTGTAGTAGGCCCTGGTGGATGCCCTGCTCTGGAGGAGGATGTGTCTCACTAGGCATGCCCTGTCTACCCGAGCCCCATCCAAATACCAGGCCGTGAGATGAAGGGGGCCCAGATTGGGATATCGGAGTCGGCCCTGATCTTGTACGAGATGATCCAGTAGTGTCCGGAGGTGGAGTGGTGTGCGCGTGGCGAGTCTAAGAAGATCTATAAACCAGAACTGGCATGGCCAGAACGGGGATATAAGTATTATGGTAGCTAGGTCCTGCCGGATCTCGCGTAACACATGTGGGAGGAAGTGAATGAGGGGAAAAGCATAACGGAGGTTGCCTGTCCAGGGGAGGAGAAGAGCTTCATCCTGCAAATCCTTCCCATGGTTCCCCTTTCAGTTTTCACAAGTGGCAAAGAGGTCCCACCATGGGGTGCCCCATTGGTAGAATAGGTATCGGAGTGTGATGTTGTGTAACTCCCGCTTGTGGTTGAGGAAGAGAGTCCTGCTGAGCATGTCTGCTAGGGCATTTTGGGTGCTTGGGAGGTACGTGCCTTGGAGCATTACATGGTGTTTGATGCACCAATTCTAAAGGTGGATGGACGCAGAGCAGAGGGTGAGAGATATGACGCTGCCTTGCTTTTTTATGTACATGACCACAGCGATGTTGTTGGAGAGCAATAGAACATGGGAGAGAACGAGCTCCGCTGCCAGGAGAAGGTGCTCTGAGTGGCTGGGAGTCCTAGGCATGCCCGTGGAAATACCAGAGGATTCAGATGGCATTACCGTGGCTGGCTTGTCCAAGCAGCACGGAGGTGGAGGCAAGACAGGCAGTGCACGCACTGGTGAGCACTCTGAACAGGCAGCTACCAGGGTGGCTGTTGGTACTGTTGGATCCCATTTGTACCAAGCTTTTCCCTCCACCCAGGGAAGTTTGGGCACTGGTGCAGTTGTCTCTGTGTGCAACATCTCACCCAACCTGGCACAGCTCAGGGAGGAAACGCTGCGCTTAGTGGCAGTCCAATGTGGGGACCAGCTCTTGTGCTCATGAGAGTGCTTCTTGATCTCAGGTCTGGGCTTGTCCTTCACCACTGGTACTGCCAGATCTGGTACATGGGAAGAGGTCGGAGGTAGTGCTCACTGCTAGTGAGATTGCTGTACTGACGATTCTGACAATCCCAGATCGGAATAAGCACATGGTCTCATTGTTTCTTCCATGAGGAATTTATGTAGGTGGAGCTCCAGAGCTTCCTGGGTCTGAGGTGGGAAGGACTTGCAGATGGAGCAATGAGCTGTGATATGAGCCTCATTGAGGCAATAAAGACATCTCTGCTATTCGTCACTAACTGAGAATGAGCACGGGCAGAAGACACAGTTTTTAAATCCCAGAACGTGTGGCATAATCCCCAAGGGGTGTAAACATTCCCCAAACGAGGATGACTATCATTACTAACCTACTACTAATCCTAGAACTACTATCTATACTCTAAACAAACAACTATATACAAATGGACAGAAGTCAGTCTCTTAGCAAGAACTAAAAGCACGAAGGAACAGAGGTTCTGACTCAGGTCATGCAGCCATAAGAGGGAACTGGAGAGGCATTGACCCACATGAACTATTATACCCTCGGCTGTGAGCATGAGGGGACACACGACGCATGTTTGGGTCAACGGACACTATTAGGAAAACCTTCTGGACTCAGGTGCATGCGCACCCACTTATAGAATACATATAGGGACCATCACTCGAAGAAGTAATTCTTTCATTCTACTCAGCACTGATAAGGCCTCAACTGGAGTACTGTGTCCAATTCTGGGCACCACTTTGGGAAAGACATGGACAGATTGGAGAAAGTCAAGAAGAGAGTAACAAAAATAATTAAAGATCTAGAAAAATGTGAGCCACACGGGAAGATTGACAAAACTATGTTTGTGTAGTCTGGAGAAAAGAAGACTGAAGGGCACATGATAACTGTCTTCAAGTATGTAAAAGATTGTTATAAAGAGGAGGGTGATAAGTTGTTCTCCTTAACCACTGAGGATGGGTCAAGAAGTAATGGGCTTATATTGCAGCAAGGGGGTTAGACGTTAGGAAAAAATTTCCTAACTGTATGGGTTGTTAAGCACAAATGAATTACCTGGGGAAGTTGTGGAATCTCTGTCATTGGAGGTCTCCAAAAACAGGTTAGACAAGCCCCTGCCAGGGATGGTCTAGATAATACTTAGTCCTGCCTCAGTGCAGAGGACTGGACTAGATGACCTATCGAGTTCCCTTCCAGTCCCACATTTCTATGATTCTATGAATGGGGCCCCAGCAGAATCATTTGGAGATGGGAGGGTGATGTGCTTGGGTATCTTTTTTCTGGTTGTGTTTATACTAGGGGAAATTTGTAAGCTTTCCCCTCCTTCTTCTAGTGGTGGAAGTTGTAGCATAGACAGTATATGAGGGGGAAGGAGGTTATTACACCATGTCATCCAATCTTATCCTCAGCAGGATTAGACAGCACAGCCGTAAGAGCACCTGAGCCCCCTCTATACAAGAGCTTCCACCATTGCTCCCACTGGTAGGGATCCACTGGTGCAGAAACACACTTAGAAATTGTCTCATTGCAGATGCACTTGTCATCTGAGAAGGTAGCCAGCTGAACTCTGCCCATTCTGGAGACCTGGGGCTGGGAAACCACAGAGAAAGGAGATGAAGAAATGAATAAGGATATCTAAAGAGGTGGGATAGAGGCAGTGGCGTATCTGACCTGAGTTAAGAAGCTGGCAATGTGTACATTTACAGACAGAACCTGTGGAAGATGAGGGCTAGCTCATTGTCAGGCATGATGCCAACCTTATTTATGGACAGTGGTGGAGATGCACTGGAGGTCTGAATTGTTTATCTTAACAAAAGGTTCAGGGGTAACTTAGTCACAGTCTATAAGTATCTATATGGGGGATAGAACTTTGATAATAGAGGGCTCCTTCAATCTAGCACACAAATGTATAACAAGATCCAAGGGCTGGAAGATGAAGTTAGATAAATTCAGACTAGAAATAAGGCATACATTTTTACCAGTGAGAGTAATTAAACATTGAAACATCTTAATGAGGGTTGTGGTGGATTCTCCATCACTGGACATTTAAAAAAAATCAAGATTGGATGTTTTACTAAAAAATATGATCTAGTTCAAACAGAAATTAATTCAGGGAGTCCCTATGGCCTGTGTTATACAGGAGGATAGACCAGATGATCACAATAGTTCCTTCTGGCCTTAATCTATGAGATATAGATAAGAGGGAGTGGTACCTGAACATGCTCTTCTTTACCAAGAAATCATAACAACAATCCCCAGTTTAAGACGCTTCCTAACACTAATACAACTTCCTCGGAGATTGCATCTGATCTAAAAGAGCTTTGTGGACAGTGCAAAGTGGGAAATTATTTTGGCTGGGGCAATGCAAATCAGTAATAAGTTTAGAAGAAGTACAGTTCTCCACTTTGAAGGTTCTGACAGCAATAGCACAGGTCCTGCCACATCTGATAATTTACTAAAACAGCATAAGAAATGGCAGATTCCCAAAGAAAGCTGCCACGGTCCCCTCTGTGATAATGCTAAACCTTTTAGTGATTACAATGCTCATACCTAGGGGTTGATTTGCACAGAACCTGCGGCTGTGCATTAATAATGAGTTGTCAGAGTAACAGTTTATTGACAACATTATGGCTATGAGCCAAAAGCCAGTCTGATATTTTAAGGTCTGATATTTCAGAACCTACAAGGCTAGAAACAAATGCCTTATGCAAGCAGGAAAGAGGGGGCTCCCCTGCAGTGGCTTAACACTCTTGCTTCTACCCTTGATGGTTTTTGAGACACTGGAGCCCATCCTGAGCCTTGGACCAATGTAATTTTGGGGGAAAGTCCAGACTTAAGGAAAGAAAGAAAGATTTTTGTGGCAGTGTATTTTTAAAATGGCATCTATTTGAAAACTGCTCAAGTTTTGAGGTGGATAAATGACCAGAGTGCAGTTGAGGTAGTGAAAGATAAAGGTGATTTATCACATTAATACGACTTCCACAGACATACATGCCATCCAACCTTGACTTTCTGAACATACTAGTGGACACTACATTTGGATCAGCACGTCAGCTGAGATTTCAATGTCAGCTGAGATTTTCAAAGGAGTCTAAAAGAGTTAAGCACCTAAGTCCCATTGAAATTCAGTGGGAGTTGGGCACCTAATTCCTTTTGGCTAAAATCCCAGCTGTAATTAAATGAATAGACTTCAGAAGACGGGGCTGCTTTTTAAGTCACAGAATTCTGAATAACTGAAGTCTTCATAACCAAGCATGCAAAATGTGCAAAAACCTATCTAATGTAAGCTTAAATGAGAATTTAAACACACTAGTCAGGAAATGTAATGAACCTACAGCAATATTAACTCACTCACAAGGCACCTGCAGTGCTGTTGGCATTAAGATATACAAATAAAAAAAAAACCCACCAATAATAAACAGGACAATTTTACTGCACATGTGCACAATGTGGCCAAGTTAACATTGTTCAAACATTTGAATTTCCAGACACATTATGACTGGTTTTGATTCAAAGGGTAAAAAGAATACTGCTGGTTTTTCAGATCATAAGCTGTATTTGTAGTGTGGATGACTAACAATCATATTTTGAATGTAACTGAGCAGATTTGATGTGGGAGAACCCATAAATGGATATCACTCTTGAGCAAGAGTAGATATCACTGTGATGGCCTGGCCACTTTTCTGACCGTCATTGCATTTTAATCAACGTGCTTGTTATTAACAAAGGTGGTTTGTGGAAAGCCCTTCACAGGTGTTGCAAGGTGAGGGAAGGATAGTAGGAAACAGGTTGCAAAGAGCTTTTCCTTCCTCTGGCATTCACTTCCATGTAGTCCCCACAGAGGAACAGTGGCCGAGTCAGCTATAATGTATCCAACTGGGCATGTTAATCAGCAACAAGTGAGTGCAACTAATTTAGGAAAACATGCTGTCCAGTCAATTGTTTACATAACTTCTGAGTTACTGTAATGTGCACCTGATTAGCAACATTTAAAAAACAGAACTAAGCAAATAAGTACTTCCCTTCAGCCCACAAAGACCTTCACGGGTGTAACCGATGTGCAGAGATCCATGGGCAATATGATCCATTCATGGGTTCTCCTGGCAAGAAGACTTCATCCAAAGTTGAATCTTAAGGCATTTCACTACTGTATTGTCTCTTAACTAACCCAGTTACCACCTGCTGCTACTAGTAAACTGCAAAAAGAAAGTCATTCTAGCTTCCTTGTCTTCCAACTGGAACTAGTATTCAGCCTTTTTAAGTGGATAGCTGAAGCCAGAGTAAAAATTGGTTATAAATGTTGATTAAGAAACAGGTTTCAGATTATAGAACACTCCTGCTGCTAGGCTTTAGTGTGCATCGGTTTGTAGAGCGCTAACTACTTAGTTTTACTGAACGACTGAGGAAAAACAAATAGCCCCAATTTGTCCTGCTGTGTGGTCTGAAGAGGACCAAACAATGGGAAGAGCCATGGGTTGAGAGGGCACTATGAAGTGTGTTTTCCAGTCCCACATAGCCAAGGTTAGCTTCACCTCACATACTCTGTGCAACCTACAGGACACAAAGAAAATGAGGAATAGGCCATGGAGCAGTGGAACTGCTGGTGTAAACTGTATGCTCCCCTTTCCTGTGTGGAGTATAGGCCATGAAGAGAACAAGGATCATAAATATGTCTGACAGCAGTCTTAACTAATCCTGCCAGGTCTGAAATCCCCAGAGGAGTCAAAGTGCACTGATGGTGGCTGGTGGCAGCATGCCACATCTTCTAGCTGTGCTGCTATTGTTGAAGAGAGTTGAGTGGAGCATGTGGATAAGCAGGTAAATAGGTGGGCTATTTAAACAGCAACAGGAAGCTGAGCAGGAGAGAGGGGATTAGAAGCCATGCAGGCTGCTATGGACAGTGGTCTCTCCCTCTCTGGTCCAGAGAACTAGGCTAACTGGGCCCAGAGACTTTATGGACTCAGTGTGGGGACTCTGAACCACTCTTGAGATAAGGGCCATCTGAACTGCTGTTATAACTGCTCCTTCTCTGAGACCTTCCTGAAGAGTAAATACTTATTGTGTGAATTTGGTTTTGTCTTCCCCCTTGCTCGGATCCTCTGCAGCCATGCTATCCCCCACAGTCTTGTTCTGATGCCTTCCTTTAAGTTTTACTCACCTGAGGGCAGATCGTATTGCACTCTTTCTCAAGACATTCTGAAATATGAAGTCCTGTGACAGCATCTTCCATGTCAGTGCAGGTGCAATCTGTACAGCCTTCTTCCCAGGATTTCCCAATGGGGTAGACAACATTGCGATGCACACAAACCTGTCAGTGCAGTGAATGCATCAATGAATACACGTAAGGGCACACACCATTCACTCGGAAAGGCTGACTTTCTGTCTGCCCATCTCTTCTGGGATTTACCAGATCTACCATAACTCTTACAGGATGTATTGGACCCAGTGGAAATGCCTCAAGTCTTGAAAAGTTGTGGCTAGTTTATTATGAAAACAAAAGAGTTGCTGAAATCCAATGGGCCAGAGACTGCTTGACTGAATTCAGTGGAGTTAGCCAGGGTTTGACTCAGTATAACTGAAAGAAGAGTTTGGTCCAATATTCAGAGATAATAAAATAATAAAACCTAGTATCATTATCCCCTTTTCACAGATGGGGAAACTGAGACACAGATCAGTGAAGTGTTGTGCCCAAGGTCACCCAGTAGCCCTGTGGCAAAGCTGTGAATAAAACCCAGGTCTCCTGTGTCTCAACTAGTGCTCTATCCATTAAGCCATACAATCTCCAGATCTTAATGTAGTATAATAGTCTATACAAAGAAAAAACAGTTACACCACAATAGAATTTGTCCCTAACTCTATTAGAGTCAATGGCATTACTTCGGGGATGAATTTGGCCACAAATGTCTACATGATAACAGCTCATGTGAAGAACTACAGTGAAATCAGTGACCAGAAGCATCAGGCATGGTCAAAATGCAGCTGCTCTCTACATTTAGATCTAATGTATTCACAAGTATTTCAATTTAATATGGCAAGTAGATTGTGTGCATATTTGAATAGCAACAAAAAGAAAGCTTGTAAAGAGTGAAATTCTGAAATGGAACATCTGTACAGAACATAACCCATGAGCTTTTGCTATTACAGAAGCAAAGTAAAAACTTCAGAATGATCTCTGAAATTCATGCTGCCAGAATGACTTCAGAGCTGCTACATGAGTAGCTGTATTTTCATCCTGAAAACCACAGAGTTACTGTAAACAGTTTAGTTTTCTTAATGTTGCAAGAAATTATTACAATGTAACATGCATAGTGATGTACAATTGTTCACTTTGCTTGCGTACAGTCTTATTACTAAAAGCCTTCATGTACTTGCCTGGCATTGCTTTGGGAGACTTGGCATTACCATGTAAAAACTGAGCTGATTGCTTTGGAGCAGCCTCTCCTTGCAAGAAGGATATTTTCCCCTGTAAGAGGGACAGTTCATTCCACTCACCTTGTCTGGAATGCAGTTAGTAGTTGTGCAGCCACAGTCATTGGTGACAGATGTAGATAAATATCCAGCTGGGCAGCTCACTGTAGAATTGGTACAGCTGCAGGTGCACTCATATTCATCACAACACTGGGTCTTCTTAACAGTCAGCTCTCGATGTGGAGGGCAGGAAGGAATGTGCTCTAGCTTGCATTCCTCTTGCTTGCAAGCTATCAAATAATTAGGTATCACACTGAGCACAGGGCATTTCAGAATGATATAATAGAAACCACAAGTGTAGTTTCTCTTACAAACAAGCCTCTGATTCGGCAATGAGATCCACTAGGGATTGACTTCAATAAGTCACACAGGTGTAGAAGTCCCAACTAGCAGATCCTATTGCAAGTTCAGGACCAATGTTTTTATTCCTTCAAAAACACCTTCCTTCATTTATTACGCAGTAAAAAGTATTTGTAATGTTAGTAAGCTCTTGATCAGAGCCCCTGCAACTCTTAACATTGCTCTGTTCTATAGTTCATAGTGCATTCTCAGAAAGAGAAAGTAATAGAATGTTTCCAGTTTGCAAGATTGCTACGGGTCCTATTGGATCCAAATCAGTGTTTTCCAGACAGTCAGGCACTTATATTTGTTTCTTTGTTCAGCCCCATTGCTCAAATATTGTTTAATGTTTAAAAGATACTTTACCACAAGTGTAAGTTGCTCTACATTCTCCTGGGTTTGTCAATACAGGCTGAAGACCATCTTCACAAACAGGTACAGCAGGCACATCACAGGTAACTAAATCACATACTAAGACAAAAAAAAGTGAGGCCGTGTATCAGTTGGTACTTAGCTAGTTAGTCATCAAGAAAGACACCTCATTTTAAGATTTCCATGTACTTCATTGCTTCTCTGCTAATAGAGAATAAGCATTAGTGCATGGTTCAGCAGGGTACAATCCAATCTTAGAAATGATTTAGGGAACAATTCCTGTTTGGTTTTAGGTGCATTAAAGTTCTAACATTGTGTTTCACAAGTGTAGATTGTGTAGATTAGATAAACAATAGCTATTGAAAAAATGAAATAACCATTCTAAAGTCATTGAGACAAATTGTCCCCTGCCCCCCTCCATGTACACACACACACACACACACACACACACACAAAACAAGGAAACTGTGTAGAGATTCATGAAGTTTTTTGTTCTCATGTGGGTTTTTCCCCACATAGAGGTGAATATGGCACTCAACTGCTTTGAAAAAGACTATCTTAATCAATATTTGATCTAACTGAAAATGCCAATCATAAGTTTGAAAAGTAGCTAGTAAACAAAAAAATCAAGACCTGGGCATCATTATAAACTATAGTTCTCCCCATTATCTGCAACCTACCACACTCATACTTTGGACAACATTGATCAGGATCCCGGTGTAGTCTGGAAACTTCACAGGGACCACAAACTGCACCTAGAGTGAGGGGGGGAAAAACACAATTGTAAACCACACTTAGATACAAATAAGCAAAGTAGAAATTTTTAAAAATATATATATATTTAGATTTAATAACAGTTTACGTTTGGCAGTAGGGCAATGTTGGGTAATGCAGTTTATTATCCTATTCTCAAGACACATGCAGATCTTGCAGGGCTCGTTGGAAGGAATCCATGTTTCTGTGGGCTGCATAAAAATAACAGGTTGTAAGAGAAAAAGGAAATCTTCTGATCATTGGTATGCAAACTGCTGGAGGGAAAATGAACTAATCTGGAAAACCAGAAGACCACATATGGGACTGTTTTGCTTCTTTTGATAACTACAAGAATCCAGAAAACTACACAATTTAGAAATTAGGTTATACTGAGATTTAGCAAGGGATGCAAAGAATGCATCAATACAGTGAAAAATGACCATTGTTTTATGCATGCATAATGTTCAGACTTCATGAGTACAACTGCAAACTACTGTAAATAATACAGCACAATGGTGGTATTATACACACTATGACTGGATGTACTGGAGTAATAAGAGAAACAATGATATGTTGGAAGTATATAGAAGTAGCAGCCTTTTCAGATTATTAGTATTTAAGCATATCAGAAATAAAAAAACAAAAGCCTATTTTAAGCTGAGAATGTTTCAGAATAACACATTAGAATTCCCACTGCATTGGACTCTGGACAGAGGCTAAATTAATACCAAATCAGACACTGTAATTCCTTTGCGATATTCCTTAAAGGTAATAAATGCATAGAGAAATTGATAGTAATGTGCGTGATTGTCCCTCAGTGCTGGCTATCATTGGCAAGAGGGAAAAGTTGGAAAATGGACATATTGGTCCTTGAGTTCACAGACAGGTAAAAATAACTGTTTACATTTAATATTCAAGCGAGGAGGCAGGTAGTGGAAAGATGCTTTATGGATAATTTAAGTACATTTGCATAATCAAATCATGCTTTGAATGAGAGCCTAGGGTGTAGTACCGTGGAGGAGAGAATATTGTCCAGAAAAAAAGTTTTCGGGGACTTTCTTGATAAAAGTGTGGTGTGATCCTTACTAATGCAAGAAGAAGGGTGATGTCTAGGCTGATCACCACTTAGCCCTGGAGATGCTGTATGTACTATAAGCATGATATAAGTCAAAAAGGTCTTTTAGACTGCATTAAATGAGGGGGATAATAGTGGGACTACAACAAGAGCAGCAGCACAGTGAAGCAAACTGATAGAAAGATCTATCAGCCTATGAAACAAAGGAAGTGAGGCTAGTGAGTGGTCAGTCTGTGGGGAATCTGTCTCAGTAGAGGAAAGTTCGCATAGGTAAGTTGCCAATAAACAGCATTATCCCAGGGATTTGGAAGCACTGCATTTGTATTGTCCGACCATTTAATAGAACATGATTAGAGTTCTCCGCAGGCGGACTAAAGAGGATGTCATGTTATTTCTTGTATCTTTTGAACACCAGCAAACAGTGAAACACTGAAGCACTTGAACATTTCAAGACACAATAAGATGATCACAAATCTGCTCTCACAAATACTTTCATCCTCAGTGCTATGGCAGGCTTTTCCTCAACATATCAGTAAGAACCTCTCTGTAAACCAAGAGCTGGGTTAAAGCAATCTGAGTTGTTAGACACACCTCACATATGGACTTCCTGTAGCTTTGCTCTGCTCTATGGCCACATCCCTTTGCCATGGTCCCACCCTTCCTTGGAAAAATCGTGACAGAGGCCACTCATATAAGAGCTGTTCGCTGATCTGGTAGGGAAACCTTCCACCACTCCTCCTTGGACAGACAGAAGCCTCCCTTGTTCCTGGATTACTACACTCTACCTTCAGGTGGGCTGGGGTTTCTCCCAGAGGAGGGAGGACTCAGCCTCCAATAAACTGATCAGAGGACCCTCTCTGTGTGGTGTCGCTGGAGGACACTGCAGCAGCAGAGCCATGTTGGGGTGTCAGTAACAAGGGCCCTTCATACACAGAGCCCACTGCTGGGATTGTGTTGATGGAGCTGCCCAAAGCAGAAGATTTCAGAGTTAACCAGCGCCGGCTCCAGGGTTTTTGCCGCCCCAGGCAGCCAAAAAAAAAAAAAGCCGCGATTGCGATCTGCGGCGGCAATGCGGCGGGAGGTCCTTCGCTCCGAGCGGGAGTGAGGGACCCTCCGCCGAATTGCCGCCGAATAGCTGGACTCTCCCGAGTGGCCGCCCCAAGCACCTGCTTGTTAAGCTGGTGCCTGGAGCCGGCCCTGGAGTTAACACCCCATTGAGATGCATGTGACAGTTTGTACCTTTTAAGGCTACTCTTTCAGGTTCTCTGCAGACACAGGCGGATATCACTGCATCTGTTACACTCAAGTTTTTCTAGAAACATTTATTGTAAATTAAAACAGAGTCTGACAACAATATGTGACTGAGGAGCCAGGACCCTAGGCATGGGCGTATAGTGCTTGTGCCTTAATCTACACCTGTCCTATACTTCCCTGACAGAAATACTGTGGTGACAGCACTAGAGTCCTTGAGATCAGTGGGAGCTGTGCACAGTCTAGAACTTAAACAAAAAGGTTTAGGATAGCAATGGTACACAGTGCAAGAGAATACATTTATCAGGCAGCTTTCTCTCTTCAGAGACAGAATCAAAATGTATTCTGCTCCATCGTTATTAGGTCACCTGTGTTAAGCAACTGGTGTTTACCAGTCCGTTAAATGGTCAGGTAAATCCAGCTTCACTATTTAAAACACAGATAGATCAAAAACAAAGTATGGCCAAATTTTCAGAGGTACTGAGCACCCGTGACTCTTAATGCAGTTAATAGGAGCTGCAGATGCCTCTGAGAAATCTGGCCATTGATTTTGAGCTTGCCTTTTGCCCTTTTGTCTAAATAATTTACAAACTTCATGTGGCTATTATGTACATTAAATTAATTCTTTAATATAAATTCTGTATATGTGACTATCAAATCTACAAGAACTGTCATTGCTGGAATGAATGGATTGCCTATTCTTACAGTAATACTTACACACTACCAGCAGGTGGCACTAATGCATAAACCATATTAATATACCAGAGACGCTTGTTACAAGCAGGGTTTTCATACCACATTAAGCAGCCTGAGGGTCATATATAACTGTTAATATATGCTAACATCAGTAGAATTTCTGCTGTGGACTGGCAACCAGTATGAATATTACATTGACAATGTAGTTTGTGTAGTGCCTATTTTAATAAATCAAGTGCATCTTTCATCATTACTGAATCATTCATAATAGCTGAGAGTTTGCGCTACATTTTATATTTTGTCATTATGACAATTAATGTAAACAGTTCTTAATTTTAACAGAGCAATTGCTCTTCCAGAAGTTTTATGCACAGATCGTCTGGTCTTCCTTTTGTTTTAATCAATTGTAAATGTCTATAACATGCATTATTGCTGAAATATTAGTCTAATTTTTTTACCAGTGGATATCCATTAACACAAATTTACTGTTATGCCTGAAAAACAGGAAATCCATCTAACACACACACACACACACACACACACACACACTCTACAACCTGTAAAAGAGTGTGTCTGTTACACTAAGCATGGTCCATAAAATAAGAACCAAGCCAGACCTCAAAATGAATTCAAACCAGAAGCAGACATGCACTGCAAGAAAAGCCTGTCCTCATTACATTCCCATGACAGAGTTGCAGACCTAAGAAGTTTGACTGACTTTTAGAGAAGATTCAGATACGGCACCTAAAAGTTTACATGCTTATCAGAACTGAACATGGACTCAGAACCTTCTTGAGTCTTGCCAATAACTATAGGAGCTATATGCTCCATTCCCAGAATCTGCATGGAAAGGAGCAAAACTTCTCCCTTCCTCAGTGCTGCACAGTGGAACTGGGCATGCACAGATGCACAGGAAACAACAACTTTATGGGTCTCTGTGTAAGCCAGGGAGCACTGAGGGGGGAAGGGTAGAGCTTGGGAGCAGCTGCTATATATGTGGCATGGCCCTAGGACAATCCATCTCATAGCACATGGCATATTGCTGCGCATGTTAACGGTGAAGCATTCACTTCTCTTTCATGGACTCTGCTCCTCTCCCAGGGTGGAGCAGCGCTCAGCCACCATGTGGAAGATGGTACCAAAATGGCTCACTATGCAGCTAGTGGTGGGAAGGGACCTGAAGAGAGCATACAGGGACAGGCACTCCATGTGTCAGACAAAGAACTGCTGGTAGGGGCCATCTGTTATCATGGGTTTCCAGTTTGTGTGGTTTTTAGACTATACAAGTAATACCTCCCTTTCTATGCTTGCCAGAGGTCCCGTCCCGCACTTACCTGAGGAGAGTAGATTTTCAGTGGGACAGAACTCATGGATTTATTAAAGGAAAGATTCCTTTTCTGTCCATTTTTGAGTGGAAGGGGACATTACAGCCTGAGATTGGACCAGACTACTCTTGTCACTCTTGTGCTAACTGCTGAGAAAGTTTCAGGGTTGGTCCACACTACCAACTTACGTCGGTATAATTATGTTGCTCAGGGGTGTGGATTTTGAGCAATGTGGTTAATAACCTCTGGTGTAGACAGTGCTATGTTGATGGGAGGGCTTTTCCCATCGACATCGTTACCGCCTGTTGTAGAGGTGGAGTGCCAATGCCAACAGGAGAAGCTCTTCCATCGGCGTAGTTCCAGCACTTATGACTGTAAGTGTAGACTAGCCCTTGGAAACCTTCTCAGTGCCTTGCCATGGAAGTAAGATACACTCACAGCATAAGGAACCGCAGGAGTCTACTTTTATGTTTAAACTGGTGTTTACTGGTAAAAGCCTGCTGAGAGAAATAGATCTCTTAGTAAATAGCCAATTATGCCATTCCCCGCTCCCCTCAATCTTCCCCCCTGCTTCTTCCACACAAATTTGTCATGCATTTCCTGGCCTCAACAGCCCCAGCTGTGAATTTAATGTTGAGCCTAGTCAATTTCACACTGGGGGAGCTGCATGGGGCAGACAGCCGGCCAGCCATGAGGAAGCAGACTGAAAAAATGTCTGAAGGGAAAAATAGACAGACTTATCAGATGTAGATTCATTTGTCAAAACACACACCCTGACAACTCTGCGGATAAGCAGTAACTAGACAGCTACCTGATGGCGTGTTCCATCTTCAGCGACGCACTGTGTGCAGACTTCTTCATCAACACAATCACTATTTAAAGTCACCTGTCCGGGTGGACAGAAGCAGCCTTCTGTGGGATAGTCCTTGCAGACACTGATGCTGGTGCTGTTCTCACAGTGTTTTGTGCAGCTTGTTCGACAGTGATCATATATCAAAGAGTTGGGGCATTTCATAGCTGCAAGAAGACAGGCGAGAACACTTCAGAAGAGATGTGAAACTCAAAGCAATGATTTCACTTACAGTTTTCTCCAACACTTTTTCAACCTGATTGCCTTTGAGGATATATTGATTATAGCCTCCATTGTGGTCAACATTTTTCAAAATAAATTTGTAAAGCAAACAGAAAACGCGGATCTCTTTGACACAGGGTTTGATAAAGGATTTAGAAAAGGTTAAAATAACTGGGTATGTTTAGTCTCAAGAAACGAAGACTGAGGGGATCTGATAACAGTCTTCAAATATGTTAAGGGCTGTTATAAAGAAGATAGGACCAACTGTTCTCCACATCCACCAAGGGTAGGCCAAGAAGTAATTGACTCAATCTGCAGTATAGGAGATTTAGGTTAGATATTATGAAAAACTTTCTAACTATAAAGATAGTTAAATGTTGGAATAGGTTAGCAGGTTGTGGAATCACCATCATTGGAGGTTTTTAAGAACAGGTTGGACAAACTCCTGTCAGGGATGGTCTAGGTTTACTTGGTCCTGCCTCAGCACAAGAGGATGGACTAGACAACCTGCTGAGGTCCCATCCAGCCCTACATTTCTATGATTATAATGGCTCCGTCTGGCCTTATAATCTACGCCAAACAATTGTTGGCCTAACTTCTGTCCTGATTTATAACCCATGCAGAACCATTGGGCCAGATTCTCAACTGGTGTAAAATGGAATAACACAATTGACTTCAGTGGAGAGAAGCTTATTTACACCAGCTGAGCATCTGGCCCATTTATTTCCAGGGGCGTAAGGCAAGGTAGAATTTGGGACCACCATTACATTTATTAAGGTAGCAGTGTTTACACAGTGCGATTGGGAGATCTCCGAGAGAGAGACAGGCATTGTAGGAAGTGATTTTGGTGATTTGGTATGAGGCAATATTCCCTAGAAACTAAAGAAAGGCCAATGATAGCGTCTTTTGGAATTTCAAAATCAAACCCTAAACTGGCGTCCTTTGGATTCCAGTCCTATTCATGGAGAGGGCTTCAGAACTACATTCCCTCCTCTCTGAGCCAATGAACAAAACTTACATTGAGGGGTTCATGCTGTTGAAGATGCCAACTTTCAAATGAGACATAAAATTAAGGTTCTGGCCCCTTGTCAACATTAAAGATCCTATGGCACTTTTAAGAGAGTAAGGTGTCGTTAATGTCAATGGATGCTTTTCCACTGACTTCAGCGAGCTTTGGATCAGGCCTACAAAGACTTCTCTGCAGAAATCTATATGCATCTATCTTAGGGTTTTATGCTGCTGCTCGTTGTATCTGATCACCTTCCATTTTCATTCAATAGCAATAGTGAAGTCCCTTACAGACTTCATATACCATAGGACCTCCCTTTCCTCCCTTCTCCTCTTTGGCTGGCATTTGAGAAGCCAGCTGGGTTCAAGCAGCTCCTCTCTATTCATTCAGCAAACCAAATCCTTGACTCACGGATGTGCTTCCAAGAAGCTCCCACAAACACTTTCCCCCTTAACATATGATAAATTCAGTGTTCGGGTATGTGTGATGCAGACAGGAGGGGCAAGGGTTTAAGAAAACTATGGTTTCCCCTATCCCCATTTAAAAAAAATGTTTTTGTTCATAACCAAGGAAGGAGACAGCACCACTTGGCAAAAGAAGTGAACAAGCTTATATGAAATGCATTTGCTGGAAGTGTCTACAGGCCAAGGTGACAGGGAAAATAGATTAATAGATTCTAAGGCCAGAAGGGATGACTGTAATTCATCTAGTCTGACCTTCTGCATAACACAGGCCATAGAACTTCCTCAAAGTAATTGCTTTTGAACTACAGTGTATCTTTAAAAAAACCCATCCAATCTTGATTTAAAAGTCGCCAGTGATGGAGAATTCACCACAACCCTTGGTAACTTGTTCCAACGCGTAATTACTCTCACTGGTAAATATTTATGCCTTATTTCACGTGTGAATTTGTCTAGTTTCAACTTCCAGCCCTTGGATCTTGTTATACCTTTGTCTGCTAGACTGAACAGTCCAATATCAATTTTTTTGAGTTGGTAGCGTGAAGGGAAGGGGGAATACTCCATCAAAAGCAGAAAAATCACTCCCAACGTCCCTTTACCTCAGTGGTGGAATTATAACCAAGAGATGCTAGGAGCCCATGACTATCATCTCTAGCCCAACACAGCCTCAGTTCTGGCTGCTCCCCCAAGATTTTCAGATCATGCAGGCCCTGCTGTGGAACCTTTTGCTGGTGGTACTGTACCTACGAGTGTGGCATTAGAAACAATGACTACCCACACACATACACCCTCTCAATCCAGCACTCCTCAACAGCTGGGTGTTTCAGTATCTGCACACCTCTAATGCTGAATAATTTTATGTCCTAAAGAGAGAAATAATCATTTTAAACTCTCTAAATAAAATGAACAGCAGAGGTCAAAAACAAGTAGTTAGGAGACTAGTTTTTCTGCCAGATTAGCCTTCACCATTCCATGTGAAATCTAATTTGAGTTCCAGTTTCTCTGATGCCGTCATAATTATTCCATGCAATCTATTCATTGATATTGTAGACCCAGCTTGCACAGGCTGTGTTAAAAAGGCAGCTTCCTTCTTCCAAGGAGGGAAAAGAATAGTCAGTATCATTTCCTGTAAATCTATGTAATATGTAACAAATTTTGAAGGGTCTTACCAGCAGATTTAAGCAGTGAGAAATGCTGCAGCTGGTCAGTCTTGCTTTGAATTACTCTAGTTATTATTAATAACTATTGTTACTGGGGAATAGTGTGTGTGTGAGAGAGAGATGAGCTCCTGGGACTATGTTTCTGACCCCAGCAAAATAAGACATTTTAAATTCCCAAGTAAAAGTTAAAGATGATATTCTATATCAGGTTCTGCTTTTTCCACAGAGATCCTCTGGAACAGAGATAGAATCATAGGACTGGAAGGGACCTCGAGAGGTCATCTTGTCCAGTCAATGCGCTCAAAACAGGACTAAGTATTATCTAGACCATCCCTGACAGGTGTTTGTCTAACCTGCTCTTAAAAACCTCCAATGACAAGGATTCCACAACCTCCCTAGGCAATTTATTCCAGTACTTAACCACCCTGACAGTTAAGTTTTTTCTAATGTCCAACCTAAACCTCCCTTACTGGAATTTAAGCCCATTGCTTCTTCGTCTTCTATTGTAATCAGGACCTCACCCTTAGTTACTAATCAGGGGCCTTAGTTATTATTCAGTGAAAGCCAGTTCGATGATGGGATCATCTCTATGAATTTGGGAACCTGGGTATTTTATGGTACTATGATAAGTCCACATTCATTTTTATAAACAAAAATATTACACTTTGCTTTGCTTATTTTCTGATGGGCCTCTCCAATAGCATGAGCTCATCAATATTTCAATGACCAGTAAATATCACATTGCAGAGGGGCTGCAAATCCTTGCAGCTGTAGTGCAGTAGTAAGTGTGAGTCTGATACGCTTAGTTACAACCAAGTAGATTTTATTTTGGCTAGACTGGGACCACTGCTTAGTAGTGCACAAAATAGGGGAAAGGGAGCAAATAGCCTATCTCCTTTCCCCTCAAACTCTTTGCACAGTAGCCAGGTGCAATCTTTGTCCTTGCACTTCTGGTTGAGACGTCTGTCAATGAGACTGGCACTAGAAACCCCTTAGGGGATGGAGAGCAGTGAAGGTGGTGCTCTGACCAGCCCTTTCCATGCCAGCTAGTTGAAGTGGGACAGCGCAGATAAGTAGAGCACCCTACCCCACCCTGTGTTCTCCCAGCTTTTATGCACAGCTCAGGCACCGTATCTCCAGCAGCCCCATCTCCTACTCATGCAGTGACTAAGCTCCAAAGTAACCCTGAATCATGAACTAGAAAGGCTTGTGCTGTCTAGGGCAGAAGTATCAGGCAAACAAGAATAAAAATAGGTGTCATATTAAACTTCCTCCAGCATCAATGAAATTGCTTTAATTCCTCCCTTAAACTAGTCTTGGCTTGCTGTAAACCTGAAGGGTAAAAGAGAGCTGTTAAGGAAGGGTTTAACATTAGTCATGTCAAAATGTTACCTAGAGCAAGTCTGATTCTTAAAAATCTTCCAGGAATTTGGAAAGAAAATATGACTTTCCCCCTTGAATGAAACTCAGTGGACAGGGCTGAAATGACAGCAGGATCTAAGGGAAAACATCTGCCCTGGCAGACCAAATAGAGATGCAAGGATCTCAGATGATTTCTGTAGTAAAATAATCCCATACATCTAAATTTGGAAATACTTCTCGTTCCATATGGAAACCAGTGGACTACAGCCAGACAAAGGCAGACTGGGAACTCCTGCCCCTCCTCCAAAGACCTTCCCTGTGAGCATGGCCATAAGAAGGGAGGAGTGGGACTATCTTCCTTCCCTCTTTCTCTTTGTGTATTTGTAGGACCCTGGTCACTACTGTATCAGAGTGCCTCACAATCAGTAATAGAGTCTGTCCGCACAACATCCCTGTGATGGTAAAGGAGTATTATCCCGATTTTAGAGATGGGGAACTGAGACACCGGATAGATTCCCTGACTTCCCAAGATCTCACAGGAGACCAGTGAGCCAGGAACTGAAACCTGGTCTCTTGAATCATAGGCCTTGTCTTCAGTTCATGTTTATACGTCATGCTCAACCCTGGTTTTTCTCTTGAACACAGTATGCATTCAGACATCTCTATCAGTGCCACACAGAGGCAGCCATCACACTCTGAGTTGTAGGGCAGACTATGAGGTTGCTTTTAACGTGTGTTGCTATCACAAGATTAAAGCAGTGAAAACGTGTAGCCACAAGCACCCACAACAAATTAGATACAGTTCTCCAGTCCCTTCCCATAAAGCCCACTGGGCACCCATTCCTGTGTACTATCTTGTCATCTACCTGTGCTCTGACCTCTGACTGAGAGTGATCTACATTCATATTCCTCTGCTCAATATCCGTGGTCCCACCCTGCTTGCAGTGTCTCCAGCTTCACTCATCTTCAGTGTTTGCAACAGTAGAATAATGGCCCCCAAAGGAGCCCATGTGTCAGCATGCAGCCACCTGGCCATATGAATCTTGGTGCAGCTTTGAGCCAAAGTGAGGAAAGCCCATTTGACACTACGAAGAGGAATATGGAACTGTACAATGGTATCTCTCAACAGCTAGAGGAAGAACATGGGATCAAACAACCAGACAGCAGTGCAGAGATGAGATAAAGGGGTTCAAGGTAAGGTTCCAGGAGACCAAGAATAAGACAACCTGTCCACTTACAATAAACTGAACTGTGCTCTGAGCAGTCCAGCATCCTATCCACTAGACCATCCTTCTTTCTCGAGTCAAAAGGAGTATAGGACCAGCTGAGGAGTGGCCAGCCTTTAAAGGCACATATTTGTCCCTTCCCAAGAAGACAACCAAATATTAGAGATGGGTGGGGCAGAGAAAGAGCAAACCCCTGGGAATGGCCCCTCTAAGTAAAGACTGAGTCACCTTTTATAGGTCACTTTTATAGGGAAGTGGCTGCCTGTGTTGTATCTGTGAATCACTACTGTGTGCCCTGCAGTTCCCAAGTGCTTGCCAGCTTCTCTTGCTTGCAATTGCTGAATTAAATTGCAACAGAAAATCACAATTAGCACCGATGTCATAAAATAAATAGGTTCACTCTCCAGGACCATCGTTTTGTTCTGGGACTGTCCAGTGTCTAGCACAATTGGGTGTTGGTCTGTGAGTAGGGCTCTGAGGAACCACAGTAATACAAATAATAAATAATAATAATAATTAATAACATCTACCATAGTGATGCAGCCAAATTAAAGCAAGGCAGGGAACGAAGGCAGAAGATGCAGGAGAAGGAACAACAACAACAAATCCCCAACTTCCTCAAGGAAACACAGGAAAATAATCAGAAACAGATGTGGATTTTTATGTTGCAGTGATCATTCTTTCTGTTACATACTGAGATACTGCAGTAATGAGCAGGGTATAAATAGAGATTGATAGATAATAGATAAATTGATAGTAACACAGTCTTACACATGATATACCATGCAAGGATTCCAAGTGAAGACACTTGATACCGAGTGAGGGCATTTATAATCTGTCCTTTTTTGTCCTTGAAAGCAGGGATGATAAAAAAAATGGGATTTCAATCCTTCACTATTTTGACATTTGTTTTCATCCTAAATTGGGATGAAATGTAGAAATATCAAAACATTCTATGGAACAAAAAGTTCAGAAAAAATTTGATTCGGACGTGGAAAAGTGGAAAAGTTTTCAGCTGAAATGAAACATTTTGTTTCAGGTCTAGTTGACAGTAGTCTCTGCATTCTCCCGAGCCACCACAATGCCTCATGGGAGTTGTAGTTCTAGGCTCCTCATATCCCCATTCACCCCCAGGGGGAAGTCTCTCATGATACATTGTGGCCTCTTTCTGTGGGGGTCCAATGGCACACAGCGGTGGCTCAGCCACAGAGAGTGATCATGGAGAGAGTAGGGTCCATAAAAGAAAATAGGTACATGCGGAATCCAGAATTTCAATTCCCAGAGGCATTGCGGTGATTCAGGAGGACACAGAGATTAATGCCGACCCAAAGCAAAACATTTCATTTCAATTTTTCTGACAGAAAATTCTGCCAAAACCACTTTTCCTATGGAAAATTTCAATTCTGACAAAACCCCATTTTTCAACAGGAAAATTTAATTTGATTTTTTTTTTTCAAATATCCCTACTTGCAAGTTATTTATTACTAGGATATGTGCAAGACAATCTAACAATGGTACTATATTTGCAGTGTTTCCAAAAGTAAATATCTCACAGCAACCATATCCACTGAAACCACTGCCAGAAACCTTGCTGTGCTGATTCCTTCCCTTTTCAGTCCTCAATGGCCGCCAAACTGGACCATTATTTTAGGGTTTGGTGGTTCTTTATTTGTCCATTGCTGTATTACAGATTACACTCCATCTCTGAGAACTGGAGAAGAGTAGATGGGCTTGCACTTAGAAACAAGTATTTAATACCCACCCTGCGAGGTGCCTTCAGATATCACTTACATACACACAGCTTGGTGGATAACAAGAAATGGGGTGACAGAGAGCTGTCCAGACCCAAAGACAGCCAAATACACAACAAGAAGTTTGGATTTTTAGCCCAATTACAATATAGATTTGGATTTCAACCAAAACTGTAAAAATGTCATGAGAAAAACTTTTACACTAGAAAACCCCTGTGGGAATCTGGGGGTGGAACAGATCTGGTAGCACCCAGAGGGGGCCGGCTTATAACTCTGAAGAGTTCAAGGTACAGGGAAATGGAAGCCTGGGGTCCCTTCCCAAAAGGCAGAAAGGGTGGTGTTGGTTCCAGGGCAGGTGGAGGAAACTAGAGGTGAAACTGAGGAAGGGGACCAGTTTATACTTCTGATGCCCAGTGTCACAGTCCTTTTCCAGGCCTGGATCCAATGGAAGATGGATCCAGAATATGCAATCTGGACTGAAACATTCACAGAGCTCATGGACATTCAGACCTGCAGTACTGGTTCAAGGCCATCCCTGGAAATAACTAGCCAGCCTAAGATTTTTATTGTTTTTTAAAAGACACAACTTTGCTTACAGACAGATCCTATTCACAGATGACTAACTTTTCCTAAGTAAAAGCACTGCTACTGTGTAAGATACACTTCTTATAATATTGATCATTTGCAACATGAATGCTCATAGGCTAGATCAGTGTTTCCCAAACTTGGGACGCCGCTTGTGTAGGGGAAGCCCCTGGCGGGCTGGGCCGGTTTGTTTACCTGCCACATCCGCAGGTCCAGCCGATCGCGGCTCTCACTGGCCATGGTTCGCTGCTCCAGGCCAATGAGAGCTGCTGGAAGCAGCGGCCAGTACATCCCTCGGCCCGCGCAGGTAAACAAACCGGCCTGGCCCACCAGGGGCTTTCCCTACACAAGCGGCGTCCCAAGTTTGGGAAACACTGGGCTAGGTCAACAGATGTATAAGCAATCAGATTTTCAGATAACTAAGCTTCCCTTCCACCCAAAGATGATGAAAGTCTCCATGATCTTTGCATTAAACCATACACTAATTCTACAGCACTCTTCAGCAAGTACCTAACAAAATGTGTAAGCACGTTAAAGGTATACATGTTCTGTGCCCTGAAGTTATACAGCTAGTACAGCTTACTGTGGGCTAGATGGTGGGCCGCTTAAGTGCGGCTGTGCTAAGTGTGGGGAGTGTACAAGGAGTCTTTGCATTCCCATACCAGGGTCAGCTACAGTACTAGTCCATGCATTCCCATGAACACAAGAACTGTTTCCTACCAGTGCCCCCATATCCTGAAGAGGGCAGGGAGAGGGAGAAGGAAGTTGGAGCATGGCTCTGCCCCTACTGAATTGACCAGTGGTGCTGGGCTGGCATGGAATGAAGAGCATGCTACACCCCCTTAAGAGATGTTGCAAGAAGACATATTCACCCTTCCCAGCTGGGAGCTCAGGGAAGACTTGTGCTGCTGAAGTGTTGTCATTCTGCATTGCCCCAATATGGGCTGGTGTCTAATTTAGCCCTGTATAAATAGCCTGGATTCACTGAAAAAAATCTTATCTAGTGCAATGCCATTGTTTATAGGTTTCTAATGTTATATAATGATTAAGCTATGCTGTCTATTGAGTCGTTAATGTATTCTGCACAATGTCCCAGCAATCAACAATTTTATTTTTGGCAGCTATACACATGCACCTGCTTTCAAAAAAAAAAAAAAAAGAAAAGAAAAAAAAAGAAAAAAGAAAAGAAAAGAAAAGAAAAAAGGAGGAAGAAGAAGAAGATGATGCCATTGTTGAGACACCAATGACTGTTTTATGTAACTAGTAGTTAAACTGGGTGTCCTCCTGCTGCAGTGCATCATAAACTGGGAATTTGAGGAATGCAGAGAGGTTATTAAGAAGCCTCTTTGGCATTCTACCTTAGATGTTACGATTTGGAAAGTCTGGTTGAAGTCCTAAATCTAAGCAATGACAGGCTATGTTCTCTCTCCATTTTCTAGGAGTATATGCCATATAGAATGTTTGGAGTGTGTTGTTTCTTAAAAGATTTATCTGTATCAATAATGTTCTCCAAAACTTGCTTTGAAAGAGATGTAAGACATTAACTCAAGGATGAGGCCAAATTCACCTTCCTCTTTTTTTTCTTCAACACGCCACTCAATTTGGACCTTAAACATGAAGAAAAACAGTCCATGTGATGCCTCTTATAATGCCGTGCAATGTGGATACTGGACAGACAGCACTTTTGTTACATCAAGTCCTTAGGGGGTTGGTTCTCAACCTGTGGGATGGAGAGTGAATATGGAATGGAAGGAAAAATCAAGATAAAGGACAAAAGTATAAAAACTGGGGGAAACCATATAGAAAATGCATAGAAAGGGGGGAGAAAAAAAAGAGAGAGAGAAGAGAAGGGGGAAAAGATAATAAAGAGGGAGGCAGACAGAGAGAACAAGAATGACTGAGACATGGTGACTATGCCAGGGCATTGCATAAGGGAATATATGGAGGGAAGATGGCCCATGTTCATATCCATCATAAACAGAGGGCTGTAAACCAAAAAGATTGAGAGAGCCAGTGCCTCATCTGCATATCCTAGTACAGCGAGCCTTGCACAGAAGGCAGGAATATCCATGGGGACAATACATGGCATCAGGAGCCCCAATAGTCACTTATCTTTATTTGTTGAGGTTCACACGTAGTGCCCATCAGCAAATCGCTGGGCACATGTGCAATGCAACTGTTTAGTGCATGTGATGTCTTCCTCTGTGGTATGAATAGCGGTCATAGGTAGAAATTTATGCAAGCGGATGAGAATTGGTGGATAAGTAAAGATATAAGAAAGCTACTGATCCCAGGCCAAACACACATCTTTCATCTCTCTACATATCTCTGGCCATCTGCACTGCTAACACCCTTGCCATATTCTCCCCCGCCCCACAATCAATGGCTGCACACCTGTGACCTCTTCCCCTCCAACACATGCACAATGGGGATCACAGAGCATGCAGAGCAATTTACTACTGACTCGGTCAGTAACTTGCGCGTAACTGGCACTGCTCTGGGAGGGGAATGTGACGCATATAGTGGGTGTTTCTGAACTTCTCTGCCACAGGCTACCAACCAATAGCCTGTTTTTTCACATACTGAAAGCCATATGCTTGGTCTACACAGGGAATTTGCCCTGGTACCAGCAATTGATGGTCAGCAGTGCAGAATCCAAGGCTAGGCAAGGAAAGCCATGATTTGCACCAATGGAGTGTGTCCTAATGAGAAGCAGGGGTAAGTACCATTGGTGCAAATTGTAACTTTCCTTATCTTCACGTAGGTTCTGTACTGATGCAGCTACATCTGCAGCTGCCATCAATTACTGGGATCAGGGCCGATTCCCAGTACAGACAAGGTCTCAGATTCATATTTAGTATGGAAGGTCTGCGGGGTCTGCACAGTTGTACACTCTCATATAGTAATATTCCCCTTCTGCATGGTCTTCCTAGGCCCTACGTATCTTCAGCTGTCCCTGTCTGCTACCCTCTGTTCTGCACAATTAACAGGAGTATGTATTTTACTGATGCACCTTTTTCCATACATAGCTGTTGAATGGATAGTGAGGAATACATTTAAATTAGGCTGCACGTTAAAGTAATGATCTAACATGGAACATTACTTACACTGGAAATTTAAACTGGCACTTCTGTCCTGTGACATAGGATTAAGATATTCACACTATGCAGACAAATTGGAGACAATGGGAGTAGTGGTACTGAGTAATTCACTGTGTTAGTTTCTGCATCAATTTTAGTATATAATGAAACCATTACCACAAAACTCCGGTGATCTCCAAATGACGCAAATCCCATTTGTTCTGCAAGTTTGAGCGTAGGAAGCTATAACCTCACAGATTTCATCCTCATAGCAGCTGTTTTTTTCACATGCAGAATAGAACACGTCTGGAGAGATTATTCCATGGCATTGTGCAAACTGAGGTGAGCGCAGAACGTTGCACTTGGTAGTGGCATGTTCGGTGCATCTGTCATCTCTCTTGATTTCACAGATTTTGCCTGGTTCTTTCACAGTCCATTCTTGAATAAATGTGCTGCTGTCAGATGTGACAGAGCCATTACTTAACAAGAAGTCATTGCCATTGTTTTGGTCACAAACCCCTAGGTGAGTGAGAAAAAAGAAGGTTTAAAAACCATCAGCAGTCAAACAATTTTGAGCAAATAGAGACAAGGCAAACAGAGCTCCTTCGGGCTCAAAAGTTGAGGTGCAAGGGGGGGAAGAATGGGTTTTGCTCCTTATTGCTTCTTTATGATCTATATAGGCCTAAAAATCTTAGGATGTTTTTTACTTGTTTATTAGGTTAGAAATACCGGTTTTGTTATTTGGTATTCTATGGATGCCTGGAGAACCAGTGAGATTATGGCATCACAAGAGAATGAAAGCTGAGCCATCAAGGGTATATCTACAGTGCACACTAAGCCCAGGTCTGTGGCACCCGGGCTTGTGGACTCAGTGTTTCCAAACTTGAGCTGGATTTTAAACCTGTATTTACAATTGCTGGACCCAGGTCTCACAGCCAGGCTAATGCATCCATACTGCACTACACAGACCCTCTGACTTGGGTCTGTGGCTTGACCTGTGACCACACTACAAAATGACAGGGCTTGGACCCGAGTCACAGCAGGACTCAGGTTCTGACCCCTTTCCCCCCCACACCCCTCAGCAGAGTCCTAGGACCAAGGACCTGAGTGCTTGGTAACCTGAGTCAGCCTGACTTGTGTGTGGCTGTGGCACAAACCTGAGTCAGAGCCCAGATTTAGTGTGCAGTGCAGACTGGGAAGGGATTTTTAGTCTGACTGTTTAAAACTCTATGTGTTTTGCTGGTTTTTAACTCAAAACACTGAAAAAAGTGCTTGTGGAAAAAAAGTTCTGGAATAAAGATTCAAGACACCGCAAACTTCTTCAACTAAGGGGAGAGAATTACAGTTTGTAACATAGAGCTGAGATCTCTACCAGGCCCTCCATTGTAAACAAGGAAGACCGGACTTGACATCCCTAAGGTAAAAAGCAAATAGAAAAAACCCAAACACACACATACACCTTCACACCCTACACCTTTCATGTCTTCTTTATACATCATAAAAAATGGGGGGCAAGATCCCCCTTTGCAGGTAGCATTTAAAGGTCCTGTGCTGGGAAAAGAACTGGTCTGAACAAGATAACTGTCAGAAAAGATGTAACTGGGACAAAGCCAAAAATCAAGCCATACACTGTCAAGTGTCAGCGATAACATCAGTGGCTACCAGATCCTGTGTTTTTACTGGTGCAAACTGTTAATGCATTTAGTGTTTGGGTTAAAAGTTACAATTCTGTTAACTATTTCACCTTGTCAAGCAGAAGCTGGTGTTATTGTTCCCAACAATCCATTTGCTTGTTCCTTCAAACCAGTCCTCCCAAGGAGGACATTGCTGAATTATTATTATATATTGTTATTTTTATTATTGTTATTCTATATTGTTCGTTTAAATGTGGCAGGTACTTTCCAAACACAGATGAAGATACGATTCCTAAATTTGATTAATGACTTATAGTTGCCTTTGTTGCATCCCAGAGAACTGTTTGTACTTGCATGTGTTTAATTTCACCCTTTTCAGTTTGCATTTCTTTATTTTCCTGCACATTTTTAGAATTTTTTTGAAATTTTCAAGAATGTCACAGTTAATTTTTGATGGCAGAGGTGATGCCCCAATAACATATTACTTCATAATGGAATGTTCCCTCCACAAACTGAACAAAAGCCCTGCCCCTTAGCTCAGAACCATTTATTTACCTAGCTAGATGGCCCTTTTCCAACATTTTTTGAGTTACTGGTGAGAAAAAAAGCCATCTTAAAACCCTGAAAAAGTAGTATTCTTTTCAGTCTTCCATAACTCAAAAAGAGATGGTGAGATTTTCTTTAAACTTCCCAAAGAATTTCACCCCTAGGCTGAGATTAAGAATGGAAAATTTCAAGCCCAAAGGAATTTTTTCCAGAAACATACAAGCATTTGTGATGGGAGCAAATAAGCAAGGGGTATGATGTAGGAATACCATTGTCATAAAATATCCTGGTACGAGGTGTTTTTTTAAACCCCATCTAGGACTGTTTTTTTTTTATATATATATATTTAACAATAGAATTCCATATGTAGGCCCAATCCTGCAAGCTATTCCACCTAGATCTCTATGGATATGTCATGTCTACACAGCAAAAAACCCACGGCAGCAAGTCTCAGAGCTCAGGTCAAGTGTCTTACGCTCACGGGGCTTGAGCCCAGGGTTAAAAATAGCAGTCTAGATGTTCAAGTTCAGGCTGGAGCCTGGGCTCTGAAACCCGGCGAGGGTGGTGTGTCTCAAAGCCTGAGCTCCAGCTCGACTGGGAACGATTACACTGCCCTTTATAGCCCTGCAGCTCGAGCTCTGTGAGTTGATCCAGGCCCTGAGACTAGCAGCCACAGAGGGTTTTTTGCTATGTAGAGATACCCAGAGAGATCTAGGTGGAATAGCTTGTAGGATCAGGCCTATATATGGAATCTATGCCTATACCTACATCAGCAGTTCTCAAACTGTAGATCAGGACCCCAAAGTGGGTCACAACCCCATTTTAATGGGGTTGCCAGGGCTGGCATTACACTTGTTGGGGCCTAGGACCAAAGGTGAAGCCTGAGCTTCAGCCCTGTGCGGCGGGACCTGGGCTTCGGTTCTGGCACCCCTGCCTGGGGTGGTGGGGCTCGGGCTTCATCTTTTACCTCCCCACCCAGGGCAGCAGGGCTCAGGTGGGCTCAGCCATCAGTCCTTCATGTAGTAATTTTTGTTGTCAGAAGGGGGTCATGGTGCAATGAAGTTTGAGAACCCCTGATCTATACCTATGTCTACACAGAGCCCTGCTAGTTTTCTGAGGTTCTATATGGGCACATGGATTACCTCACACAGAGGTGCTTGCAGAGTGGAGGCCCACACATACTTCTTGGTTCTGTCCAGTTACAAGAAACCTCAATAACAATTACAGCCTCAAACGAGGCAGCTGAAAGAGGTAATTTTAAAACTTACCACAAAGGCCATATGTTTGTGAAGAAAAGCTCCTTGGGTTAAGCTGAAGGGTAAATTCATTGTTTCTTGGAGTGAATGTGAAAATATGTCCGAGCTGGGAGAACCTGATATCATGCATTATTGCTCCATAGATGGTGACTTTAAAGTAATCATCAGTATAAGGAACAGTAGTCATTTCTCCATTAACAGCAACCTGTTTCAAGAGGGTGAGAATTCTCCGTCAGTTCTACCAACCAACCAAAATAAATTAAAGTTTATAGAGTCTAGATATTCCTAAACACATTTTAACTTCATAAGGGACTGAAGATCCAACTGAGTTGATTAAAGCCAAGAGAATACAAATAATATAGAGACCAGTTCAAGCTGCAAGCAGAGTCTCTGCTCCAAGTGTAGAAATGCATGAAATGGATTGTGTGCTTCTTTTTTGTGAGTCAACACTTTCCCATTTGCAGCATCACATATGTATTTACTGGCTAACGGTCCAATCCTGTAAGGTGTTCAATGCCGTCTGCTGGATGTTGAGCACCCTCAAATTCCAGTGAGAGTTGAGGCCATATAGCACCTTAGAGGATCAGATCCAAATATCCTAATTTCATCGTAATTAGCCTTGAATTTGGAACAAATAGTTCTCCTCTATTTACTGAAGAAGTTCTGTATGGCCATAAAAATCATCCCATCCATTGACAAGAAACTATGGGCAACAATGAAAGAACCTGATGATGATATAGGACTACAAAACATATATGGCATTGCAGACATTGTTTTAGTTGTGGTATGAGGTAACCTATGTAATTGCATCTGACTTGGAGTAGACCCTGAACCTTTCTATAGTCTACTGTTCATATATTATGTTGTTATGCAAGGGTGTGAATAGATCTAGTTAGCTCTGCCTTGTATGTTAGTCAATACTTGTATGTCTGAGTTCCCTAAAATTATATTAAAGCTTTGAACAGTAACATCCACGACTATTAAATTAACACCTGTTTGTCTATAAAGTGAACATTAGACACATTGGGGCAGATTATCTGCTAGGGCTGAGATCCACCCAATGCAGCTGTTGCGCGAGAGGTCAGGAAGCCAGTTATGGCTCCCAGATTCTCTCTGGTTGCAGCCCTTGCACAGGTTAGAGCAGCTCATGGGCTGCTCTAACATGCACCAGTTGACAATAACCCACAAGGGACCATTCACCAGTTGAAAAGAACCAGAGTGCAACATGTTCTGGCTACACCTGCCTGCCTGCCCCCAGAATCCCTATCCAGACAGGGAGTGCCAGATTCCATCCTCTTTGCATTGCCAGAGCAGTGCAAAGAAGCAAATTTGGTGCATCATATGGGCAGGGACTTTATTCTGCAATCAAAAATGATAAAGATTTTAGCAGCATAAGAAATAAAACACTGTAAATAGAAAAAAATGGCACTGCAATATAAATACTGAAAAAGGAGAGCACAACTCTGTCCTCATAATCTGGAATATTGTCATTTGACCAGAGAATCGTACAGCTATTTCATTGCTCATGGCTTACTGTCATGTCTCCAGAGAGCTGTATTGATTTGCCATGGTGCTTCACTTCTATGGCATTCATACAGTTTAGTTTTGGTGTTGAACTGCATGCCCCATTGTGGAGAATCACTTCAATATCATGCTCTTTGTCTTGAAACAAGGTGTAGGAGCAATTGCCAGTCAGTTTAAAATCCAGCCGGTCAAAGGTGACAATATGTCGGGTCGAGCTGCCCATGCACATGCCTGCAAAGGTGAGGAGAGAAAAAAGATCATTATCTCTGTGACACTGGCAGTCCAGGTGCCAGCTCTTGCCAAGGCTGCAAACATTAGCTGGAGACCAAACTAGTTCACTTATGTGTTAGTGATGCTCAGAATAGGTGTCTTATAAAAATGTATTTAATGTTTACACTGTATAGAATGTTAGTGAGTTGCTGCATGCATTAATCTTATTTGTAATGTCTGTATTCCATGCTATAAGGAAATATGTACGTTTTGCTTTATAACTTTGAAAATGTTTGCTTTAAACTTGTGAACTCCAATGGGAAGAGTGTTCCCCCTCCCCCGCTGCCCATCCTGAAGAACTATCAGAATCAGATGGGCCATCCAGGAACATTGCAATACTAGGGATTGGTGAATGGCCCTATTGAACCTTCGAAATGTTACATGCAAGGAAGCTCGTCCAATGGTCTTGAAGGCAGAATGAAGGAAATAAAAGAAAGACAGGAAAATTGTCCATCTCTTTGCTGTTTGAATTCTCATAGGGCCAGAGACACTGAACTGAAAACAGAGAAAGACATTTTGAATTCACAGATCACTACAACTCTGTCACTCTTAGGATTTAGATTGTAACTCATTTGTATGTATATGTTTGGTCACGTCAACCTTTAAATAACTCTCTTTTTTCTCTTTCCTAGTTAACTAACCTTTAGATAGTTTATCACAGGATTGTCAATATCTCTTCCAATTCATTTTGAGCCTGACCCAGAATACACTGATGTCAGTGGGAAGCATAGGCACTGACTCTGTGGGTGCTCCGGGGCTGGAGCACCCACGGGGAAAAATTAGTGGGTGCTCTGTACCCACCGGCAGCCAAGCTCCCCTCCCTGCCCCCCCCGCCTGACCTCACCTCCGCCTCTGCTTCCTCCCCTGAGCGCGCCGCATCCCCGCTCCTCTACCTACCTCCCAGTGCTTGCCACAGCCAAACAGCTGTTTGGCAGTGTAGCAAGCTCTGGGAGGGAGGGGGAGGAGCAGGAACGTGGCACGCTCAGGGGAGGAGGCGGGGATGAGGCAGGGCCGGGGCGGGGATCTGGGGAAGGAGTCGGAATAGGGGCAGGGAGGGGGCAGAGTTGGGGCGGGGACTTTGGGGAAGGGGTTGGAATGGTGACAGGGGTGGGAGGAGGCGGGGCAGGGGTAGAGTCGGGGTGGGGCTGTGGGCAGACGGGGGTCAAGCACCCACTGGTGCAAGCAGAAGTCGGCACCTATGGTGGGAAGAACCCATTAAAGGTAGGAAGTTAATCTATATGAAAAGGTAAAAGTTAAATATTTCATCAAATCCTAGAGGAGAAGGAAAACCTATCAGCATCTTGTGATGAAATGAAGTTTTTCTAATTGTCTCTGTTAGGAATAACCATAATAGACAGATAAGTTAGTGGCAGATCCTGTGTATATAAGTTGTTTTCTACTGAGTTTGATGTATTAACATATTTCTATTAAAGATGAGCAACAAAGGAGAAAATAGTTGAGTTTGTGTCTTTTTCTCCCTTTATGATGTATAAGGAACACATGAAAAGGGTATTTTTGTTGTTATTTTGTTTTAAACTTGTTTTTTCCTGGATGACCAGAGAACTAGTAGGATTATGAGCTGACAAGTACCAAGGAAATGAAACCTGAGCAATTAGACAGGGGTTTTGGTCAAACTTTTAAAAACCCTTGATTTGTTTTTGTTAACCTCTATTTCACTCCAACATTAGGTAAACAGTTGGGAGGAAAACTCTCTTTGTTAATGATTCAACTTCCTGGCCCTTCAATTAAAGGCTGAGAAAACTCCCATTCCAGGTCCTTCATCCTCCAATGAGACCTCCAGGGTCATCCCTATCCATACACAAAGTACACAGCTGCCTAGAGCACCAGGAAATTTGGCGCACCACATTTCCTGGTGCCCTGCGCAGCTGCATGCTGCTCCAGCCCCTGCTCTGCCTCTTCCCCCGACCCTGCTCCACCCCACCCCTTCCCCAAAGCCCCCGCCCCTGCTCCCCCCCAGCCCCGCCCCCACTCCCTTGAGGACTGCTGCAGGGGTCGGGCCTGCATTCATCACGTGGTAAGTAGAGTGACCTGGCCCCAGCCTACTCCGTTCCGGTGGCTTCCAGCTGCGCCGCTGGCGAGTGCTGGGGGGCGGTTCCCCCCTACCCCCAAGGCTGGGAGCCGGGGGAGCAGAGCGGAGCGGGCTGGGGCCAGGGGGCGGTTTCCCCCCTGCCCCCGAGACCCTCCGATCCATGGAGGCCTGGGGCCAGTCCCCCCCCCCCCCCCCCCCCCCCCCCCCCCCGCAGAAGCCTGGGGCTGCGGAGGGCACCAAAATGGCTAGGGAAGGCCCTGGAGATCTCCAGCAAGAAACAGCAAAGACCAAACTTGATGTTTCTAATATTTTAAGGTTAAAAAGAGGCAGAAAAAAATATTTTAAAATATCTCTCAGGTCTTTTTTATAATTCCTAACACAGCAAAAAAGACACAACCCCATTTTATTTTCCTGTTCTGGAAACCTTTCTATATTGTGCTGTCAGATTATGAACTACCAAAGCCATACATAGCCATTGGAACACTTGGAAATGTAGCACCTTCACATTGTTAAATATACCTTCTTTTATGTTATTCCTATACAAGAGTTGTAGAGACATTACCACTAAAATCTTTACAAGCCTAATAAATATAAAGTGTTGTAAGAAAATGTTTCTGCATATACTATCATTTGTTTGGCTGCTGGTTTATAAATACCATAAACAATTCAATGTTTGTCTGTACTCTCAGCAAACCTCTAATCTCAGTTTTAAGCAAACAAAGTTTCAAAAGCACTACTAAATTAAATCACAAACAAATGCAGTAGATTGCAGCCTGCTCTACACTACAAAGTTTTGTTGGTGTAGCTATGACAGCAAGGAGTGTGTGGGGAAAAGATCAGTAACCCTCCTGCCTCCAGCCAACATAGCTGCACCGACAAATCTTACCACCACCACCAATGTAGACACCGCTATGCTGACAAATGCATGCTTCTATTGGCTTAGCTAATGTAGTCATATAGCTGTGCATTCAAAATAACTCCTCTGGAAGCTTAAGCTGAGTCTCTGCTAGTGGGCTTGGCCAGAATAGTTATACCCGCTAAGGCTCTTAGCTCCAAGTACTTCACTCATTTAGGACTTGGGGCTGCTCACATTCATGTCAATGGGAGTTTTGCCATTGACTTCAGCATGTGCAGGATCAGGCCCTCATTGGCGAATTGACTTGTATATAACTAACACAGACTTGCACTGGTTTAGCTGAGCCAAAAACACACATGACTTGTGGGTTTTGGTAAATGTGAAAAGTTAGCAGTCTGCCTTACACACTCATATCATCTTGGGAAATGAAGTGAATTTCTGGGCTATCATGGCGTGTTAAATTTATACAGAGCTAAACAAACATTATCTCATTCTGAAGGGCAATAACCTTAAGACAACTGTAGGCTTTTCTGTGCCAAGTGACTAATGGTACAAGTGGAAATTTTAAATTTAATCCCTTAAGAGATCCTTTAGGGAGACATATTTGGAATGCCAAAACTAATGGGTTTGTATTGCTGTTCACTTATTCATGAAATAGGAAATATCACACCATTGAAATAAAAATTACATGAGTAATTGTTTCTTCTTTTGGACACAAATAAAATGATTCAGCTAAAATCTATGCAATAATTTTACATTTAGGGAATATTTACATTAGAAAGGAAATCTTGGATTTAAAATGGCTAGATAATTTAATGTGCTTTGACGGGAACATTAAAAAGGCAAATTCTTGGTGTGAAAGTTTTCCACATCTGACAATAAAAAGCTCTGAGTTCAGCTAGAAATTCTGAACATTTCAAATAGCACATTAGTCCCTTCAGGAACTTTGTCTTTGAATATGGCAGTTCGTCGGAGGACATTTTTTATCTCAGGATGAGAGTATACAATACAGCTGGGGAGTCATGGGATTTTACTATTAAAAATGACTGGGGATAAAATTTTCAAAGGTGCCTAAGTGACTTAGGCACATTTAGTCCAAAAAAGATTTAGGTACTTTAGAGCTGAAAATCAATGGGGCTTAGGTTCCAAAGTGCCTAAGTCCCTTTTGAAAATGGGATTCAAACACTCCTAAGTAACTTAGGCGCTTTTGAAAATGTTACCCGTAGACTGAAATCTTTGGAGCTACTGTGAATTTTGTCTAAAAAGGCATGGAACACTGTGTTTTATAAATGCAGCCTAATGTATGCATTTGCCATTCATATTTTTGTACGGCAGTTAGAAAGCATGAAAGTGCCACACCTTGGCTCTAGGCACTTGTAATCAAAATAAGCATATCAATCAGTTACTTTTCTTGTGCAGAGCTCAAGTATACTGGCTGCAGTAGCTTTTATGGCCACTGCATCTTCCCTATTGTGGATTGGTGAGGCTTGGTCAGTGAATCCATGTTGTTGTGGATCCAGAGTTCTTACTCTTGCCCCATCCCTGCCGTGCCTGGACTCCTCTCCTCTGTAGACTGCTGTGGAACGGTGCTCCATGCTGTGTAGGGGTAGAAAGACCACGTGCATAACCCCCTCCCCCATGCAGCAAGGCCATACCAGTTCCACTGCATTCCGTGCCTTTTCCATGGCCTTTGAATTGGGCGGGAGGGTTTGGCTCTTAGTGATTTTGCTTGATCAAAGGGCCATCATTTTTTTCTATCTTCCTTCCACATGAAAACAATTCCCCTCCCACACACACATCTAAGAGGTACAGATCCATTCTAGCAAAACTCATCATAGGGCAAGCCCTGCATTAACTACTCTAATCAAACGGAAAGCTGTGAAGTCAAAAAGCAGCAGAGCATCTTCTCCCCCTAGTGTGTGTGGGTGGAGGGGAGGGTCATTTCCCAGAGGCTCTCTTTTCAGCAACCGGCCACTCCAGCACCACTGCTGGGTCCCTCATCTCTGCGTGTTTGAGTGGGAGTACTCTCACTCTCTCTGAGCCAAGGCACAGCTCACACAATATCAATTGTTCCTGTTCACACACTCAAAATCAAGAGCAAATGCTATGTATTAGGTTTTTTTTCTACATCTGCCTGGGCTCAGAACCCAACCCAGAAGCTGAAGGTTAGCCAGAGAATAGACTAAATGTCCTAGAGTTTGTTCAGATTCAGCTTATTTTTCCAGACTCCCTCCTCCCCAGTTCAGAAAGGTTTGGAAATTGGAAACCAGTCTGGGCCTCTCCCTGGTAAAACGTTATAAGTTTTTCCAGCAGACAGTCCCACGCTATGGCCCCAATCCTGCAAACATGCCCGTTCTTAGCTTTAAGCAGGCAAGCAGTCCCACTGCTCATGCCTATAACTGTTTGCAGGATTAGTGCCTGTATATCAGTTTGATCCCATCTATTTCTGTGGTGGCATGGAGTCACAGGATGATTGGCCCTAAGGGGAGATGGGGCCAGCCATGCCATAAATAATTGGCTGCTTCACATCCTCTTTCTTGGGTATCTTTGAGAATTTTTCTGGTTCTCGTATAAATCACTGGGGCCCCAGGCCGCTTCCTTTGAAGTACCCAGCCTTCTGCAGACCCTGGCTCAGGGCCTTCCACAGAAGCCTATCCACTGTTTATGGTTGCACACCCCAGACTGCTCTCTCTCAGCCCTTTTATAATGTTTGGGTGTCTATTAATCTATCATCTTAGTCCTGTCCCCTAAAGCTGAGAATATGCTAATTAATTATGACACAGGTGTAACTGGCCCCCAACTCCCATTAAAACGGCTAGTCACCCTGTGACACGTGGCCCGCTCTGCATGGTCTCCTTCAAGGATATACTATTCAGAGCCGCACACATCAGTTATTATTATATATATATAACAAAACAACCTGATGTGTGTGTGTGTGTACCATATATATATATATATATATATATATATATGGTACATATAAATTTCTGCCAAACAGGTTCAGCCATTTACAAGAATGAGGCTAGGGAAAAATATGTTTTGCCTGGATCTGGTGACCTATTCTTTAAAAAGCTCTAGCGCCCCTATACCTTGGAGCAGGGACTTAAATTTGTCAGAGGATGGCCGCTGTTTCAGGAATGAGCCTTCTGCCATCTCTGTGAAAATCTGCCCAAATTTGGCCAAGTTATAAGCCTTTGAAAAATCAATTTCTACATGCTCAGTAGAAACGACTTAGTTTTTAGCAACTAAATTCCGAATATTCCATCCATACTGGGCATGCTCCAGATAGGGACTGAGCAGGACTTTCCCTGAAATTGCAGCTCTTGGCTGCTGCAGGCGGTGCCAAGCCCAGGCGCCTGAACTGAGAGCAGGGCAACTGTCTTTCCTGTGCTTTAAATGACCCACCTGCTGGGCCAGGCAATGTGGAGGAAGAAGCTGGTTGATTCAAATTCAGAAATTCAAATTCCCCTGAGTAGAGGGGGTAGGGGAAGTAGATTAGGATAAGGAACCAAATGGGAAGAGACTGGGAGTGGAAGCTGGAAGTGGTCCTGGGAGAAGAGGGAAACTGGGACTGAGAGTTTGGGGGGGGGGGAAGAGGGAAACTGGCTAGCAAGGAATCATAGAATATCAGGGTTGGAAGGGACCTCAGGAGGTCATCTAGTCCAACCCCCTGCTCAAAGCAGGACCAATTCCCAACTAAATCATCCCAGCCAGGGCTTTGTCAAGCCTGACCTTAGAAACCTCTAAAGAAGGAGATTCCACCACCTCCCTAGGTAACCCATTCCAGTGCTTCACCACCCTCCTAGTAAAAAAGTTTTTCCTAATATACAACCTAAACCTCCCCCACTGCAACTTGAAACCATTACTCCTTGTTCTGTCATCTGGTACCACTGAGAACAGTCTAGATCCATCCTCTTTGGAACCCCCTTTCAGGTAGTTGAAAGCAGCTATCAAATCCCCCCTCATTCTTCTCTTCTGCAGACTAAACAATCCCAGTTCCCTCAGCCTCTCCTCATAAGTCATGTGCTCCAGCCCCCTAATCGTTTTTGTTGCCCTCCACTGGACTCTTTCCAATTTTTCCACATCCTTCTGGGACTGTGAAAAAATAAGAGGGCAGGAGGAGGAGGAAAGATAGATTTGACAAAGAGATGGGTTTGCAAGGGGAGAATTGGGACTAGCTGGACAAAGAGACTGGAACAAAGATCCCAGGGAGAGAGACTGGGACTGGGGAACATTAGTAGGGGCAGGAAGATGACTAGAAACCAGGGTTAGGGAGAGAAACAGATTAGATGAGGAGCCAGGAAGGTCCTGCAGAAAAAATAATGTGATCACGTAATTAAAGACTGCATCATAATACATACACACAATAGGGCTGAATTAAGGTTGCCCAGTCATCCGTAATTCTGGTATTTCCTAGCTTTAGAGTTTGATTTTGCAAGCATAATTAATATGGCTTGTGTTCTGTATATATGTGTGTGTTTGATGTATATATGTACACAATTATATGTTTACCGTATTTGTAATGTGTAATGTGTAATTTGGGGCCCAGTACTCTGTTTATAATTAAGGCTACATTTTAGTCACAGGTACTTTTAGTAAAAGTCATGGACAGGTCACAGGCAGTAAACAAAAATTCACGGCCCATCACCTGTCCATGACTTGTACTGTACCCCTGACTAAATCTTGGGAGTGCCGCAGGTGCTCGTGGGGAGGCTGCAGGTGGTGGCCCGGGAGGCGCTGTGGGTGCTGAGAGGAGGGGGAGTTGGCGGGGCTGGAAGGCTCCCTACCCGGCTTCTCAGAAGCAGCAACATGTCCCTCCCTAAGCTCCTAGCTCCACACACTGCCAGCTCCACAGCTCCCATGGGCCAGGAACCGCTGCCAATGGAAGCTGCAAGGGCCATGCCTGTGGGCAGAGGCGGAGCTAGGAGCTGAGGGAGGGACATGTTGCTGCTTCCGGGGAGCCCCCCCAAGGAAAGCATGGCCCAGAGCCCTCACCCCCTCCCGCATCCTAGCCCCCAGCCACCCCCCCACACACACACACCCCCAGACTCCTCCTGCTGCTGTTTGGGGTGGGGAGGGTGGCTCTAGACTGCCTCAGTAACAGCCAGTACAACTGGCCCAGGGGCTACCTGAGCTGCGGGAGCAGCCCCGGATCTAGCCACACCGGCTGCTGCAGAAATCACAGAGGTGACAGAAAGTCACGGAATCCATGACTTCCGTGACCACCATAAACTCACAACCTTATTTATAATCCATCTGAAAATATCTGTATGTTTGAAAGACATGTATGTCTTCTTATGAAAAAAAGCTTAAATATTAAACATATTAATTATAATTTGAAATATTTTAATTATAATTTTAAGATTTGTTTTTTTCAAGTCAATGTATTTAGTACTAAAAATGAAAGGAAAAGATATTGAAAATATGAGGAAAAATAAAAACTGTTTTAATCTATAGCTATATCTTTCAATATTTTGCATGATGTGTGAGCTCCCACTTGCTGACATTTGTGAGATGCTATCACAACTAAGGGTATGTCTACGTTGCCATTGGAGGTGTTATTGCAGCACACGGAGGCATATCCATGAGAGTTTTAATGTAGGCAGCATGGCTAAAAACAGCAGTGAAGCCACAGTGTGCAGAGGCTTCCGTGTGGGCTATACCAGCCCGCCTAGAACCCTGGATACATACTCAGCTTCCTAGGCCACATCAGGGTCTGTGCCACTGCATCTCCACTGCTATTTTTAGCCATGCTAGATAAATTAAAGGTAATGCAGATGTGCATACCTGAGCTGCAATCACACCTGTCATTGCAGAGTAGACATAAGCTAAGAAAGGGCCCTTTGAGCCTTCAGGAATGTTAGAGGGAGAGCGATGCCAGAATTTCTCGTAGGAGCTTCCAGGCAATGTATATCTGCTGCACCACCCTTTAAAAAAAGCCAGCTCTCTCCTTTCTTTGCACCCAGCCAACCGCATGCCCTAGTGTGAAGGGAGCGGGGGAGCACAGCCATAGCACCTAGGGCAGGGGTTATCTCCTCATGTGACTCTTAGTCCTCTTTCATCTTGTGCTCATATACAAAGGCTGGCCAAAGACCCCTCCTGTGTCCTTGTACACCATCTGGCCAGAATCCAGCCCTACATTATTTGGGACTATGAATTTTGATTTTGATAAAGAACAAGTATAAATTCATCTCAGTTCAAGCAACTTTGGATTCCTCCTCGGGTTGTAGCTCTGTGTTCCATTCATCAGTACATTTCCTGAACACATTGTCGGTCCTGAGGGAAAAAACACGTATATGCAAAATAAGTTACTCACATGGACATGTCCAGCGGCAGCCACAGGTTTCCTCAGTTTTAACAGCAGGGAGATTATTGGGACATGTAGGTTTTGACATCTTCATACAATTAATTCGGTGACTCTCCAGAACCGTGTGGCCACCTGGTAAGCATGTCACAAAGTGACACCTATCCAGTACTGTCCATTTGTCACCGGGCTATACAAGAAGACATGCTGATATTAAAATAGGGTTTGATGCAAGAAAAGAAAATTCAAACACTTGGAGGCCTCCACATAGCAGCTACCAGACTGTGTTCCATAACCTAAAACTAGCAAGTAAAGTGACACTGCCAGCAGTGCTGTTCAAAATAGCCTTGGATAATTAAACAATAGAATGCAATGTATTAGGGAGTTCATGGGCATGAGAAAGTTAATATAGAAACAGTGCAAGAAATAGATTCTGAAATTCCATGCAAAGGATAATAGTCTATGATGGGGGATGCTTTGCTGGAAGAGCTTGAAATATCTGGTACTTTTGTCTATTGTTAGCAGAGCGGCCCTGCAGCACACATGGACAACACAGTCAATAAAGAATTTCCCAGTGCTTCTCTTTAAATACCAATGCCTTTGGTTTTCATGAGTGTAAAATTATTTTGGAAAGTATTCTGAACACAGATGCTCATAGCACAGCAGGAATTAATGAGAGTCGTTTCAAGCTAGTAAAACAAAAGCCCCTTTTCTGAAGGCTTGGAATCGCTGGGTTATTTTACCTACAGTCCTGAACCCTTAAAAATTCCACCCATCCTGAAGGGGATTTGCTGCCCTGCAGGGTGAATGTTATTAGATAACCACTGTGTTCATGTAAAATAAAAAAAGATACTCTCTTCCTGCAGGACAGTTGGAATTTTAAGGCTCCAGGGCAATACCCTCTTAACCTCTGAGTAAGTGGTGCAATCACAACCTGTGTTCAATCCTCCACTGAGCACTCTAGCTCCAATCCTGCAAAGCATTTAAGCACACGAGTAGTTCTGTTGACCTGAATGCCAAATCATTCAGCATCTTGCAGGAATGAGCCCTAAATTCCCAGAAATATCATCCCCAAAACGCATGCTTCCAAGACTCAACACCCCTAACTGACTAGTCCTTCAGTGGGTTAGAGAATATCTTTTATTGGACCAACTTCCAATAATAGATATTACTTCACCCACCTTGTCTCTCGAATATCTTAGAACCACCATGGTTACCACACACTGCATACAATCCTTCAGTGTCAGTCCTAGAAGTTCTACTAGGAATAAAGACAGTGGTTCTAAGAGCTGGATGACAGCACCCCAGATTCATAAGCATAAAGAGCATGGGGAAGAAAGGATGGTGACTATCTAGATAGGCTACCTTAAGGCTTCTCCGTTTCTGCTCTTCTCTAGTCTTCATGAGAGTGAACAGCAAGGTGACAAAATATCTGGGTTAGACACAGCATAATTCATGGTCTATTCTTGGCACTAGTGTGCAAACCAGGAATAATGCTTTAAAAGTATTTTTCTACAACTCTGAGCTATGGGATACCATTAGTTCTAAAAGAGAACTGCCAGATTTGCAGTCATAAATATTGGGAGTACATATTAAATATGAGTGCATTTCCCTAGGCATGCTTTGTAGGTCTTAGGACTTTGAAAAGATTTCATTATAGCAAACGTCTCTTAAAAGTTGTCTAAGATTTTTCAGGCTTGAGAGCCTAGGGGAAGCTATAAAATAAATAAAAGTAATGTGAGGAGTTTTAAATATGGAAAAAATATTTAGGTAGTAAGATATGACATGTTTTTTAATTATACTCTCCCCTCTCTCTCTCTCTCAACCCACTGGAAGTAAAGCAACTGGAAGGGTACGTAGACAGCTGTGCACATCTGGCAAAAAAGGCTTTTTGGTTTTCATATTTCTTTAATTATTTTTATTTAACCCATTTACAGGAAACCTATCACAAAGCATCTAAGAGCTGTACAATAAAACCAAAGCACAACACATTAAAAAATTCAATTAAAAGAACTGTCCAGACACAGCCAAGGAATCTGGCACAGTGGGAAACCCAGTGACCCTCAAAGCAACAAACAACGGCTAATTCCCAACTGATGTGGAAATGTTGGAGGGGGGAAATGGGATAGAAAGCATGTGCGTGCACACACACAAAACACATATACCAATAGCAGAGGCTCCAGAATGGTCAAGGATAAATCATCTGAAACAGATGTGATTCCCAGAATGCCAGAGGACGACCCAGGCACTTCCTCTCAGAGGGAGCTCCATATCTATTTATTTAGATTTATACACTCATTCTATAACTGAGGACCCTCAGCTCAGAAGGCCCGGCACCTTCACTGAACTCATGAACAGATAGCTTTTTATTATTATTATTAAGGTTTTATCACCAAGGGTTGATCTACACTAGAAAAGTTCTCCTGGCATAATTATATCGGTTAGGAGAGTGATATCTTACCAGTATATCTATATCTAGTCTGGATACAGTTATATTGGTATAAAGGTGTCTTATAATGGCTTAGGTTTCAGAGTGGTAGCTGTGTTAGTCTGTATCAGCAAAAACAACAAGGAGTACTTGTGGCACCTTAGAGACTAACAAATTTTAACGCACCTCCTGCAGCAACCCACTTAGCACCTTGTAGATCAGGCATAAGGTCCCATCCTATCAGAATTTAGGAAGGGATCCTAAATCTGCATTGATAAGGGCTTGATCCTGCAGGGATGTGGATGAGTGTTGCGAGAGGGCAGTCCTGTGCTACAGATGGAGCTGCCGAAGATGCTGCTTTTGTTATTCATGAGCCAATAAGATGAAAGAAGAGAGATGGGAGCAGGTGCTGTAGACTGGTGGTTGAGCAACAACTCTAGGCCCAAAACACATCAGAAGGCATTGAGAAGCTGACTATGAGGGATAGTATTTTATTAGCACTGTCCAGGGGGTTGCTTTCAGCCTCTGGTGCCCCACACTGCTATTAGGTTTTTAATGGCAAGTCTGCCTCAGTTTCCCCTTTGTTTGGCCAATCACCATTCAGCCCCATGTCTATTATTGTCTCATTATGACTCCAGACAAAATATTAATAGTCTCCTTCCCCCTCTCCCAGCATGTTCCTCCTCAGCATGTTAAAATCTCTTGAGTCAGGAGGCAAGTAACCCTCATGAAGAGTCAGTCTCAGGCCTTTTTGCTCCACAGGCCTTAATAACTCCTTTGCTGAGGTTGATAGGAGTTCCCAGTCCCACCCACTCCTCTGGGTTCCAATCCAGGGACCCTGTATGAAGAAATTGGAACCAAGTCCTTACTGCTTCCTTGGACTGCTTCTTACCACCCCTCTCTAGTTGACTTCTTTCCAAGACTCACACTCTGATCCTCTTCTTCTGGAGGTCCATTTACTGGGGCAGCTTCCCACTAGTCCACTGCTAAACAACTCTGCGCTCAGTGGTTCCTCAGTCTCTCTGACAGCTGACCTTCCATTCTGGCCTGCAGCCTTTTCATTTCCCTAGCTGTTGCAGGGTCACCAATCAGCCCCACCTGAGGAGGTAACTAGTCTCCCTGTTAACCTTTTAGTGTCTGAGACAACTTGGGGTCTGTATGTTCTATGACAAGCACCTATGGACACATTTCTGAGGCAGTGTTTGGCTCCTATAACTACCTCTGCTCTCAGTGTCTTCTAAAAGCCACTATTCCTGACTGGCAGTAGGAATAACAGAAGATCCTTAAAAAGGCCACCACTCCAATGCAGGGTACAATTTCAGATAGCCTGGTGCCTGGCCTTTCTTCTTGCAGGGCATGTGGAACCTATAATTTTTGCCTGCAATTTTTCACTAGCAAAATGAATTATAGGTGTAAATCTAAGTATCTGAGCTTCTAACTGCATGACCTGCATCTGCGGCTAGCTAGGTAGAGGTATAAATGTGGAGATTTCGAATATGGATGCAAAAAATTCATGTGCAATTTACTCCGACAAATTGGAGGCTGAAAATTCGGCTCATCATTTATATTAACTGGCTTGTATTTAGCTTTGTTTGTACTAGGAATAATGATGATTTTTTTACCTTGAGCCAGCTAACCCCACTTAGCACCTAATGAACATGCAGTTTAACAATTTTGTTATGACGTTGACTTCTGGGAGTCAATACTATGAGGCAGCATTGATTTAAAAACACACCTTTTTCTGAGTCTAGACATATTCAAAAGGACTTATGCTCTGGCCACATCCTGTCTTTCTAAGGTTATGCCTACACTAGTATATTTTAATACATTAACTAGCATAGACAAGGCGATTATAGTTTTAACACATTAACTGATCAAGATGAACCCCAGGATGGAGTCTACAGTGCTTGTCTACACTTAAAACACTATGGTGCCACAGTTGCACCACTGTAGCATTTCAGTGTAGACACTACCTATGCCGACATGAGGGGTTCTCCCATCAGCGTAGGTAGTCCACCTCCCTGAGTCCCTGTCTACGTAGGGACTTAGATCAGCTTAACTATGGCACTCAAGGGTGCAGATTTTTCACACACCTGAGCAATGCAGTTATGCCAACCTAATTTTCTAGTGTAGACTGGGCCTTGGCCCCTACCAGATGATACATGGATTAGCAGAAGCCTCTCCACTCAAGCACTGAGGCTTTGTCGTCACTGCTTTAAAAAGTCCCTTTTACAGCAAAATAACAAATATGCACTAGTTTCGGTGGCGACAGGGCACCTGTAGCGTTTACTACAAGATAGTTCAGCAAAGTCAGTGCTATACTTTCCCATCTGGCCCCCATTGCCTAGTTTAAATCATGACAAATCTAAATGGTCTTGTCTCCTTTATATTTTCACAGCGGGCTAAAAAACACCCTTTTCTGTCAGGGAAGACGAGCCCGGAGTGCTAGTGCTTTGGCTCTGTGTGCACCTCCTTGAACACTGCTCAGCACACTACAGGATCAAGTACCATCGGGGAGGAAAAAAAGTATGCAGCGCACTCCCATTGTTCTATTTAGTAAACGCGCATTTGCATTCTCAGCGATCATAACTGAAGAACAATTAATATTGTTCACTTTCTGTGGCAGAGCACATACATAGACATTCATGTTCCAGTGCAGACGCTCTATAATATTTTACTTGAAAGGGAGATGGAGGATACAAAAAAATACACTTACTCTCCTTTTATTCCCATCCTCATCTATACATTCTCCAGTAGGCTCTGAAAGAGAAAAAGACATATATTTGGCTTATCTCTCAGCTGTCCAGGATCTTAGGTCGAATCCACTAAAATATCAATTCCATCTTTTAAAATATTACTCAGACTAAGAGATTTTCTTGTTTTATACCCTGTGAATTCGTCCCTGAGGATCGCACACATCTACACAAAATGTTTGCCAGAAGCTGGGAATGAGTGACAGGGGATGGATCACTTGATGATTACCTGTTCTGTTCATTCCCTCAGAAGCGCCTGACACTGGCCACTGTCGAAAGACAGGATACTGTGCTAGATGGACCTTTGGTCTGACCCAGTATGGCTGTTCTTACGTTATGTTCTTACAAGAGGAGATCATAGAATAGACAAAGCCGGTTACTAGTAGCATCATCTCACATTCACACAGTGTCTTTAATCCCAAAGCACTTTACAAACAATCTGCATGTATAGCAGTTACCAGTTAGGCTGCAATCCTGCAATGAGAACTGAATGGGCATAAAGGTCTGCCTATGTGGAGTTCAACACAAGTTCAGGGCCTTAGATTGTATGTTCCTTTGGGTAGGGTCCATGCCGGCTTCTGCACCTCATATAGACTTGACCACACTCTCAGTGATTAACATGTGATAATATAGTATATGGTATATTTACCAAATAGAGACAAGTAAAGAGCCTGGCTCCAATTCAGCAAAATAGTTAAGCATGCAACTAACATTAAGCATGCAAGTAGTCCCACTGATTTCAATGAGAATACTCACATGCTTAAATTTAGGCATACTCTGCTCTGATTCTATGGTGATGGGCAGCAATATAAAATCCTAAAACAGATATTCTTAAAGTACCTTATTGAACTGGACCCTCTACATGCATGTGTACAAACACACACAAACACGCAATGAAACAAGGAGAATATATTAATATAGGACTCATGGATTCCTAGATCACCAGGCCAGAAGGGAACACTGTGATCATCTAGTTTGACCTCCTGTATAAAACAGGCCATCGGAATTCCCTGACTTAATTTCTGTTAATTAATGGGGTACTGTGGCATAATGGTTTGGTTGGCATGTGTTTGGGATGTCCCCATTCCTCATAAGTAGCAAACCTTTCATACCATGCTACACTACTCAGGGGCGGCTCTATGTATTTTGCCGCCCCAAGCACGGCAGGCAGGCGGCTTTCGGCAGCATGTCTGCGGGAGGTCCGCCAGTCCCGCGCCTTCAGCGTACCTGTCACCAAATTGCCGCCGAAGCCGCAGGACCGGTGGACCTCCTGCAGGCATGCTGCCGAAGGTTCCCTGACTGCCGCCCCCACAGTGACCAGCAGGCTGCCCCCCGCGGCTTGCCGCCCCAGGCACGTGCTTGGTGCGCTGGTGCCTGGAGCCGCCCCTGACACTACTCCATGATATATCATCTATATGTCTCATATTTTACAGGAGCAGTATTGTATTTTGCAAATATTTGAGAAAGCTTTTAAATCTTTTTGATCAGTATTTTTTATGGTATGCTTCCACCTGTAATGCCAGGCTCTCTTAGTACAATTACTCCAGGAAGGGGTAACTTATTTACTTTAAGAAACTTCTAAAAAATGATACAAGATAACTTTCCTGTTCAGAACAATGGCATACTTTTAAGGTCTAATATCTCAGTATCTACCACTGATAAAAGCAAGAGCCAAATTTTTCAGACTTAGGTGCCTGACTTTAGGCATCCAAGCTTGAGTCTTTAGTCCAAAAGCCTTGACCCAATGGAAGGGGGAGATACCAGCTATATAATAGCATAAAGCTCCTGTTTCCAGTCCTTATAGGTCATATAAGTTGCAAGAAGAAAATGGTCACTGGTTACAGCTTCCTGTTTCCCATCCTGGGCCTTGAAGGGATCCCACATTTTATAGGGACAGCGGGGAGGAAATACATCTTTGAAAGCTCATTGTTTAACAAGAAAATGGCAGCTACTTGAGAGATTTTAAAATGCCAGATGTCATCTCAGTGGAGATTGATTAAATATCTATACGCCAGATCCTGTCCCCTCCCCCAAACATACCTGATTTACATGTAGCAGTACTTTACTCTGCAAATAGTCCCATTAATTTCAATGGGACTTCTCATGCAGTAAAGTACTATTCAGCAAGGGTAAAGCTGGCAAATGTTTATACAGCACCTAGCACAACTGGGGCCTGGTCCATGACTGGGGCACTTATGTGCTACCACAATACAAATAAATACCAATAATAATATGGTCCTATATAGTGACTGACTTGGGGCATAGTAGTAAAATATTGCCCAGAAATAAAACCAGTTCTTGAGAATGTGGCAAAATATACACAGATGAATTAACTATGTTTTACACAGTGATTTTTTTCTGGTCTTGTTCCTGGATAAAGTCCTTATTTGGTTTATTGCCCAGTTTTAATGATCTGAAATCTTTATGGATATATAGCCCTCAGTGCATAAACCTGCGCAGAAAAATTTATGTTCTGGACTCCTCATTCACAAAGGGCCTGATTCTGCCTCCTTTTGTTAAGTTACATAATATCCCACTCTGCCATTTCTTCCATTGACATCTTTGGGATTACTGACATAGCATGGCATTATTCTAGGTGAGTAAGGGTGGTGTAATTAGGCCCCACAATTATACAGACTTGGATTTCTGCACAGAAGCCGTAGGTACAGAAGTTCTGATCTTTGTAACTTTCGTATACAAACATGGCTAGCTGCATCAGTGCTCCCTGCCATGTCCTCTTGCTAGAGGCAGAGGCTCAACATAGCAGGAGATATCAGACCAGGTAGCCACCTCCTCCCCTTAGTAGGGGGACAGTCATTAATAGAGCCTGTTTACTTTTCCATGAAACTAAGGTCTGGTCTTCACTTAAAACTTAGGTTGATATAGCTATGCCATTCAGGGGCGTGAAAAATCCACACCCTAGAGCACCACAGCTATGCTGACCTAACACCCGGCGTAGGTGCAGCAAGGTCAATTAAAGAATGCTTCCATCAGCCTAGATATTGCTGCTTGGAGAAGTGGAGTTCCTACAAGGATGGAAAAATCCCTTCCATTGCTGTAGTCTGGTCTACACTATGGTGTTCCAGTGACATAGCTATGGCACTATAGTTCCCATAGCATACACACCCCCTCAGGAAACCCAGGTGCTTTGTTGATTGGTCTGTTTGAAGGCCAAGTAGGACATCTGCTGAAGTCTATTTTCCTCTAAAATGTACTATTATCTGTCTAGAAGAACAATAACACAGACCTAACTGTCCTCATGAAACCAATTTTTAAGCAATCAAATGGGTTAAAAATGCAAAGAGTATGTGTCTACACATGCACATATATGCGCGTACACCCACAGGCATAGGCTGCCCTTACTATGCCAATTTTGTCTAATAATACTACTAGTACCTAGCTTTATATATTGCTTTTCATCCATGGATCTTGTAGCACTATTCACAGGAGGTCAATGTCCTTATTCCCATTTTACAGAAGGGTAAACGGAGTCGGAGGGAGGATTAGTGATTTGCCCCAAGTCACCCAAGTTGCCTCAGTATAATGTGAAATTTTCCTATACTGAAAATACATATGGTGAAATCCTGGCCCCGGTGAAGTCAATGGCAAAACTCCCATTGACTTCAATGGGCCATGATTTCACCCACAGAGAATAGTACAAGTACTCAGGTAATCTTGTCTACGGCAACTGGAAAGTTTTCAAGGGTGACCAATATATAAAGGCTTCACTTTGCCAGTCCCAGGAGCATAACGCAGCAGTTCTTTAACATCTAAATGTATGTTATGGCAATGTACAACTATAGTTGAGGATAGAAAGTGATACGAATTAAATCCAAATCTGGAATGACAGGGGAATTTAATTAGGCAGAATGAGTAAATCAGATTTGACCATTAGATCACAGCTAAGAATGCAAAAAGTTCCAAGGGATCTTCAATGGCCCCAAGTGATTAGAACTTTGGTTTTACATCTCACCCTAAAGCTGGCATCCCACTAACAAACTTCCCCCTAACACCATGCTTGGGCTATTTTTCTTCAGCAGGGAAGCAACGTCCCATGGAGAGTCGTCAATGCCAACCACTACAGCTATGGCTTTCCTTGGTGGTCTTTCATCCAAGTAGTGATCCATCCTGTGTATTGATAAGATCCACAGCCTAAAGGGACAGGGCTAAAGTTAAAAATGCTCTCTGAAAGCTGATGAAGTAGAATAGTAATTAGTACTATACTGGAAACATTCGGAATCAGTCACCATACTAAGTGACTCTGGCTGTGCAGATGAGAACTCATGTAGAATGTCAATGAAACACCGTATGACTAGGTATCATTTGGCTGACATCTGGAAATGAGAAAATTGATGGGCTTTTGTCTGAAATTAACTAAAGATTAAGGTAATGAAAGGAGTGGGAAAATACTTCTATATATTGTACAAAGTACATTGTCTTCATCATTTCTGGTGGTTGTTTTTCTGGCTCAAGTTATAAAACTACATGAAAACTTACCCATGCACAGTTTATTGACAAATGCATCATCCAAGGTGACCATGTCTTCAAATCGTCTTAGCTTAATGATCCTGTCAGTAGCAGATTGCCCAGCTAACGTCCTCAGCTGCTCTTCATCGTATCTATCTCCAACTCCAATTGGGAACAATGACACCCCTGGGAAATGGGAAGCAGGTTTTAAAAGTGTAATGGAAAAGAAGGGAGCCTCCTTGCTTTTGATTTGCACCTTCGAGTAGAATTCTAACAGTTAGTTTCAAATATTATTCATACTATTCCCTCCCTATAGGCTGAAGGCAATTCAGCACATATATTACTATGTTCTAAATCACTGTAGTAGTTATTATGAGACTTATAGTTACAATAACCACTGTAAGATCATGCAAGGTCAACATGAAGAAGCTGGGGACATTCAGAAAAGGTTTAAAAGAACTAAAGCTTTGATCACTGGGGACATGCTGTTTTCTTTGTTTCAACTCATTTCATTAAAAATAACAACACTGAGCATTTAGATCGTGTTTTACATCAGTAGATTATAAAGTAATTTGTAAAGGAGGGTGTTATTTCCATTTTACAGCTGAGGAAACTTAGATATAGAGAGGTGAAGTGCCTATGGTCACACGAGTTATAAAGCCCCATACAGTATATTTTGACACACTTATAGGGTGTATAAGTTATGGCACAATTTGACCTACTGTTTCTTACTCTGTTTATGAACCTTACAAGAACTGTCTCAATGTAAAGGGGTCTAAATTTATGACATTTAAATATCGCCACTGTAATCCAGTCGAATCCACAATGGTACTGAGAGAGTGAAAGGCTGTAAATGGAGTGAGGCCTATGTTTGCTAAGCTGTCAAATAACAGGTCTGTACTTGCAGTTCCCCAAAGTTTAGGGGCATCTGGATCTGGGGGTTTTGTTAAGACCCATCTCTACCAAATAGTAAATAATCACATCGAATCACCGCACTCATAACATCATGCCAATGTTTGGATTTCTTTACTCTCCATCCGAGCTTATTACTTAAAAAATTAAGCAAATCAGTAAAAATAGTGGAAAAGTGATAAAATTTACTGTTGATGCTTGCAGAATATGCAGCAGAGTCCACTGGATCCTCTGATTTCTCTGATACAATGATCACTGCTATCTTTGATGCACTGGGTCTTCCTCCATGGGCTTCAGACATAGCATGCTGAACTGCAAAATGTACTGCTTCACCTAGAAGCAAATTAAACGATATATGAAAGAAGCAATAAATCACTTTCAAAAAGGCTGTAAAAATAAAGCCTCAATACTGGATGATGGATAGGGGAAATGCTCTTTTCCAAAGCATTTTTAATGTCTCTCTTTTTTACCACCCTATAAAGCCTCTGTCAGCTTTAAAATTCCACTGGTACTACTAATACCTCCCTATATTGAAGGTTTTTCCTAGCTTCCCATAGTCTGAAATAATGGGTGTTTTACTGCCCTTCCCCTGGCTTAACCACTGGTGTAAAGCCATGTCTTTTGCCTTGCGGATCACCTTGTCTGGGAGTATTACCATGCCATTGGTTGGGTAGAAGAAAGGAAAGAGGAGGTACCCAAAAGGAGCATGTCTTTTATAAGCCACCTATTTTTCCTTTCTGTGGAGAAACAGTGACATCCAGTGGACAATTACATACACCAAAACTATAATCACCAGGGTATACTGTACTGTATTTGTCACCTGCACAATTCCCAGAAAAGATCTAGTGTGTTCCTGGTTTGTTTAACTTTTGCTATAATTGCAAGGAAGTATATTTTGCCTGATTTCTATCTGCAATTTCTCTGAAATCTGGAAGTTTCAGACTAATCTGGTCTGTAGACAAAGAAATGCTGCAAAAAAGGATTCATGGAATTCTGCTCAAATGAAAATCACAAATTGGCTTAGATAACATTCATTGTTTCTCTTATTCAATATCTATGAACATTCACTCAAGCAAAGTTTTGTTCAGAAAGAGAAAGTATTGCAAATACTTGTACTCAGATATATGTTTGCAGGGGGTATACACTTTGGAAATGATCATATGCAGCTTTCTTGAAAGCTCTTTTGGGTTTGGGAGTAGAGTGACCAGAGAGCAAGTGTGAAAAATCGGGATGCTTTGATTTTCTAGTTGCTTATACAGTAACTCCTCGCTTAACGTTGTAATGTTCCTGAAAAATGTGACGTTAAGCGAAACGATGTTAAGTGAATCCAATTTCCCCGAATTAATGTAAATGGGGCGGGGGGTTAGGTTCCAGGGATTTTTTTTTTTTTTTGCCAGACAAAAGGCATTCTCCCATGTTACCAGCAATGTGTTATTCCTTCCCCACCAAGGCTTGGCACCCAACAAGCACTGTCTCTCCACATTGGTACATGGCCTGCCAGAAGAGCTGAGACCCACCAGCAGAGGCAGGCAAATCCAATCAGATTTACTGCAGTCTTGAGTTCCAAAGTGGCCATACCTTACAGTGACCAGAAACCTCCTTCCTCCTGGCACAGCTACCTCCGCTGGCAATCTTCTGACCCTTGAAAACTGGCCAGTCCCCAAGTATGAGCCAGAGTCCTGTGTGTATCTGAAGCACCAGCTTAACCACAATCTCTGCCATACATGCTTTTGCTTTTTAGTAACTACCATAGGTAGGCCGGGAGGGTGGTAGAAACAGAACATGGCAAGCTATTTATAACTAATGGATATAACAAAATATAAGGACAGAATTAACATGAACATTTCTGTTTCCATCCCCCAGAGTCCTCCTTGCTGCTTAATAACCCTGAAGATTCATTTATTTTGACCTGTCTCTGATAAAACACTCCTCTACTCATCCTCAAAGCAAGCCATCTTCCAGGCAGATGAAAACAATAAACTGCGGGGCAGGGGGGGAACCCACCAACCTCTTGGTTGTTCTGTGAAAGACTTTTTGGTTTCTGTTGCCTTTGTTTTATATATAAGAAAATCAAGTTTTCCACAGATTTATTTCAATGGAAAACAAAAACCAGATTGTTACAAGATATAACACAATCGAAAATCCTTTTCAGTTTACCAAAATTTCAGTGGATATTCCCACCCACCCACCCTTTCTGGACCGCATCTAGAGAAGGGAACCAGGTATCACATAGATGTAAGCGAGAAATACCAATCACAAAGCACGTGGGCTAGCCCAGAGATCAGAGACAGATTTTTTGCATAGTACCTGTGTTGATACCAACCATTGATCCAGCACCCAGCATTTCTGAATGTTGTTTTAAGGTGCATTAGAATGCGGCAACAACCCTGCATTTTCAGATCCATGAAGGACATTTTAAATGTTCACATTAAAATAACAAACACAAAGTACTGTGGTAAATCAAGGCTTAGACACTTCAGTGATGGGCACTATAGAAAACCCTAAGCTGAATAGAAATCGTCCTAACTACTCTTGCATGGGAAAGCCAAGAAATGTTTTTCTTTAAAGAAAATATGGGAATGACCAAATATATACTATTTATTAATGACATCGGGTGTAATCCTAGCTCCACTGAAGTCAATGGGAGTTTTGCTCATAGTCAAGGGATTTCACTCATACTGTTTTTCTTCTCTGGGGAAACAAAACAAAACACAAAACAGCATTTTACTTGCACGTTCCTTAGGCCCAGACTAGTAGACAACACGTTGCCACAAGTTGACCATTATTGTAAGTTATCCTAGGCCTGTTACTAAATATATGGTTTATTATTTCAAATGGTTCTTGTTTCCTACGAATATATAAATATAAAAAATGACTTCAATAACTGAATGCATTTTTGGTGCCAGCCTATGAAAAATAGATGTGGAAGTCTTCAATGCTAAAGGCCTTCATTACATACTGCAGGGGGGGGAAGCATCATGTAACAGTTACACAATATACAAATAGCCATAGAGGATTGTGGAGTGTGATGGGGCAAGCAAGAATACCCCTGCACTACGGGTGTTGCAGCATGCGTCTCCACTGCCTCTAGAGGTAATAGGCCCACTGCTGGCCTCTGCAGGCATAATGGCCAACATTTTAAACATATGGAGACTTAACTTTGGGCTTCTAAATGCTGAACTATAAGATCTGATTTTCAAAAGTGCTCAATTAGCTCCCAGAAACTTTTTCACTGAAGTCAATGGAAGCTACTGGGTACTCAGCATCTTTGAAAATGACCCCACTTAGGCCTGGTCTACACTACAAAGTCAGGTCGACATACAGTCGTCTTGCTTTGATCTATGTGTGCACATGTCTACGCTCAGGTCATGTCTATGCTACAAACTGTGATCAACAAAAGTTATGTACAGTACAGCTACCAAAGTTTGTATATCGCCTGGGGGCCTGCATGCTTGGCTGCTTGCATGGCCACTGCACATGTTCACCAGGAGTGCTTGTGTTAATGTAAAGTGCAGTGCACCACAGGCAAGTAGCCCACTGTACCACATGCTGCCATCCAGCACAATGCATTTTGGGCAAATTTTGCGAAGTGTTGTGGGATAGAAATGACTTGCAGAGGGATCTCAGGGAGCAAGCGGTCAAGTTCTCAGGATGCAACTTTCTCCATCCCATAATGCCACCCATATCCCATAGTTTCCATGCCTTTTTTAAAAAAAAAATCCCACAAACCCACCTCTGCCATCTCTGACAGAAGCATGGAGCCCAATGATTCTCCTGTATTTGCAGACCTGCAGGAAGTCCCGCAAGAGCGGGGGACATGACGATTTCTTCAAGGACAGTTTGATGAGGTACATAGCAAAAAATAATTCACGGTTGTTGGTGGTGTTCACGGAGCAGCTGCAGACAGTCAAGCGCTACTTCTGGGCCTGAGAAATGAGCACTGACTGGTGGGATCACATCATATTGCAAGTTTGGGATAATAATAAATGGAGATATACCTATCTCATAGAACTGGAAGGGACCTTGAAAGGTCATCAAGTCCAGTCCCCTGCCTTCACTAGCAGGACCAATTTTTTTGTCCCAGATCCCTAAATGGCCCCCTCAAGGATTGAACTCACAACCCTGGGTTTAGCAGGCCAATGCTCAAACCACTGAGCTATCCCTCAGATGACCAGAGGCTGTGGAACTTTCAGATGTGAAAGGCCACATGCCGTGATCTGTGCGCTGAGCTCACCCCAGCCCTCCAGCGCAAGGGACATCAGAACGACAGCTGTACTGACAGTAGAGAAGCGAGTGGCGATCACATTGTGGAAACTTGCCATGCCAGATTGCTACCAGTCAGTGGAAAATCATTTTGGAATTGGAAAATTCACTGTGGAGGCCATTGTCATGCAAGTGCGTAGGGCCATTACTTGTCTGTAGCTATGCAGGACTGTTACTTTTGGCAACGTGCAGGTCACAGTGGATGGATTTGAAGCAGTGGAGTTCCTGAACTGAGGTGGGGTGATAGCATGCATATATTCATTTAGGCAGCAGCCCACCTTGCCTTAGAATACATCAAGAGAAAGGACTACTTTTTTATGGTTATGCAGACATTGGGGGATCACTAGGAGTGCTTCACAGAGATCAGTATGGGCTGGTCAGGGAAGGTGCATGACGCTCCCATCTTTAGGAACACTGGATTGTTCAGAAAGCTGCAAGAGGGGACGTTCTTTCCCGACCAGCAGATTATCATTGGCGATATTGAAATGGCAAGAGTGATTCTAGGGAACCCGGCCTACCTATTGCTCCCCTTGTTTATGAAGCCAGACACTGGCCACCATGACAGCACCCAGGAAAGATTCAACTACTGGTTCAGCACGTCCCGAATGAGAGTTGAATGTTCTTTTGATTGAAGGGATTCTGGCTAGGATTCTAGATTGGATCTCGTGAGAAAAATATCCCAATGCTTATAGCTGCCTGTTGTGTCCTGCATAATGAGGCAAAGGGGAAAAGCTACCACTAGAGTGGTAGTAGAGTGGCTGGCTGCTGACTTTGAACAAGGGCTAATATAAGAGCCCAGCATGGAGCTAGGTGGTTGAGGGAGGCTTTAAAAGAGCTGGAGTGTTGTCTGGCCCTGGAGCTTTGGATGTTGATAAGAAGTGTGCAGTGCTAGCTGTACATTTATAAATGTGACTGGGTATTTTCCTGCAGCTATCAGTTCTGTGGGGCTTGGTGTGTATTTACAAGGACTGTTTGCTTTGACTACCCTATGCATTCTGCAGTTTTTGTTGTGACCTAATAAAGATAATTTGATTTTCCAAATTAGAACTGTGAGGGGAAAAAACAGGGCAGAAAATCATTGTACAAACACCCACAGGCAATGTTATACAAACTTAACAAATTAACAGGGTGAAAATTTAAAATTAGAAAGGATGTAAAAATTTATGTCCATTTGAGTGTACAAATTGTAGTCCATTGTGGCTCTGCATACACCAGCCACGGTTCTCACAGGTCAGTGCATGTGAAGCTGTGGTTTTCCTTGCTGTCCCTGGCATGGAGTGACACAGGTAAGGATATGGCTTGTGAGACCATGTGGTATGTTGCGGGGTGCAGGGAACAGCAACAATGAAGTTCACCAGTGATTGCAAAGGGTAGAGTCTGGGATTCTTGGACCTGTAGGTCAACAAGGGTCTGCAGCATTTGAGTTAGCTGCCTGAGAAGCCTCATTATGTCCAGGTGTATCTCCCCCTCTTTGTCCTGCTGGGTGTTCTGTGGGCTGGGTGTTCTGTGGGCATGGAGGGAGCATCCCTCAAGACTGCAGCAGGAGGAGCTGCTGATAAAAACCGATAGATATACCACTGGATTTACAGTCACCATGGAACGTGAAAGACAAGTTTCAAAAATTCCTTCCATTATTCCCATAAACACTTGTAATAAGAAATGTTTATCGACACTTCAGCTTTGGAGCACTTCTGCACTACACCACACCACTCTCCAGCCCCAGCCATGTTGAGTATGGCCCACTAGGGGCAAGTGGGGGAAAGATTTTCTGTTGCATGAGGCTATTGAATTTCAGCCCCTATTCCATGAGTACATTTATAGGGCAATGGCACTGAATATTGGAACTATTTTCCACAGGCAGTGGTGATTTTAGCTGATCTCACTCCCAAGGGTTACAAAGGTACAGAGAACACAGCTGCTACTGGCATCCTGAAATCGCTGAGCCTGTGTGCCGCTAGCCTGTTTACTGAAGTCATTGCAGAATGGTGTGGGAAAGTTTCCTACTGCAGAGAAAGAAATAAAGCTGCCATCCCTAGAAACCTTTGGGAGAGTATTGCAGTGTCTCCATGAAAGTGTCATCAAGATCTCTCAGCAGATTAAAAGGGACATCGCTAAGTACATGAACAAACTGTTCCACATGCCTAACCCAACAGAGGAATTAAAAGGTGATGCCAACTCTGCCTGTTTGTTGTACCTCTGTCTCTCCTTGTATGAGTAAAACAGTAAAAAGTTGATATTTCTGTCTTCTTAGCTTGGAGATGGGCCAAATGCCATCTTTAAATGTGAGCACTGTAAGGAAAAATGCATGCACACACTTACCCAAGTTCCCTTCCCCTTCATCAGGCTCATTTGTGCTCGCCTGTGGGTCTGGCTACACTGTGGCAGAGTCTCAAAAAGATCCTGGCTCATGGCATTGCTGGAATCCCCTGTTTTGTCTCCTCCTCTGCACACCCTCCTTCTCCTCACTGTTCACCGTTGTGGTCAATGTCTTAGGCTCCTCCAAGGTATACACAGTGGTCTGTGGGGTTCTGGCAGGGTCTCTGCCAAGTATGGCATGCAGTTCCTTGTAGAAGCATCAGGTCTGTGACACAGCATCAGATCTATTCTTGACCTCCCTGGTCTCATGGAATCCCTGGTGAAGTTCCTTTGCCTTCATGCAGCACTGCTGCTGATCCTGTTGTACCCCTTTGCCTGCACCCCCCACGCAATCTGCTCAGAGATGTCCACCTTCCTATAGCTGGTCCATAGCTGTGCTTGCACAGTGTCTTCTCCCCACAGGCCCAGGAGATCTAACACTTCCTGTTTTCTCCAGGCAGGAATGCATCTAGTGTGTGGAACCAGAATGGTCAGTTGGGCAGCTGCATACAACAAGGGTGAGCTGCTAGGTGTGTTCAACAAGGCGGACCATCATGAAAAGCCATTTCAAAAAACACATGGGGAGGTTTAAAGTGGGGCTGGCTTCCGGTCTCTGTGACCCATGTGGAGAGTATAAAATTGTGACCACTCTGGTCACTGTTGCAGTGAACAGGCCATTGTGGGACAGCTGCTGGAGGACTGTTAGGGTCGACACAGATCAGGAAGTGTCCTTTACTTGCACTGCAACAACCTCAGTAAGTCAACCATAGCCTTATGCCATTCAGGGAGGTGGTTTTACTGCGTTGCTGTGATGGGGCACTTACGTCAGCCAGAGACAAATTTTAGTTTAGGAACCTAAAATAAGGGCCTGGGCTCCTAACTTTAGGCACTTATTTTTTGAAAAACTTGGCCAGTACTTCCAAGGGCTACTGCAGTGATGCTACACCTCCTTCTTTCAGAGAACCCATGTGGAAATCTTCATATGATTTTCTGAAGTTGTATAGAACAAGAAATTCAGATACAATATAATACTTAAAAAATTAAGTCTCCAAATAGACGTGGTGCCTAGATCATGGAAGGAAAGGGATAACATCATGGTGCTTATTGCATATGATTTTTGTTGTTTCTTCTTCCTAACCCGTGACTCGCAAGAAAGGTCCTGCATAAACTTTTCCATGGCCTACCATCTATCTCAGCACTCCCTGAACAAGATTGTAGAGTGAAGACAAAATGGCTGGATTAATTTTTAGTAAATCATTTGATACAGTGATGGACAAACTCTTACTTTGAAGGAGTGGTTTAAATTGGCTTGGATACAAGCATATTGCAAGGACTGAAAGCTGATTAAATGAGCACTAAAAAACCATAATGATAAAAGGCAATGTGCTGAGTTGGGTGGGAATTGTTGAATGGGAAGCCACAGGGATCCACGCTAGAGCTTGTCTTGTTGAATACTTTCATTCATGAACTGGGAAGGGAGGGGAATGCAGCATGTTAATTAGAATCACAGATATGAGATTGGAAGCAGTTAGGAACATTCCCAGTGAATGAAGAGAAAGTGTACAACATGACCTAGAAACATTAGAAATATGGGCAGGATATAACAAAATGAGATTCAACCTGGAAGAAGCCAACCGAGGGAAAAAATATTCCAATACATTAATGGTGTCGTGGGGAGACACTGGGAAAGCAGAAATTGCTTAAAGATCCTTTTCTTTAATTTTGTCTGAAGTGAGGGATAAGATGTAAAATCCATTGGGGTACTGTAGGGTTGTGAGAGACAAGGGAATCCAACTAGGCTGAGGTTCCTCCATAAATCTTATGAAACATGACTTCAAGTGGGCTCCATAGTTTCACTAACACCTCCACAATGGTTTTAACCAAGGAGGTAAAGTTCTGCAGAGGTCTTAATTACCCAGGCCTATTGAAAACTGCCTGGGAAAGAAGTCAAAAGAAATGGTTCCTAAGTACCCAAGAAGGGTAAAGCAACAGCCACTTAATCAGAAGCCAGTGGCCTGATCTGTTTGCCTACCTGTGGAGTTATTCCTGACCCCTTAAATCTGTGTTTAAATCTTAATTTAGGACTTGTCTATACAGGAAAGTTATAACAGAATTTAAAATGTAATATCTATTCCAGAATAACTCCATCCCGGGACACACTTATTGCAGAACAAGGCCTGGTCTACACCTAAAACTTAGGTCAATCTAATCACGCTGCTCAAGACTGCAAAATTTTGTGCCCTGACCAGGATAATTAGGTTGTCCCAACCCCTGGTGTAGACACAGCTAGGTCAGTGGAAGGATCCTTCCATCAACCTAGCTACCACCTCTGGGAGAGGTGGATTAACTAAATTGACCAAAAAATCCTTCTGTCAACATAGGAAGCACCTACACTATTGCAGCACAACTGCAGCGCCATAGATGTGCCACTGTAGCATAAAGACAACCTAAGAGTGCCCTTCTCTTGTTTAGCTTAATCCACTTCCAATCTCCTAGCTATTTTGAAATAACTCACATGTAGACAAGCCATTACCAATTGAAGCTAAGTTAATATCAGCCAGCTGTAAGATCGATCCCATTATCACAGTATCTGCACACCTCAAAACTTTAAACACGTTTATTCTCACAACACCCCTGTAAGCTAAGAAAGTGCTATTATCCAAATGGAAACCCAAGGCACAGAGAGACTAAGGGATTTGCTCTAGATCACACACAGGAAGTCTCTGGTGGAGTAGGGAACTGAACCCAGCTCTCCAGAGTCAAAGGCAAGTGCCTTAACTACTAAACTATATACATCTTTGTCCAACTGTCCATACAACTGAAACTATTTAAAAACAGATCTTAGTCCAAATGGTACAATGTTTGTGTTTAGACAAGCCCTTAGATTAAATAGCCCAACCACTTGGCGAGATCATTTATTTCCTTTCATCTAATCTTGAACAATTCTTGCCCCTTACTGACATAGCTGCACCAGTAAAAGCACCAATGTAGATGCAGTGATACCATCAAAAAAGTCCTTTTACTGAGATAGCTTTATACCAGTTCCCCGAACAAAGTAACTGTGTCTCCATAAGGAGGGTTTGCTGTGATAGCTCCACCAGCAAACCCTTTCCAGTGTAGGCAAGGTCTGAGGGACTGTTTGAAGAGCTCCTGACACTTATTCTGGACAACTCTGGTTGCCACTAAAACCATCTGTGGACCCCAGCCTCTATTACTGTAGGAATTTCTGAGCAAGGCAGTCATGAGTTAAAAATGTGATTGTAAAACATGTTAAAGGATCAGAATCTCTTGTTCTAGATTCAAGTTGGCCACCAATGTACCTAAGTGGTATAAAAGTGAAAAATTTGAACTGAAAACTCTGAGTCTTAATGTGAGCCTACTAGACTGTCTATGGACAGGTCACCCTTAAATATTTAAGAATCCAAAGAGGCAATGAATCTTATCCAGGCCTGGTATAATCTGTTAGAACAAGTGAATTTGAAGTTGTACCTTCTGAGGAACCAGAGGGCTTATACAAAAAACTGTTTATGCAACCTTAATTATGACGGAGCATGTTCAATGCTGTGCTTTAAATATGTTGGTGTCCAGTGCTTAAACTGTATAAGTGCTGGGGCTCAAGCAATGTTTTTACATTCATCACTGATGCAGCAAGCTCAGAGGTGCTGGGGCTATAAACTGCCAAGACTAGAGATGCCGGGGCTCACCCCTGGCACAAATTAAGCACTGTTGGTGTCCTTGACAACTATGAAATAAGAATATTACAGACACAAAAGAAAACTGCATTAAAAGAACATTATTAAGGTTGCAAAGTCAAGCAACAAATGATAGGGAATACCAGAATTAAGGCTGCCTGTGCAGCCTAATTTGGCCCCCTTGTGTGTATGCATTATGATACAGTCTTTAATTACATGATCACGTACTATTTTTTCTCACACAGGATCCTTGCCTCATTCAGTGCACAGGATGGATGGTGCTCACTTGGTGACCAGCAACTCAGTTTTTTGTTTTCTCATTGTTAAACGTGTAGCCTGAGGCCTCATTTACTACACACTGTTCAAACCCTGCTCTGGACGCAGAATTGGTAATTTCCTCATAGGCATTTCTATGGTGCTCATCACTGCAATACCTGAGTGCTTCACAAATATTAATTTATCTTCACAACACCATTGTGAGGAGAGGAGGCATTATTATCCTGGTTCTACAAATAGGGAGCTGAGGTACGGAGAGATTAATGTCAAACATGTCCACTAATTTGGGGTGCTCGATCTGAGATGCCTAGGACCTGAGTTTTCAGAGTACTTAGCATTAGACAGCACTTTATACATTCAAAGCACAGCTCCCATTGCAACTGACAGTGCCCAACACTTCTGAAAAGCAGACCCCAAGGTCTGAAGTCAGGCTTGCAGAAAATGAGGAACTCACAATTAGTGATCATCTCTGAAAAGTTTGGTTTTAAGTGACTTGCCCAACATCACGTAGAAACCCTGTGGCAGAGGCCAGGGATAAAATCCAGTTCTCCAGGGTAGCATTCCACTGCCTGCACCATGAGACTGTCCTTTCTCTTCTTGCAGTCCCCTGCCTCATTCATTGCATATCTTCCAGCTTCTGCAGCAAATGATGCAGAGCTGCTACAGACAACATCCTCCTTTATTACACAGCCCTGATTCATCCCCAGAGCAGGTCAATCCTGTGTCCTGAATGAGGCAGAGGTCCTGTGCAAAAACTAGTATGTGATCATGTAATTAAAGATTATCATACTGAATATGACCAAGGAGAGTGAATTAAGTTTGCACAGGCAGCATTAATTCTGGCATTTCCTTACTTTTGAGTCCTTGATTTTGCAACCTTAACATTATTGCAATGTAGGTTTTTTGGATGTAATTTCCTACTTTTTTAAAAACTTAAAAATTGAAACAACAAAAATTACATCACAGAACCATATTGAGCCCCAACAGGGGTCATCAGCAGGGTTGGGATCTTTATATGCACATCTCAGTCCTCCACTAGTAAAGCTAACAAAGTAACTGGTAGCAATAGTAGGATCTTATCTTCTATGTGAACCTGCCACTAGAGGGGATGCAGATCTTTGTCAGTGGGTTTAACAGGAATTTGCTAAGGAAAGGCAAATGAATATTGAGATTTAGGAACAGTGTGTTCACTCTTCCTGTAGGGGACTATGGTGTAGTGGGTGCAGACCCCTTTACCCCCATCCCCCTAGCATCTCCCTATCCTATTCTGCTCATATCCCTTCATCACTGCTGCTATCCCCGCAGCTCTTGCCCCAGTCCCCCTACTACTTTTTTACTCCTCTCCAACTCCCACCTCTTTCTGGTTTGCCCACACACACACACACCTTCCTCCTATCCTGTACCCCTGACTCCTACCATTGCTCCTGCCTGTCTCCTCCCATCTTCCAACTCCTGACTTTTAGTTCCTACCTCTGTCCCTGTCTCCTGCTTATGACCCCCCACACACTCCTATTTTCCCCCACATTCTGAGAACAGGAAATATTACTGTAAAGGTAAATACCAGGATGTGGCAAAGCTCCCCCTTTTAATAAAACCACATCCACTCTATGAGGGATTGGAACCCTTACTGCAAATACACTGAAACCTCTGCAAGTGTGGCCCTGCCAACCTGCGACATGCCCCCAGCTCTGCAGCTTTGATACAGCTAGCTGTTTGTAAATTGTAGGAACACTAAAGAGTTATCATGCATGTAGTTCACACCCTGAGCGTCAGCAAACAAGCTACCTGGAACAATACAAGGGCCTAAGCAAAGAGAGTTTTACCATAGGGACAAATCCTGCAGCTGTTCCTGACATGAATACCCCCACTGACTGTAAAGGGACTACTCACAATGGTACGGGCGGCGTAAGGATTGCACAGGATCATGTTTTGAGTATGGGAGAGACTATGCAAATGAGAAGCAGCAATGCTGGTATTGGAGTGACAATGCTGGTTGATGTATTGAACCCTTGAGCATGCCCAGGATGAACGAAAGATGAGATTTTCAAAGCCACCTAATGGATTTTAACACCCAAATTGGGGCATCCAACTCTTTTAAGCAGCCTGAATGTTTCCAGAAGCCTGAACACTGGCAGACTGAGCTGAGTGCTCATGCATTTCCCAAGAGCACTGAGCCTTCTATTCCTGATTCACGGATGCTTATTAAATGTTCTGGGATGCAGGATCAAGACCACAGTGACTGATTTTACTTGCTTGGGAGGAGCGATTTCTATTCCGTTCAGGGTCTCAGACCACCTCCCTCATTGTGGTATCTGAGGGCCTTCCAATGAGAAATAAACAAGTCACTGGCAACTGTGTAATGCATCTCCCAGTCCATCTCCCCTCCCCAGGACAGGACCATGTTTGCGTTGCTTATCCTGCTAGCCTCTGTAGCTTACTATACATTACATAGGAGACTTCATGAAACTTATCTATCTGAATGTAACAATTTCTCCCACAAAGAGCTTGTAGAAGTCTCATCAGCCATCTGGTATTTTTATTTCTCCAGGCTGAGAAAGCAATCATAGCCAATCCTCCTGCGAACTATGGAGGTCAGGTTTTATTTCTCACTTTTCTATAGCAATAACTCTTTACAGGATGAAGTAGGCCAAAGACCCTAAAATCTGTACACTTCTCTGCTCTTATAGGACCCTGATGCTTGATGGCTGCCAGACAGAATGTGGTTCCAGTCCAGAAGAATGAAATTCTCAGAGTATTTGGTCAAAGACCTGATATATTGTAATATAATTTGCATTTGTTGAACCTACAACTGGAAAGCTTACACAGTCTTCCTAGGACCATAGGGGAATTTGGGTTATCCAGGAATATTAGGACTAACATAGACATGTTTCTGGGTACAGTTTTGTGGAAGTGATTGAAGCTGACAAATTGGTGATGATCTAAATCCTAAATTACCATTTTCCTTCACTTGCCTGAGAGATACATAACACATGAATACTGAGAACTATTCTAAGGAATAAAGAAAGTCATCATCTCCTTTCCAGTGTAAAATGTGGTACACTATGACCTTTGCAACTCTTAGACAGACACGTTTTAGAGTAAACTGAAACTCCTTGCCCATAAATCAACATATAACTTGAATGAATTATGAAAGAATATATTCCTAGTGCACCACACTAGCACAGAACCATCTGTCCAAGATAGTATGTAGTGTTGTTGTAGCTGTGTCAGTCCCAGGATAGTAGAAAGAGAAGCTGGGTGAGGTAATATCTTTTATTGGACCAACTTCCACTGGTGAGACACTCACTTTCGAGCTTACACAGAGCTCTTCTTCAGGTCAGAAGTTCTTCAGGTCCAATAACAGATATTACCTCACCCATCTTGTGTTGCTAATGTCCAAGATAGTGTTTAGAATCAACCTACATTTAAAAATTGCCCCCCCCCCCCCATGCACGCACGCACGCACACACACACACACCCACACAATCACTTACCTAGTTTGCTGGGACCTTGCTCTCTTTGCTGAATTGAGCTCACCCTATTTAGAAGATTTTCATTCTCTTGTGGCATGTTCCATGAAATTTCTAGGGTGTTTGCCCTTGCATACTGGAGAACCGACACTTGAGTCGAGGTATTGCCTGAAGTGGAAAGCAGAAGACAAATGATATAAATAAAAGACAGTCCATTTGAACAATTTTAAAATAAATCTGAAGTCACACTTTATATTAAGTAGAGCTGGTTGGGAATTTTCCATCAGAATGATTTTCTGAAGGAAAATGCAGTTTCCAGAAAATGGAAGTTTTCCACAGGGAAAAAGAATCTCAGTGTTGATAAAAAAAATTCCATTGAGAAAAAATTTAAATGAATTTTTTTATTGTGTCAGTTTGACCCACACAGGAATATTTTGTTTTGCTGAACCAACCTGAAATGTTATGTTTGAATCAGTTCAAACTGCATTTCCCTAACAGTTCATTACCTTATGGGAGTTGTAGTTTGGGTCCCATTCTCTCCTGTGCCATGATTCCATGGTAGATTAAAGGTGGTATTTAGCCAAGATGTTCACATCAAGACTAGACTTTTCAAGCAATAGATCCATGCACTTAAGCATGGGAGGGAATCATGCTGTCAGGACTGGGACATAAGCCGCACGTCTAGTGGCTGGAATCAGAGTCAGGAGCCATGCCAAGGGCTCAAGCCAGAGTTGGAGACCATGGTCAAGGATCAGGAACAAGGCAGGAACCAGAAACAGATCAGGAAAGCAGGAACCAGAAGCATGGCAAGGAAGCCAGCTTCAGGAGTCAGGCAAGGCAAGGTCCAATATAGCAGCCAGGTAGAGCCCAGTTGTGCAGACAACTTCCTGTGCCTTTCTTGGGTTTAAACAGGAAACTCTGACCAATCAGAGGTCCTGCTGCTCCTCCACTCAGGGCCCAGGAAGGCCATCCTGTTGTGGCTTCAAGTTTCCTTGTCTCTCCACTTGGGTGGGAATAAGGAAGCAACAGTTGCCTGGGAACCCTGCGGACCCAGGTTTGAGACCTGTGGGTTCATGACATTTGCCCTCTTGAAACAAGATATTATCTCCCTCCCTCAAGAATGTAGTCAGGACATTCCCACTAGTTATCAGCTAGGATGGATATGATTCTGACCCACCAGTACTAGAACCAAGTGCACCACTTCCTGTATCTTGACAAAAGAAACAGCTTAAATTTCAGCTGACACCAGGATGTTCCTCATCCTCCTTGGACACTGTCACTAGAATGAGAGCCAACTGAAAAGCAGGGGATCACTCACACATGGAAATTTAAGCTTCAACACATTTTTGTTTTATTTTTGGTTGTTTTTTGTTTTTTAAATACAGGGTGTATGTGTAAAGTATCAGGGTCAATACTGTCATGGCCCTTACACAAACAAAGCAAGAGTAAAAGAAAATGAAGTGTTAGAGTTAAAGGGCTGTTTACTTACTGATGCCATAGTTTTCAATAAGTGCTTTTACAAAACTTTTCATTTCCTCAAACTCTGATGCTCCAACATTGGAACTTCCATCCAGAAGAAACATGATATCCATTGGTCTGCTGCAAAATCCTGAAAAGAATATAAAAAGGCTTCTTATATAAGATAGCCATACCAAACGTCTGCTGAATAAGGAAAGGAAGATGGAAGGAAAAGGACAGCAGATAACTGGAGTTTGGGAAAACAGTGGGGCGGTGTTCTGTTGATACAAGCAGCAACTTCCTCTACGTCAGAACTGAGCTGTATGTTCAACATGAGAGCTTTGCCCCCCAGGTCTCCAAGTAGGACATCTCACGAACATTCCTGAACCCAACAAAACTTTGAGGTTTTGGTTTACTTGCCAGTGGCGAGGCCTCAGCTGATATGCCAGGTCCATTTTTGAGCACCACACTTTCAGAAGAGATGTGGACAAACTAGAGACAGTCCAGAGGACAGCAACAAAAATGATAAGAGGTTTAGAAAATCTGACCTATGAAGAAGGGTTGAAAGAACTGGGCATGTTTTGTCTAGAGAAGAAAAGGCTGAGGGGGAACATGGTAAGAGTCTTCAAATATTTAAAAGGTTGTTGTAAAGAGGACAGTGATCAATTGTTCTCCGTATCCACTAAGGGTAGAAGTAGAAATTGGTTTAGTTTGCAGCACAAGAGATTTAAGTTAAATATTAAAAAAAACTTTCTAACTATAAGGATAGTTAAATACTGGAACAAGTTACGTAGGGAGACTGTGGAATCCCTATCATTCGGGGCTTTTAACAACAGGTTACCTATGAGGGATGATCTAGGTACATTTAACCCTGCCTCAGGGGGAGATGAAGTAGATTAACTCTTGAGGTCCCTTCCAGCCCTACATTTCTATGATTCACAAAAGTTTCACAGTGAAATAATCAAACCTAGAAGCAGAGGGAGGAAGTGATTTTAATCTCTGATGGGCAGGCAGATGAAAACAATATGGCTCCATCAGCTGTTCTTTAATGACCTGAAAATCAAAAAAGGAATCCTATAAAATGTCAAAACATGGACAAATTACTAAGGAGGTGTACAAAAGAACAGCACAAGCATGAAGGGGAAAAAATCAGACAGGCTAAGGCACAAAATGAATTACACTTAGCAAGGGACTTAAAAGGTAACCAGAAGAGGTTCTTTAAATATATTCAGAGCAAGAGAAGGATGAAGGAAAGTGTAGATCCTGTACTTAACGGGAAAGGAGAGATAATAACTGATGACATCAGGAAGACTGAAGGGTTTAATGCCTATTTTGCTTCAGTCTTCACTAAAAAGGTTAATGTTGACCAGATTCACAACACAATTAATATTAACCACAAGGGTGAAGAAATGCAAGAAAGAATAGGTTAAAGAATGTTTAGATGTTAGATATATTCAAGTCAGCAGAGCCTGATGACATTCCTCCTAGAGTACTTAAGGAACTACACCGCTACCTCGATATAACGCCACCATATATAACACGAATTTGGATATAATGCGGTAAAGCAGTGCTCCGGGGGGGCGGGGCTGCGCACTCCAGAGGATCAAACAAGTTCAATATAACGCGGTTTCACCTATAACGTGGTAAGATTTTTTGGCTCCCGAGGACAGCGCTATATCGAGGTATAGGTGTAGTTGAAGCAATCTCAGAACTATTAACACTTATCTTTGAGTACTCCTGAAGGACAGATGAGGTCCCAGAGGACTACAGAAGGACAAACATAATACCTATCTTTAAAAGGGGAACAAAGAGGACCTGGGAAATTTTAGACCAGTCAGCCTAACTTTAATACCCAGAAAGATACTGGAACAAATTAAGCACCTCCAGTACCATAGGGTTAAAAGGAATAACCAGCATGCATCTGTCAAGAACAAATCATGCCAAACCAACCTAATTTCCTTCTTTGACAGGATTACGGGCTGACTGGATAGGGAAGAAGCATTACATGTGATGTATCTTGATTTTAGTAAGGCTTTTGACAGTCCCACGTGATATTCTCATAAGCAACCTAGGGAAATGTGATCTAGATGAATTTACTATAAGGTGAGTGCACAACTGGTTGAAAGACCATAATCAGCAACAGTTCACTGTCAAATTGGGAGGGCACATCTAGTGCAGTCCCATAGGGGTCAATCCTAGGTCTGGCACGATTCAATATTTTCATTAATGACTTGAATAATAGAGTGGAGAGTATGCTTCTATAATTTGTGGATAAAACCAAGCAGGTGGGATTGCAAGCACTTTTGAGGACAGAATTAGAATTCTGAATTGACCTTGACAAATTGGAGAATTGGTCTGAATTCAACAAGATGAAATTCAATAAAGACAAGGACAAAGCACTTTACTTAGGAAGGAAAAAAAATCAAATACACAACTAAAAATGGAGAACAACTGGCTAGGTGGTGGTATTGCTGAAAGGGATCTGAGGGTTATAGTGGATCACAAATTGAATATGAGCAATGTGACGCAGTTGCAAAAAAGACTAATGTAATTCTGGGGTGTATTAACAGAAGCACTGTATGTAAGACACAGGAGCTAGTTGTCATGCTGTATTTTGCACTGGTGAGGCCTCAGCTGGAGTGCTGTGTCCAATTCTGAACACCACACTTTAGGAAAAATATGGACAAATTGGAGCAACAAGTGATAAAAGGTTCAGAAAACCTGACTTATGAGGAAAGGTTAAAAAAAAACTGGGCACATTTAGAAACAAAAGACTGAGGAGGGACCTATTAACAGTCTTCAAATAGTAAAGGGCTGTTATAAAGAGGACAGTGATAATTTGTTCTCCATGTCCACTGAAGGTAGGGAAAGAAGCAATGAGCCTAATCTGCAGCAAGGGACATTTCGATTAGATATTAGGAAAAACGTTCTAACTATAAAGGTAGTTAAACTCTGGAATAGGTTTCCAAGGAAGGTTGTGGAATCCCCATCACTGGAGGTTTTTAAAAACAGGTTGGCAAACATCTCTCAGGGATGGTCTAGGTTTACTTGGTCCTGTCTCAGCACAGGGGGCTGGACTTGATAACTTCTCAAGGTCCCTTCCAGTCCTACATTTCTATGACCCTAAGTTCACCTTCCACCCCCACTCCGATCAACTTGGACAGCAACATGCAAAGCAGAATCCATCCCTGATTCCAGAGAAAGCCTGATGAGAAAGAGAGAAAGAAAATACGTAGAAAATATATCCAACTTTACCTGGAGGTTCTGGGGCCATTCTGGATTTATTTGAGCAGCATGTTTTCAACACTAAGTCAGGTGCTTCTCGAATAAGTTTGTTATAACCCTCTATGATTATTGGGGTGTGCCGTTGACTGATCTTCTCAAGTTCTTGAATGTTCACATTGGGGGTAATACCTATAGGGATCACATTTATGCCCCTCGCAACACGTGAGATGACATCAGTGGCAGGGTTTGCAGTTACCATGTACACGAAGTGTGGCACTTGTCCCCTGCCTCCACTGTCTGTGGTAAATGTGTGTTCAGAGACATAGCTGAGGGCATTTCCAGTGTTGGTGGCATTCCCTCCTTGGTACTGAATCTTCCTGACCACCTCAATAATGTCTTGCTTTGACTGTGCTTCATTGAAGGAGTACTCAACAGTGACCGTGTACGAGTACTGTATGATAGTAATATGAATGGTTTCTTCTCCTATGTCCATTTCTCTGATAACTTTTGCAATGAACTCCTTGATTATATCAAAGTTTTCCTCTCCTACTTTTTCAGACCCTTCAACAACAAAAGCTATATCAAGCACTTTGGAAATACCTTTACCTGGTGTCGTAGCTAATCTTGTGAACTCCCAGCCCTGATAGGGTACCGTCACTTTAGCTGCCCGGGGCGGGGTTGTAATAGGTTTTTGGGTGGTAGTTGTTAACACATCAGTTACTTCATGCACAAGAGCACACAGGTAATTGATTATTTCTTCCCTGTTTTCCATTAACTCCTGTACGTTGTTCATTATGAAGGCCTTGTTTTCTGGCCACTGCCTTTCAATTAGCTTGATTTGCTCCATACTAATAGACGGTCCAATTCCTACTGGTACTACTGTGACATTCTTCTTTTTCAGAAGAGTGAGGATTTTCTGAATATTTCCTGGAGACTTGCTGGCTGTCAACAACAGAGCAATTCTGGCAGCATTTGTCCTTGGTGCCTTTCCAAACTCATGGTATACAATATATTTAAGCGCTTCAGTGACAGAGGCAACTTCTCCACCAGTATATTTTATGTTTTGGACAATTTTCCTCATCTGAGATTGTGTTTTAATATCTTTGAGCCCAAGACAGATATTGGAGCCAGTGCGGTATTCCAGAATTGACACTCGGATTTTCTTTTGGGAGATGTGGAGTTTTTCCATCATGCTAATTATGAAAGCTTTTAACAGTTCAAAGTCCTTTTCTGAGAGTTTGTTGGAGCCATCCATTAGAAAGGCCAGGTCCATCATTTTGCTGCAGGAGTATACACGTGACCCTATGTCTATATCTGTTTCTTCTGTAGCAACTGGCGTTGGTATACTGATTTCTTCCTCTCTGTCTTCTGACTCACAGGTACTACATGTTAAGTTCTTTCCTTCACAGTGACTGCAAGAACCACCAAAAAACTAGCGGTAAAATGAACTTTGATAACAATACACCAACCCTGATTTAATACAGTTATATCTCATATAGAAATGAGTAAACAAACAAGTCAGCATGAACATATAATTTGCCATGCCAGATTGGATCTATGTACTACCTATCCATATCCTACCTTGCCCAGTACTCTATGATTGTTGCTTCAGAGGAAAGAAAACTGCCACCAATGGTGCTACATGGCAAATTGTGCATAGTGGGAAAATCTCCTTATTCCTGCAGCAATCCTGGGACACCCAATAATGGAATAATTACTTATGGAAATACACTAATGAATGCATGCAGGAAGCATGTGAAAAGTACTAAGTTTATTAGATAAATGTCTTTTCCCCAGCTGTTTTTGGCTGAACATTCGTCATATCATGGAAACATGACACCAAGTGGAGGGCTACATAGAAGTCACTGGGATTTGTAGGCACCACTTCTGGTGAACATGGCCAGTAGATTTGGTTTGCACCCTCTGGTTGTATCTTCACTAGGAAAAAAGGTTTATTCTTAACTTGAGTTATTTAACTTGAGTGAACTAACTAGAGGTAAAATCCTTGTGAAGACAAGGCAGTTTGTAATTTGACATGAGTTAGCATGCTGAGTTAAAGACTTTGAGGGAGTCAAGGGTTTACCTTGACCTGCTAACTCATGTGAAAACTGCACACTGCCTTGTCTTCACGAGGATTATACCTCAGGTTAGTTCGCTGAAGTTAGCTAACTCGAATTAAGAACACACCTTTTTTTCCAGAGTGAAGACCAAGCCCCTCTGGACTGTGCCTCATGTCCTGGGTTTGTTCAAACCTGAAATCTTAAATGAAATTTCGTACATAGAAAGCCATCCAATTCTAATGGCCTTTTGCCATTATGAAATCAATTAAATTCACCTGGATCCCTTTGCTCCCCTTCCTGTATTTTTAGATCTTATTATTACTCTTATTTCTCTCTCACACACATTGCCTTTTACTTATTATCTTGGCTTTAGATTTTGCCATGTGTATTTTGCTCCTGTATTTTTTATTTTACCTTATTTTTCTCCTCTTCCCTGTACTAAAATTCTTCTAGCTCTTTTCTTCTCTCTTTCTCTCAGTCCCTTTACTCTTCCCTTCTCTCAAAAAAAGTAGGAGCTCCCCTCTCTTCCTTACTCCTACTCTCTTTCCTTACTCCTCTTCTCTTCCAAATCTTCCCCTCCATTGGCACATTCCCACTTTTGCCTCCTCTGCATGTTCCCATCCTTTTTTCCACTTTCTTTATGGGCCTCCATTTCTCCCTTACTCCTCTCTCTTCACCTTTCTCTCTCCCCCATAAGTTTTCCATCTACTGCCCCTCTCCCATATCTACAGCCTTGCAGGAGATTGCTTGTGCTCCCTTAGCATGTCTTCAGCAGCTTCTACATTGCCAAATCCATCTGTTCTGTGCTCTTTCCTCTGCCTGACTGAGGAAGCAGCACTCCTGAGCCCAAGCACAGGCTAGTTGAGTACCACTCAATGCATTTTTCCGAGTCTATTGGACAGTAGGAGACACAGAGTAGGGAAAATGTGTGAAATGGCATTTGTTCCTCCAGAAATACAAGAGACACTAGAAAAGATGGAGAAAATTCAGGATTTTCTGAAGAATCTGGGCAGCTGGGAGGGTCTTGGTTTGGTTTTACATTTATTAACGCTATAACTATGGTATTTTCAAAATTCTTTACCTATTGAATCAGATGTACTGGGGATATTTGATAATGCACAGAATACACTGAGCAGGATTCCTCAGTAATCTCCACTATGAAGGGCACAATTGAATGGGTGCTCCAAAACCACTCAGATCATTCATAGTAGTGATGGACAAAACAGTCTGGCAAAAATTAGAGGTATGCCAAACCTCAGAATAGAGCAGGACCAGAAACAAAGCACTTTTTGGATTCAAATACTTTTGTAATCTCTCTCAAGTTATTTCTAGAGCTCCCATCACCACAGTATGTAAGATAGCACTATGGAGACACTGCTGGCATTTTTCCCCACTGTTAAAACAGAGGAGCGACACTCTTCTAGCTCACAACTCCAGGCAATGAGAGCTGTATATACTGTGTGGGATCAAGGACAAAATATAACTTCAGTGGAGTTACTCGGGATTTACAGTGGAGTAACTGAGATCAGAATCTGGTCCATACTCTTTAAATTATGGTTTTGCTCTGAAAATTTGCTCTAAAAATTGAATCTTGTGGTCCACCTTTGTCATCTTTCAATGATTTCAATGAGCAAATGTGTACAGTTTATAAGTAAAATATTTGCTTTTTCCTAACTGTCAGAGCTTCAAATTCCAACCCGGGATCTGAGACACAAGCTGAATTCTTTCCTCATCACACATCATCACCAGCTTCCTTGGGCCGGCCAAATTCTTTCCTCAATGGCTCCTCTGAAATTTTTCTATCTTCAATGTGGTTGCACAAGCATAACTGTTTGGAACTTGGTAAACAATTCTGTTGAATATGCATGTGAAGGCAGGGATTGCAGCCTCTTCCCTCTGAGCCATGCCAGCTTTGCACTGTTAACTAGAATGATGGGCAGTAAACACTTATTTTCTTCACTAATGAAAGTAACCCAGGGAGCAGTCTATTAAGTAAGAAGATGCCATTTTTCAGAGCAAAACAGCACTTTAAATGTGACATCCAAATTCAAGCTCTCCCAAGGCTGTGTTCTTTCACATTGCTTTTAGCTTCTTAATTGAAGAATACACAACTCCCTTTGGCATTTAGCATATTGTAACATATATGATTTATTATTTTAATCCTAATGCAATATTTTGTGAATGAGATTCCAATTTCCTTTGGATATTTGCTATAAAATTCATTTTTGTACAATATTTTCTATTGTTTGTACAGATGGTGTAGGCATCTAAATTAGGTGACAGCTACGTGCAAAGATGTTTCCCTAGTGAGGTAAGTTTACATAATGTTCTAAAACCTTATGTGAGTGGTGGTTAGTGTATCAGCATTAAAGATAAATTATTATTAAGTATTGTGAAAATTAGGGAACTGGTTTACGTAGATACATTTTTGACCTTTTGATGGAATTCAGGGCTTGCAATTTATACTGTTAAAAGAAAATACATTACTTAATTAATCAACATAACAGAACCAACTCCATGGGGCTTATAAAACAGAGTTAGTTACTACCAGTGACAGGCCAGAGATTCAAAGTTCAGACCCAGTCTGAACTTCCAAAATGTTCAGGGTGTTTGGATCTAGGGTTTCAGTCCGAGCCCATAGTTTTTGCAGATCTACATCCACTTCTATTAAATGTGGACAAATTATGTGGTGGAAAACTTTCTTATATTTACAGCACTATGCCTGACTAATGGAAGTATCCATCCATCAAAGGGCTGGGTATCTGAAGAATGCCAAAATTATGGATGCAATAGAGCTAAATCCATACTTTTATGTACCTTGCTACTGTACAGGACACAAAAATAGTGAGTTCCTCCCTCAAAGCAATGTAAGGCCCTGATTCTGCATAGTGCTTACCCTACCATGGATGATCCCATTGACTTCATTAAGCCTGGTTGCACGTACTTACAGGACTGGGCCCTAGAATACCTTCAGTAAATCTTGGGGAAGTTACTTTTCCAATTACACAGCATAACCTCCCAGCACCTACTAGTCTTGGTGGCGTTCTAGAGAGATCACACATTCATATCCTTAACTTTATATCGGATTTTAAAGTATCGAGATAGGGCCAAATTCTGATACCTTACTCATGTTGAATAGTATCTTATTCCAAAAATGGAGTCAACAGGATCACTCATGGAGTAGGGCTAGGTTTTTCAAAGCAACCTTATGGAGTTTTATACCTCATTCCCATTGAATTTCAATAGAATTTGGGTGCCTAATACCTTTAGTCTTGTTTAAAAATTTCAGGTTCTATTGTGCATGAAAAAGGGCATCATATTCAGGCCCATAATAGTGTATTCAAAACTATATCCACAGTATATTCATGAGAATGCACTTCATTTGTGCCCCCATAAAAGACACACGTGTTGAATAAAAATCTGTATCTTACCATGATAGACAATGTTCATCATCATCTTTGTTCAAAACAACCCTCTTTCCATGGGGGATCCTGGCACCTTCTAATATACATACAGGACAGCTTTCTGGATCAATACATGACTGGGATAGTTCATCAAGTATTTTTCCTGTTTTAAAACAGCACAGCAGGGTTTCATAAGTTGCAAAGCAGATGTTAAGCTGATCGTTGTATTTAGCAGCTTTAAAAATATGACAAGATCAATGATACTTGGATTGGGCTCAAAGGTTCAGAACATGCTCTTCATATTAAACTAGCTGTTAGTTTGACACCAAGTAAATCTTTATTTTCTTCCATAGCATTTTTATTGAGATACTATCAAAATACTAACACCAGTGCATATTATATGCAGTAGCTCATGCTACACACAGGGTGAATGTATTTTTAGACTAAAAACCAGGTGTGCCAGAAGAAAATGGCATTTACCCTTTTACATCCACATTACTGATTTTTCTTGGTCCCTTTGGGCATTTTTTACTGCATCCCTGTAGGGTGATTTATCATTTTCTCCCCATTATGACTATTCATCTTAGGTATTACTAGTGCATCTGTCACTCTAAGGGCAGGTCTACACTAGAAGCGCTACATCAGCCCAGCTGCACCGATGCACCTGCGCCGCTGTAGAGCATCTGGTGAAGATGCTGTATGCCGATGGAAGAGCGCACTCCCATCGGCATAATTATCCACCCTCCTGAGAGGCGGAAGCTATATTGGTGGGAGAGCATCTCCCGCCAACATAGAACGGTGTGGACAGCGCTTAGGTCACTATAACTTGTGTTGCTCATGGGGGTGTCTTTTTCACAGGCCTGAGCAATGCAAGTTAGATCGACTTAAGCAGCAGTGTGGACCTGCCCTGATATTTAAGTGCTAAACACCATGCTACATAAAGACGAACCTAGTGGATTCTGCTCTCACTACTCCCTGGATTGATAGCTCTGCTCTGTGTGCGCACAGGGGACTTGGTCAGGGGGATGGATTGGTTTTGTGGTTGTTGGTCCTACAAAACATAGTTTCCTCCTCTCCTCAACTCTCTGCCCTTCTGACTTATTCTTCTCAATTTTCTGTCTCACTTTGTCCTCTGCACCCTTTCTCACTTTCCCTCTGCCCTCCTTTTTTTATCTCTTTCTTCCTCCTCTTTATTCTCCCTTCCCTCCTTTGATTTCTATTCCCTTCCCCTGCCTTCCTTGCGCTCCTCCTATCTTCCTCTCCCACTCCCTGCTCCATCCTCCTTTAAAAGCTCTGCTGTCTCTGCCCACAATGTTTCTCTCCATTCCCTAATGTCCATCCAGTGCCTCCATGGCCTCAATGCACTGTATGCCTCTCAGAAGTTCTAACCCAAGAGTGGGTTTCACTCCTATTCCTGACTCCAAACAGCTGAAAGGTGTAGAGGGAGATTTCTGACTGTGTGGCCAGTGGAGCACAGAAAATAGGAACAATATGGGACACAGGAAGTTAAGTCCAGGTGAGATGCCCTGGGATTCCACTGAGATCAATATAATCATTCCGGACAGCTCCAGAAAACCAGGATGAGCCTAGTAAACTGGAACATCTGGTCACCGTCTTCTTACCTTGATGGAAACAGTGATGCAAGCATACCAGTAAGATTGTTAAAGATTTAACTTTTGCATATGAAAATTTCACAGCCATTGATCTTACAAATCTGCTTATTTCCAGTCTTAAAAAAAACCATTTCATGCAATGTTCCAAGGGGGAAAAAAGTACAAAGATACCAGTAAGTGATAAGAGCTGAGCAGGAAATGCCAACTAACTGTGTAAAGAAGACAGTGGGTTTACCTTCAGGACAGTGCACATGGCATCCTTCTACACATTGCAGAGGGCACACCGCAGGTTGAAAGTGCTGGCATGTTATAGGGCAGGCAGGTCCACAGCTGTTATATCTCCATTCACACTGATACTCCAATTCATGCTTATTCAGATCCTCACAACTTTGTGCTATGCAATAAGAAGAATCAGTTAAAAAAGGCATCTCAGATTGCATTCACCATGGCTCTTGGAGCCCAGGCAGAAGGCTTGGAGTCACGTATATAGCCATACTTACCAGAGAAGTGTTTATTTTAGGCACACCAGAGCCTGGCCACATATTCACACAATTCTTTTCATGCACCCAAACCTATGCTGTGATCAATATCACTGGCTGTTGCTAGAAATAATTGCTAGGAATTAACTTTCACTTTCAATTTAGCAAACATTTACAGCAAACATTTCCATTTCTTAGTTCAGATTTGTATTTCCACGTCTATCGTGTCTCCCTAATGAAAGGAGTGAGCCCCATCTTTTTTCAAGGTGTGCATGGAAATGGGATGTGCATGGAAATGTAGCAGACAAAGGGTTACCTTGAGGAACCATCACCCTGCATGCCCAGGACTGGGGACCCTTGCCAAGTCCTGTCCCCATTAACATTAATAGCAGGACTCCTACTGACATCAGTGGGAGCAGGACTAGATTTAATGAAAATGTCTTTCTAGCTGAGCCATCAACTAATTAAAAACTAGCATGTCTTTGGTTTTTCTTGCTGCAGTAACTCCTGCCATGCCATTACTAGGTGTTTCACTCAGCTATCCGGTACTTACGGCACAGAGTTGGTGATCTCCACTGAACAACTGCACCTTTTTGTGCACAGATATGGGCATAGGCTGCGATAGCATCACAGAAGCAAGCACAATCCCCAATTGATTCGCAGGCACAAGTATCATACATGCAGATATCCATATACAGCTCAGGATTCACCTAAAAGAAGAGTTACACAGTATAAACTCATTTCATGCACCTCCTGCCTCTAGATGGACTTGCCCGTGATATCATTTGCCTGTTCATTTGGTGTCCCATCTGACTTCCACTGGAGTCGCTGGAGGCCATTGCATTAATGTCAATGGGAGTATGGTCACGCCCAAGGTCATGAAATGTAACCAACCCTTCGAGCAAACTCTACAGTTTCTAGGAACCATTAAATGATGGGAAATATAAAAGCATATTTAACCATTTTGGACCTGATTCTTTTTCATACTATGCCTCTTTCATAGCTCTCTAGCAGTGTAACAAGGCCTTAAAGTAGGTGTGAATTACAGTGTAAAGGGCCCTAAGTGTAAATGAGAGCCAGGCCCTTTAGTGAAAAATAAAAGTTATAATTTCTAAAATATGAGCAATAGAGTTTAAAGCCAGAAGGGATCACCAGATCATCTAGTATGACCTGCCATATATCACAGGCCACCAGCACCACCCAGCACCTGCATGCTAAACCAAACAACCTATAAGAGACCTAAGTATTACAGCCCTCAGGAGACTAAACTCATATGTGCTTCAGGCACGGAATAGGAAGGGACCAAGTTGCACCAGTGTTAGGGTTATCATACATCACGTTTTCGCCGGGACAGTCCCTTTTTTAAGCTGTGTCCCGGCCCTCCTGACTTTTTGGGCAAAGGTGGGCATTTGTCCCATTTGCTCTTGCCAACTGATCATCAAATGCCCACTTTTGCCAAAAAAGTGGGGCATGAACCCTTAGCGGGGTGCAGAGGAACATGGGGGGGAACAACGTGTGGGGGGCAGGCAGGCTTCAGGTGAGCGGCGATACCACCCCGCATGTGGGGGGTGGGTGGGAGCCAGCAGGGCTCAGGCCAGCGACTCAGGTCAGCCCCATGCACGGGGAATAGCAGGGGCCAGGCACGGGTGCGTGGCTTGGGCCAGCTCCATGTGGTGTCCCGTTTTCCCTTTGGGAAATTTGGCCACCCTAACCAGTGCCCAAGGCCGCTGCAATGGCAGGGAAATGATTAAATGAGATATACCCAGATAAGTCTGGCAAGTGAATCGCACTTGCATGCATGAGGACTCTTCTTTCTCAATCTACAAAGTTTAGCCGTTCCTATTGTTTATCAGATTAAATACCACAATAATGAAAGGGACAGAAAAGATTTGATTCCTTGATCTCCTTTTTTTCCCCATCCTTCTAGTTATTACATTGACCAGAGAAAACAAAAGGGGGCTGATTCAAAGTCCAGTGAAGTCAATGGAAAGACTTGCATTGATTGCAATAGGGCTTTTAGATCAGGCCCAAGGGATTTAGCCATTTCTGATATTAAAAAGGACACTGTGGAGGCAAGTTTGAATTTAGCTTCCAATAAATATATTGTATTAACTTGATAAGCAGTATGCTAGTGAAAATATGATCATGCCATGGAATACTGGGTGCAGTTTTCATCACCCTACCTCAAAAAAGATCTAATAGAAACAGACAGCATTCAGAGACTGGCAAAATAAATGATAAGATGCAGGAAAGCCTTCTGTATAAGGAGAGATTGAAATTGACTGGAACTGTTTAATTTAGAGAGGAGATAAATAAAAGGAGACTAACTTATAAGAATATAATGAATGGTAGAGATAGTAAATGGAGTGGTCCTATTTATTCTTTCACATAATACACCTCTACTCCGATATAATGCAACCCGATATAACACGAATTCGGATATAACGCAGTAAAGCAGCGCTCCGGGGGGGGGGAGGGGGTCTGCGCACTCCGGCGAATCAAAGCATGTTCGATATAACGCGGCTTCACCTATAACACGGTAAGATTTTTTGGCTCCCAAGGACAGTGTTATATTGGGGTAGAGGTGTATAAGAATGAGAAGACATTCAGTGAAACAAAGGCAATAGATACATAAATGATAAAAGGAAAGTCTTTTTTGCATAGTGCATAATTAACACATTGCCACAATATATCGATAAGGCAGAGAGCTCAGTAGGTTTCAAGAAAAAATAAACACTTATATGGACAGGAGCGCCGCCAGCTTTTTCACCGCCCTAGGCGGCGGAAGGTCCCGCCCCCGAAATACTGACGACGACTGGGGCGCCGGCGCCCCCCAAATGTTAGCACCCTAGGCGATCGCCTAGGTCGCCTAATGGGTTGTGCCGGCCCTGTATATGGATAATGAGAACATCCACCGTTTAATTAAATCAGTTTTTTGTTTGTGGGTGGGGGCGGGGATTGTTTGTTTTAAGGCATAAATCCACATACTAAACGACAGATGCCAACCACTGTCTGAGGGTGAAGATGAAATTTCCTTCATGGGCCTGTTATTCAATAACTGTCCACCAGAGGTGTCCCTTGCACCTTCCTCTGAAACAACTAGTACTGGCTACTCTCAGCAAGGGGATACTAGAATAGGCAAATGATCCTCTGTGAAATCACTGCCAGCATCACCTTTCTCACGTTAGTATCTGGGATGCTCTCTCAAGCAGTGGCAGACTGGCAGGTCGCACAGCTGTAAGCATCTCAGGACAGCCCATGTAGGAATGGAGGACATGGAGGGAATGACAAAAGACTTACCAGTTTTTTGCATTCTTTGAAGAGCTCACTGGTCAATATGCTGCATGAAGTTTTCACCATCATTTGCTTCATTAAGTTGCCATTGCACAATGAAGTCGTCATAGTCTGCCTCTGTGGGAGCTTAATGTTATAGGACACAAGCAGAGACTGTCATGTTAGCCCTGACCCTAGAACATCAGGATTTTCACTTAATCGTGTATATATGGCCAGCTCTTAACACTAGACATTTTTCATAACAAACTATTTGCTTATTGGATAAAGCTTTAACCTACCACACTGCAGGGAAATATTATGGCAATGGCAGAGTATAGACTAGACTAGATCACCTCATAGGTAGAGCTGGATGAAAATTGTCAGTGACAAATGCAGATTTGGCAACACCAAAATATTTTGCAAGTCCATGTCGGTTTTCCCAAATAGTTCACTTTAAAAAAAAAAAATCCAACAAGGTCTAACCATTTCATTCTATCATTTCTAAATTAAATGTTTTGGTTTTTCAGGTTGAAACAAACTTTTGTTTTGAAATTTCCTTCTATTTTATATTTTTTTAAATGCAAAAACAAAAAAATATGAAAAATCTACACAATATGTTTTCTTCAAACCATTTTTTTAACTTTTCAATGCACCAAAAAAAATTGAAAAATTTCATTTTTGGGGTCTATCCAAAATGATTTTTCCTCCTGATTTTTTGGAGCTGTCAGCAAAACCAAAAAATCACTTATTCAAACAACTCTACTACAAGGTTTTCTCTGTCTCTACCCTCTGTGGCTTTTAAACTGTAGTTTAACTTCAGAAATCACTTTGGTGACCTTAGTTCAACCTGGAGCAAATATCCACATTGCAAAAATGACCAGTTGTAGCTTTCCAGTAAGCCTGACAGCTGACACCATTAATGGGGGCTTTGATTGGAATTGGTACGTCTCCCTTCAGCAGAAACACAGAACATCACTGTGACTGGAGAGAGTGCAACATTCCCCACCCCCACCCCAAGCTCAGCATGGCAAAAGGAAAGCACGTGGTCCGCAAAATATTTATTGCAGAGATATTTTGCAGAGTACATGCTGGATTCTCTCACCTACTAGGCTGGAACAGTGAACGGCTGGCCAGTCTCAGCACAGCTGGCAAGAAAATTTCTCTTGCTCCCTCCCCGAAAAAGGATATTCAGCACTGAGGAGAACATGGTGCTAGATCATGACCATGCCCAGAAACTATTAGCAGTCAAATGCATTCTTCCCATTTGAGTGTACCAATAAGGGTATTAATTCAAGTATCAGAGGGGTAGCCGTGTTAGTCTGGATCTGTAAAAGCAGCAAAGAATCCTGTGGCACCTTATAGACTAACAGACGTTTTGCAGCATGAGCTTTCGTGGGTGAATACCCAGTTTCTTCTCACTTCTTTATTCTTTCTTGTAGCCAAGTGCCTCTGCTCAAGGCAGTGAGTCAGGCTGCTGCCTATCAGTACCAACACCTGCTTACGTTCTGTTTTTCACTAAGGAAACTGGCATGAGCCCCTCACTTCCACACCCATACTACTAACACTATGAGAGACTCTTCCCATTCTGCATGCCTGAGTCATGTGTTAATGCTGCTGCTGCTGCTCCTCTGGACTGTAGCCATCCGAGCTGATGTGGCAATGTGATTGCCTGTCAGTGTGACCTGATACTATTCGACCGAATGCGTGCTGCTGTTTCTGTACTGGCTGCCTCTGCACTCTATTCTATATTCTAACTGCCACCACCCATATCGTAACCTTGCTGCTGCCACCCTGGGGCCTCACCACCACTGGGGTACTTGGGGTTCCAGAGCACAGCAGAAGCCACCAGCGCTGCAGGGGGGGGGAGACCCAATGTGAGATTCCTGACTGGCCCGTGAGGAGAAGGAGTAAGGAAAAAGGAAGAGAAGGGGCAGAGGGCAGAGCTACAGAGGATGTCTCCACTGCAGTCATCGGGTGTGATGGCACCTTGCATAGATACACCTGAGCTAGCTTTAATCTAGCTAACTCGGGTACCAGTAGCAGTGAAGTCACACCAGCGTGGGCTTCAGCCTGGGCTAGTCGCCTGAGTAATTAATTACCCAGAGTTCCAGGCAGGCTTGTACAGCCCATGCTGAAGCCTGAGCTGCCACAGTGCCTGAGGCCTCCAGCTAGCCTGGAAGCAGCGGCGGCTCCAGGCACCAGCGCTCCAAGCGCATGCCTGGGGCGGCAAGCTGCGGGGGGCACCCTGCCAGTCCCTGCGAGGGCGGAAGTCAGGCTGCCTTCGGCGGCATGCCTGCGGGAGATCCGTTGGTCCCGCGGATTCGGCGGCAATTCGGCGGCAGGTACGCCAAAGCCGCGGGACTGGCGGACCTCCCGCAGGCATGCCACCAAAGGCAGCCTGCCTGCCATGCTTGGGGTGGCAAAAAAGCTAGAGCCGCCCCTGCCTGGAAGGGAGAGGAGCGGCATGGGGCAGGGACCTTTTCTCAGAAAGAAGAGCTCCTACTTTGAAGCCAGGGAACCAGGGCCAGCTCTAACTTTTTTGCCGCCCCAAGCAAAAAAAAAAAGAGCGCCGCCACGCCGTAACACCCCCCCCCAGCGCCGCGCCGCCGTAACACACACACCCCCAGTGCCGCGCCGCCGTAACACACACACCCCCAGCGCTGCGCCGCCGTAACACCCCCCCCGAGCGCCGCGCCACTGAAACACCCCCCCCGAGCACCACGCCGCCGAAACACACACACCCCTCAGCGCTGCCCCGCCGAACCAAAAAAACAACAACCCCTGAGCGCCCCCCGCCACCTCAAGATTGACCGCCCCTTACAAGGTGCCACCCCAAGCACATGCTTGGTCGGCCGGTGCCTGGAGCCGGCCCTGCAGGGAGCAACCAGTGGCACCAGCCACAGGCAGGAGAAAAAGCTACTTACAGATGTGCACTGAGACACCCATGGTGGGAGGGTAAACAGCAGGAAAGAAGGAAGAGAGGAGCCAGTAAGGCAGGACTGGAGGGGGAAATCAGAGAAATGGTGAAGCTACCAATGGGCAGAGGGGATTGAGGAGAAACGCAGCCTCTAGGGAATGATGGCGGGATGGGTTGGGGAGCCATTTTGTAGGAATGAGGGGAAGAGAGGTAGGATCTGGGAAATGGGTGACTTTGAAGTTGGCAGACTTTAAAGGGGGGCTCCTTTTAGTGTGCTTGGAAGCCCATCCACATATTATGATGGTGCCCCTGCTCTTTCTATGGTGTCACACATGCTGCTTGCCTTACCTAGGTGCATCATTTAGTGATACATACAAATGGGATCGCTTTCCTAGGGAGACTGAGAGAAGCAAAGAAAAGAAATGCTTATTTTTAGCATAGACAACTATTACCATAGGAAGCTACTGTGAGTCCAATCCTGTTCCCATTTTAGACAATGTTGAAACTTCCATTGACTTCGATGGGAGCAAGAGTAGGCCCATGACTTACAAAGAATCTGCAAATTGCAGCCATGACCAATTCTGGGCCCATGACTCTGCCTTCTCCCTTTTCCATCATAGTTCTCATTTTACCATAATCCTTCGATCGTTATACATTTTCCTGACTCCAACCTCTAGTGTTATAGCTATATTTCTGAATCTCATGCCCCCATGCACTTCATTTACTAGGAATCTTCTTAACTTGTGGTACCCTAGTATATCTTGCACTTTACATCCCTGCTCATCTTACAAAAAACACTCTGCAATGATCATAGGAATCTAGGGGTGAATATGCAGTTCAGAAAAGGTGAGAAAAATACAGAAAAACTCTGAGGGCCAGCAAATGCTCATAATGGACAGCCTGTAAAGGTTAGGATGATGGGAAACTGAATGTTTATCTGAACTTCTCCTTTCTGGAAATGTAGCTAGAAATGCTGTGAGATCAGGCTCTCAAATGCGATTTCCAGTTGTAGCTGGATCTCCTGCATCTGGGCTGGCATGCTGTGAGAACAGCCTCTATCACATGATTTGGCTGTTTAAACATTCGTCCAAACCCAAGCAGCACAGAGGTCTTGGAAAACTTAAAGAAGTTAACTGAACTTTTATCAGATCTCAGAAAAGATTCCAGTTTGGTGTGAATTCTGGGAGAGGGGTTTGTTTGTTTGTTTTCCTCCACAGCCATTCAGCAATCCCTAATTGAGGTAGTAACCATTAGTAAACAGTTTCCACAGTTCATTCACAGTCACCTTTCTGACATCAGCGCAACCTGGATTGACTTTCCAGGAATTCCCAAAGTCAATTGGATCCACTTCAAGATTATTATTGCTGCTGGTCAAATCATTGTTTTGGATGCCATCAAAATTCCCACACAGACCACACACTTGATCCTTGCAAGGGGGAAAAAAAACACAAACACATAAATCTTCCACCTTTAGACTGACATGGAGTTTTGTTAATGAACCTTTTTATTTTCATGCTCTATGGATTCAAGACTACACAATGCCTGCCCCTGCAAGGTGCACTACTGTGGGCAAAGGCCTTTAGCCCCCATTCCTACCATACTGACACAGAGAGGAGCAGGAGTAATCTGTCTCCCAGCACTCCAGGGATCAAGAAGGGGACATTGTCTGCCACTGCCTGTTCTGACTGACTCTACTGGGAGTGTGTCTGGATGAGTCATGGATTTAGCGATGGGCCCACTGCTCCTGCTGCCCATGAAAGTCACTGTGCTGTGGGGAGCACTAGCAAAGCCTGCTCAGAAATGCATTCCCTCCAGCTCCCAGAAAAAACTGTCCCTTTCAATTGCCCTCACTGAGGGCATGACGCCTAAGTGCTTCTCCTCCCTCTTCATTCCTAGCATGGTTCAACCTACCGAGAACCATAACAGCCCTTAGTGTTGAACCACTGGAGAAAAATATTAGTCCATAGTGTATTAGTAGAAAGGCCTTTTGTTTTTTGAGAGAGGGCCTAATGTTTCACATGAATCTATTAACATGCCTACATAAGAAATACTGAATTCCTTCCTTGCTCCCCCAGAAGGATCTGTCCAGATGTATTCATTAGGGAACATTAGGAGCACTTTCCTAGTGAGAATGAGAAATAAATCAAAGGTACTTACTTTGAAATGTCCTTTCAAAATAACTGAGACACCCATGGCCAGATCCCAGGTTACAGAGATTCCTTTGCCCAGTAAGAGAATGTAATAGCTCCCAGACTTCAGGACTTCAAAATTGGTTTCATCTCTAAGAGGCTGCTTGATTTCCACCTAAACATGAAAAACACAGTGTGCTAGCAAGGACAGCTCTGAGACCACATATTAAGCAGATCATTGTAACTTCCCTCCGTGCTCCATGTACTTGCTAATGAAGGGCACTTTTGAGAAGTACCATGGTGTGGTTAGTTGACTGTTCAGTGAAATCCTATTGCTGCTGCTGCAGAGCACTGTACTGGAACGTATACATCAATAGCACACAGTGTTGAGCACAGGCTCAGATGTCTCACACAGAAACCTTCCTGTGGATGAATTACTCCTTTAACGAAACAACTTTGAATGGCACAGGGAATTGGGATGGAAACCCATTGGTTTCATTCTGATTACAAGTTCTCAGTGTTCTGAGTGAAGCAGTGTCCCCTGAGTCCTCCATACGGAGCTCCCACTGGTCGCTGGAATAGATACACAAAGGAATCACCTTTAAATGGAAATAGCATTGGGGATGGATTTGCTAAGAAAAGGATGACTAGGTAAGTTCAGCTAAGTCAATTAGTGGCCAATTAACAAGTAACGGACAGACATCAGTATCAGTTTCCTTTTTTTAGAAACCACGACACTCATCAAATTCATGACGCCTGCAACAGCTGTAACAAAAATAAATGTGGCCTACTTATCACAAAGTGCACGGAACTCCTTCCATATTAAACATTGGAATCAAGGGGCAGGTTCTGACTCAGAGCTGTGGAAGATTTGCTTCCACTGCCATGTACAAGGACAGCCCCACCACCACCAGGTCTCTGGATTCTTATTTTATCAATTAACTTTTCCATCACTAACACTTCCCCCTGCCCTCTCTTGCCAGTTTTCTATGCTTGGGACCTCTTTCTGTCTGCATTTGGCTACAATGTCTCAGCCTCCAGCTGCTAATGAGGTGAGAGATTAATTTAAAATGTTTCCTTTCATACTATATTTCCTTTTCAGTGGGAACCCTAACAGGATTATTAGCCACATGTTGTGAGGAAGGTCTGGAATGGCTGTTTATTTAAATACTGCTAAGGTGTTAATTCAAAATGTTGAATTAGGGGAGAGGAGGGTGAGTCCTCCAAAAGGGTACAAACAGGACTTAGTTTAAGAGAGGAGAAGGAGTACAGCAACCCTAAGAGCAAAGGGAGAGCTCCCCATCCTCTCCCCAGTTTGGGTAAGCACTGCTTCCCCGGGGCTCCAATTCCTGTGCAGTGAGAGGTCCCCATTCTGTTTCAATCTACTTCAACCATGAGCTATAAGAAAGGAGCACTAATCCTCAGAGAGGGCCCAATCCTGCAACCATTAAGGATCTCCTGAGCAGGGGCTTCAACATCCTCCAGGAAGGCATTATATGAAACAAACTAGTTCAATGACACTCAACTTTAAAATGGGGAGTTAGAAGAAGAAATTAAAAAGGGGGAGGGGATAGAAAGAGGAAGCTAGTCACAAAGACCCTAAAGCTGAAAGCAAGGACACTGAAATCCTTAAAGTCAGCAAGGAGGCTACTTAGGCATCCCATAAAACAGTCTCACGGGGTCCTAAGCAAAATAGGAAACAAGAAGGCAAGAAAAATGAATAAATATGGTTAAATGGCAAGGTGCAAGGATCCCTTTAAAGATAGAAATCCAGCCCAACTGAAGCCAATTAAAAGAATGCTGCAGTGAGGTCAAGGTGAAAAGGTCATTGACAGCGTTTCTCAGTGCCAGAGTGCCATTTGAGAAGGTGGCTACCATACCTCAAATTCTTATCCATTTGACATTGGTGATTTATTTTCCTATTGATATTTCCCATGCTCTTCTGCATGCTTCTCCTTGAGTTAGATTTTTATTCACTCAGATGACTCTTTCTGGATTGCTTTTCCCAGTCTTTTTTCTGCTTTCTCAAACATGTAAGCTCACGAAGGTTGAGTTGCACAGTGTTTTCTTTGTAAACTTTGGAAATTTGAGATGGTTTGAGTTTTAAATCCTCTCTATATTGTTGCTTTGCTTCCAGAGGTGGCTGAGCCAATACGGCTAACCCTGCAGATGCAGGGGGGCCCAGCTACAGAGTCCCCACATCAGGGATGAGTTGAAACACTCGTGCAATGTTAGATGGTTCTGCACAAGCACTGCAGAGCTTTGCTGCTTGGTGCTCACCAAGAGCTCTGTGGTGGTGTTAACCTGAAGCCTTTGAGAAACTGGGATTTCTCCACTTCTACTGCTGTCCTTGATGGAGTGGATTCCTACCCACTCAATTTAACAGGAATCCTCCATCTACTATTCCCCTTGCATTCCCACACACCACTTCTGGACACATAACTTCTTGCCCACATCCTACAGGTCCAAACCTCCCAGCTGCCGTGGCATAGAAATGTGAGGCAGTTAGGAGTTAACAGTAGAATAATATTACACATTGAATCTGGAGCCTTGAAGACAGTCTAATGGCTTCACAGAGCACCTCAGATTGCTGGAACTGGCTCTCTTTTAAAAGAGGACTGGTCAATTGGTGTTATTCCAATCAAATCCCTGACTAAAAATTACTTAGCAGCATTGCCTGAGGAAACATACAAAGTCCATTTTACTGGGGTGGAGTGGACTCGGCGTGTAGGGAATTGAAAGGAACTCACTACCGACCCAGTATGCTGAGAACCTCCTAAAAGGTCCCGAGTACCTGCAGTTCTCATTGACTTCACGATGAGTCGAGAGCTTTCAGCACTACCTCACAAGAGGCACTCATCATTATTAAGAGCTCAGGGTAATGGGCTACACAACAAAAGCCATTTGCAATGCACAACAATAGCTATATTGACCCTACAGACATATTAATAATACCTCCTACTTACATACAAATAGATGGCACTCTACATAGATTAGATATCTGCATATATACAGATGCTACTACTTTTATTATATAGAATTCTCATAACAAACATTGTGTAATATTGGCCCTATCCCAGCTCTCTGAGGTTTAGTGCAATATTTAGATGGATGCACAGCTAGAAGGGTCATCCATTTGTGGAGTAGGAGGAGGACAGAATTTTCCTGAAAGGAATCCTTTCATTCAAAATCTGCCTAGTGTTTGTTCTTCTTCTGTTTTCTCTTTGCCAGCCCACTACAATTTGGACCTGGCTCAGCCAATCTTTCCCCCGCCCTCCATTTAAGGAAATAGAGATCCCCCATCTCCCTTACTGCTCTACACATTGTTTTTTTCTGCTCACATTTGGGTATTTTCTCTTCTAAATAATCATAAAATCAGTCTGTGTTTGTCTTTCCAAAATTTAGACAAGGACCAGAACTGGTCAAAATAGAATTGGAATGTTAACCTCAGTCACAGATTTATTATGTTTATGGAGGCTCCTTGCCCAAACCATGAAGTAGTAAACTTCTGACCCTGAGAAGTGGCAGATATTAATTGTTTCACAGAAGAGGAATATAAATGACCTCATGCAGCATTTTAACACCTCCTGGGATAGTCACACCCAGGTACCTTGCATAGTTCTTGGACCACTTCAAACTAGAAGCTGCCTTCAAAAGAACATCTTCAAACATTTGATGCAGCATGGAAGCATTTTGACATTTGCTAAATACAAACTTCCAGTTTTCTATTTGTTTTAAATCTAAGCTAATTATAGTAATTTTTATATATAATAAAAAATTGTCAAAATCAAAATGAAACATTTCAATTGACCCAAACTGAATTTTGAGGAGGATTTTTGGGTTCTCAACATTGTTTGTGATTTTAATTTTTCTTCCAGATTCATGACAAGAAAATGTTTTGATATCTACAAGTTTTCATAGGACAGGAAAAAAACATTTCTTGTCCAGCTGAGATTGAGAGTTTAGTCAGTGTTGTGTGGGTAATCTGCAATGCAGATGAAATACTTATGGGGGCAGATTTTCAAAAGAACCCAGCACCCTCTCTTTGTTCACAAAAGTTGCTGCTGGATGCTTAGCTCTTTTGAAAAATCTAGCCATGTATTTAGGTGCCTAAATGGAAGGTAGGCTTTTTAAAAAAAAAAATTTGGTGCTGATTGTCATTGCTCAGCCCTCTTGCAAATTCTGGCCCGCGTGGCTGACCCCAGTGCCAAGAACAGCTTGTTACTTGTGCACACCCAAGGGAGGTTTCCTTTAGTTGCAATAAGTAACAGGACTGCTTTGGGAGCTGAAATGTCCTATGTACAATCCCCCCAAGCAATCCTTGTGTCTGAATGGACCATACACAGATGTGATCAAGAAAGGTTATGGGTTATGTACTCAGTGCTTTGATGTAAGCCACTCCCAATAACCTGGAACATAACAGTTTGCAGGTTTAAACCAAGTGAAAAGCTGGTTCGATTTTGTGCGTTAAACCCAAAACAAGACAAATTTTGTGTGGTTTCATGTTTCTCTCTGAACATTTTTGCAAAGATCTACTCCGGATTCCAGGACAGAGTACAGTACTTCAGAAGTTTGGGTAATTGTAACTCTATAACTCACTGGAGATCTGTAATGTATGAACACAGAGACATTCCTGGCTGTTACAACGCCCAAGGCAAATAGCTGAAACCTGCCCGCTGGAAAGGTTATTTCCTGTCATGGAGTGGGGTGGAAGGTGGGAACGGTTCCTGGTCATTTTTTGACAGTGTGTAGGGAAGGGGGAGGAAGAGGAATCCAGTCATCTGGATTTTTCATCTGACATTTGTTTTAGCATGGGGAAGGAAGCTGACATTTGCATCAGCTCCTGCAACATGCCTGGTCCTTCATATGACTAAATTAAACCACAGTTTTACTAGGTAAGGGACAGACATTTCTTGCAATAGCTATGCTTGAAATAGATTTATACCTTAAAGCATGTAGAAAGACAAGGGAGGTACAGTCTGGTACTGCCCTCACTCAAAAAAAAGAGAAAGCAAACTCAAAGTAAAATGAAGTGATCTCCCTGTCATTTCTCTGTGCCATTCACAGCTTTCTGTTTAATGAATGTAGCTCCTCCAAATGAAGAATCCATGATGAGGGCCCAGGCTGCATAGAGCATTTTCCAATAAGGCACTCAAAAGAAGCAACAGCAGCAGCACTCCATTTAACAGCCCTGGCAAAGGACTGAAGGGCAACAGCAAAATACCTTTAATTAGATGGCCCATGATGGCTAGTTACAGAACCCCACCTAAAATTTGCTTTATAGGTGCTACCTCCTGCAAGGCAGGACTTGCAGAGATTCATTACCGCAAAGCAAAGAAACACATTTAGCCCCACGAGTGGAATTGTATCATATACTCCCAAACAATTCATCACAATTATCTGATGTAGGATTTACATTCCCCACACACTGTGTCACTGGCATGTTCATTTTATTACATGGCTCTTCAAATATCAAAGCACAGTAGAAGGTTCATCCCCCATGTTACAACCCATCCTAAAATACTGGCAGACCCTTTGTAGAGGAAGAGGGAAGAGAAGCAGAGGAGTACATACATTTCCATTGAACAGCTCTATCTCCCCATTGTCAAACAGAATGGTAAGACTTTTAGTGCACTTTTCTCCAGTTAAGCCACATCCCTCATTTGAAATGAGAACCCGAAAGGTTCCAGACTCATCCTCACAGTAATCCTATTAAAGGGAAACAAATGCAATGGATCATTAACAACAGGGACATTTGAAACATACCAAAAAACACCTGGGGAAAATGCAAGTCTGAAAAGCTGAACTCTTTCAGGCACTGTGGGGCTGCTCTAGGGTGACCAGACAGCAAGTGTGAAAAATCGGGACAGAGGGTGGGGGGTAATAGGGGCCGATATAAGAAAAAGCCCCACATATCGGGACTGTCCCTATAAAATCGGGACATCTGGTCACCCTAGGCTGCTCAGACATTTGTCAGCTTGCTAGTTTCTCCACTACTCATACATTTTGTCCTGACCATAGAGGGAGACAAAGGCACACTTGGCCAGCATGCAACATTTCAACAGATACTTTGTAAAGAGCTCTTTAACTATAAGGGTTTCTGGGCAATGTTAACTGTGCTATCTCAGGGATATGCAATGGGTGCAGTGTTTATCAGTTTTATGTACACAAGTGAAGGCAAGATGTCACAATTCATATAATGAAATAAAATGAAGCCACATCTGGGTTATGAAGTGGATTTTTATTTCTGTAAATACAAGAAACATGGTGTAGCATTTCAAACATAATGCTTGGACACTGATGATTGGGGTTCTAATTTTTGTGTCTGCCACAGGCTTGCTTTGTGGTCTCAGACAAGATTTTCTTTTCTTCATTTCTCCATCTGTACAATTAGAATAACACCACCAACCTACTTCACATGGAGGTGCATGGCTTAGTTCATTAATATTTGTAAACACTGAGATTCATGGAGGGATGGTACTATGGAAATGCAAAGTATTGTTATCTTTTAAGAATGGATCTATTCAATATTTGGCCAGATTTTCATATATTGCCCTCTGCTTTTGCAGTCACATATTTACACCCACAGTTATTTGCATATGTAGCTGCAATCTTCAGGCCACTTAGATATGTAAGTCTCTGATTTGTGGGAGTAATGAGAGATTTAGACGTGTGTGTTTACATACATATATACATACATACATAGACACACACACACACACACACACACACACACACACAGGGAGAACTCCCAGAAAATAGGTTGTTTCAGATCAGCTTGACACAAGCTGGTGACTTGAAAGTATGAACAAATTAAGTTTAAATTCTAGAGGCATTGCGGTTGAGTGTAGTTAATTGAGAGAATGCCAGTCTTGTAGAGACCCTGCAATTCACTTTGTGGGATATCAGCAAAGGGGGGTGGGGTATCAGAGAAGGGGCTTTCAGAGAAAGAAGCCTCCCAGAAACGGATAGTGGGTATTCACTAGTAGGTATGAAGTTGTCAGTGCTCCTATTTTTTCCAAGCCATCTCACCCATCTCACCCACTGCTGAGTCCTGTGCACCTCTGTTATATATCCGGCCTAGCAATGAACGATGTTTTACAGTAACTCATTTAAATGTTGGATTTTTTTTCTTTGTTTATGGCTTACAAACTTAAAGTATTTTTTTAACCTGACGTCATTCTAACAATGAACAAGAGTCTTAATTCTTACCTGAACCAACACATATTGACAGTCACCTGGAAACATATATTTCAGTCCATCAAATGTCAAGTAATGGGCTGTACCAATAACTGAGCAGGTGGCATCACATACATTATCTGTGCAGTCCCACTTTCGACCATGACACACACTGCAAGAGAGAGAACAGAAGACCAACAGCTATTACTGGTTATTATTTATATAGTGCCAAATGCGTGCCAGATACTATTTGCAAAGATGAGGTTCTTGCCTCAAAGAGCATAAAACCCAAAGAAACAATACACTGAGACAAAGAAAACTGGAAGAGAAGTAGCAGCAAGCAGAGTGACAGAGCATTCATTGTGATTGTGCAGGGCAGGGGGTGTCGAGCACCCATGGGAAAGCGGGGAAGTCGGCGCCTATGCCTGTGCACCACAAAAGGCTCATGCCCTGGTCATCTATGAATAGGACTTACCTTCTGTGCTTATCTGAGTTTGAACCAGAGCAAGGAATCAAAAACTAAGGCTTCTGCAGAACTTTAATATCCTCAACAAAGAAAGTTGATTTTAGGTATGTAGTACAAAAACCATAGAGAGATGTAATTTCAATAAATTTAAGGAAGACCTCTCCCCCATATCCAAAACTGATATCAAGAGATCAGATCTATCATACATATAAACCACTATGGCAGGGATCACCAGGTGGTCTTTCTTTCAAATTCTTTTTCTTAGTGTTCAAGCAAGTGTTCAGTCTTGGGTAGACATGCTGTGGTGATGGTGCTAGTTTTTGGGCTACGCAAGGCTCTTTGTAAAGGCAGTAGCCCTTAGGAAGGGAGCTGTAATAGCAACAGAAGAGTTTGCTCTTTGCTTTGGTCTCTGCTTAGTCGATTCTTGAGGCAGAGTTGCTTTCTGGGACCTGGGCAGTAATGCCGGGTTGAGATTCCCTGCATACTGCTTGACCATCTCTGTCCCAGGACTGGTGTAAATGTGTAAATACAACAAGTTACACTACAATATAATCATTAGGCAACACTGTCTCTCACATGTGCAACAATCCCAATGTAGGAGTATTCTGAATCAGAGCAATAAAGAGAAGCACAGGTAATCTAGAGCCCAGATCATGTTTTATCTCAACAAGTTGGGGTAAAGTAGAAATCAGTTAAGTGGGGAATAATCACAAGTAGATCAGAAATAGTTGTTTTAGCGGGAACTACTACTTAGGCTTACACCATAAGCTACTGTAAACTATTACTGTTCTCTACTGTATATTCTCTTCTATTATCTTAATTAAACTCACTTTATAGGTAACAATTCATATTATGAACTAACAGAGCTTGGTATTAGAAAATACAATGCACTAGAACATAAAACCAACTGTTATATGTTCCCTTTTCAGTTTCTCAGTTTTCAGCCCCTGTAAGACCAAAGTTTGGAGGAAAAGTTGTTAGGATGTTTAATTACATCTTGAGCAATCCTCTTGTGCAGTCTTTGTTGACTATTTTAAGTTCCAGCTCAAATAAAGACATGTATTCCTTAATGTGATGTGTCAGCTCCTTGATTGAACAATTTTCACTCTGTTTCTTTCTGGCTTCCAGTCCCTTGCTCTCTGACAATTTCTCTATTTCTGTCACTTCACACCTTGTATACTTTAAAATGATGTCTGAATATTTTGTTTTACAGTCCTTACCATTTTCTTACTTTCACTGCAGCTCACTTTCTCTTTATTTCTTAAGTCTATTTCTCTTTAATTACAGTTTATCTGTTATTACAGCTTATTTCCTTCCCATTTCATTCTTGCTTTACTTTTCTCACAGTTTTCTAACAATGTTTTTTTCTAATAATTTCTTAGATTGCTTCAGAGACTCGTTAGTTATTTTTCCTCTTGTTTAACTGTTCTGCCTTTAACTTTTCCTCTCACATCACAGCCGCAGGCTCAAGCTCACCCTGCTTCAACTGCCCTGGAAACCTTGGAGATCTCCAGGCTGCCCCTGCCCCAAGAGCAGCTGTTTTGGGCTCCCCTTGTTTCAAATCAAAACGAACAAACCAACCAACCTTCTAAACACCATGAGGCTGCTTCTGAGCAGCCAACTTGCACTGCTCCCATTGCTCTTTTGACCCAACAGACTCCAATACAGGTTGGGCACGCAATAATTTTGTATGAGTGTGCTGACAGAAAATTAAATTTAAATGCTTCACCCAGCCAATAAATCTTACAGTAGCCTAATTTACCTAGGAATGACGACTTGGGTAAGGCTTGCATAGCCAAGCGGGGGGAAAGTTTTACACTTTCTCAAAGTCTATAATGCTACTATCTGCTCCCTCCCTATGGGCCCAATCCAGAGCCCACTGAAGTTAATGAGACTTTCCATCGACTTCAGTGGGCTTTGGAGCAGGCCCTAAATTACTGCCACTCTCTGAGACCTTCAAAGCACCGGTGGGTTCCTCAGGGCCTCTCCCTGACCTGAAGAGTTACAATCTTCCAGTCAGTGAATGAAAACAATACCTTTCAACTTATGTGACCGATCTCAACCAGCCAACACAGTTTAGATTTCAAATACTGTGTACCGAATATTCTCATTGACCTGTTTGAGATCAGTCCAGAGTTTAAAAATCAAAACAAAACACTCTGGAAAATCATTTTGTCTAGTAAATTCTAACAACAGGTACATTTGCAAAAATCATCATCTGCTCCTGGATATTCTGAGAGCAAGAAAACAAATTGGAATGTTTCAAGTAAATTATTTACTCAATAGGTCAATAATGTGCCACCTGGGAGTTAGTACCGATTTTAAATGTGGGATATTGAAAGTCTTTTCCTAAGTGTCAGGATGGAGAATATTGGCACATGCTCGGGGTTCAGCTGATCGCCATATTTGGGGTCGGGAAGGAATTTTCCTCCGGGGTAGATTGGCAGAGGCCCTGGAGGTTTTTCGCCTTCCTCCGAGCATGGGGCAGGGGTCGTTTGCTAGAGGATTATCTGCTGCTTGAAGTCGTCAAATCAGGATTTGGGGACTTCAACAGCTGAGTCAAGGGTGAGAGTTATTTCAGGGGTGGGTGGGTCAACTTTTGTGGCCTGCATCATGCAGGAGGTCAGACTAGATGATCATAATGGTCCCTTCTGATCTCAAGTTCTATGATTCTATGATTCTATGATTTGCTGCAGATTATTTGCCCAAATCTAGTGATATCCAGCAAAGTAAAAAGAAGGTGGTGTTATTCCTCCAGGCATAAATTCACTTGTGATTTACTCAGGATCAGACTCCTGGCCTACCAATTGACTCATCTAGCTCTCTGTGGGCTATGTTTGACCTTTGTTCTCATTGTGTCTGAACTCCACAATGAGAGGAAATCTACAAGGGGTTGAGAGGAGGCCTTACTCCCCTGCATGGCTGTTTTAGACCCAGACATAGTGCAGCTGATTAAATTACTGCATAATTCTAACAGTGCCATACTGGAGAGAGTGACTGAGCAAATAGAAAGTCTATTACCACTGTGCCCCCTACGCAGTGTTCCCCAAACTGTGGTAGGTGTACCCCAGTGGCACATGAGCTTGATGATCCATCAATCCACTTCAGAACAAATTTTTTAAGGAGGTGGTACGTGAACCAATTAATTTTGGGATCCACTACAGGATCCTTTACGAAAATAAATAGATATGGGGCAAAATCCTATGCTGCACCTCCTATGCTTCACACCCTCCCAATCCCAAACTCTTTCAAGGGCTGGACAGGGCCCCCAATGTAACTGAGATACCCCTGGAGACCTATCTAAGTTACAACCGCCTCCCAAGGCTGCCCTATGGGCCATAGTACTGCCTGGAATCTCTGCAGCACTCTTTGCTGCAGCACTACCGCAGGCATGGCCCCTATATTGTGGTTTGCAAGCGAATCCTCTGAAGAACAGCTTGTAGCCATCTGCCTCCATACCCATCCTCAGGGAGTCCTCCCCCAGGTGGATACAGGACTTTTAGTGCCACTTTACACCACTCAGGCCCTTTTACCTGTCGTAAATAGGCCAGAGTGGGAGTAAGAAACTCACTCATTACCTTTAAAACAATGCATCAGTATGGATAGGTTATCCCTTCAGTTACAGACTGCATGTAGAAATATGTGCTTTCCTGAACTTCCTTATTACAAGAAGAGGGCTGGGCAGAGTGTGCTGGAATATTTCATAATGCTGTTAGTGTTTGATTGTGGATATCCTGCTCTGCTCAGCATATCCTTTTACAAAAACACTTTTATTATCCTCCCAAGACCATTATATGTTAAATATGAAGCATAATGTGACTGGCCCTTCTTTTATTTGCGATAGTGTCCCTTTTTCCTCATAGGAAGCCAAAATAGTAGTAGATTTAATATCCAACTGATGCCAGAGGACATGTGTTTACTCTGTTTACTCTAGTGACCAAGTTTGCGGATCAAGAAACCAGGCCTGTAATTCAGCCTGCCAACGGTTTCTGTTCAGATTGTATTACTTAAGTATAATACCATCCCTGTCCAAAGAAGTCTCCCTGTTCTTAAATGCATTTCATTCTTAATGGTATTTTATCTGACCCAGCAATTTGAGACATTACCTCATAGTCTGACAGAACAATACTCTGAGGGATGCCATTGGGCAAGACAGCCCTGGTCAATTCTAACGTGGCGGTCAAACCAAACTAGGAGATAGATGGGCTTCAGACTATCTGGCCTACTACAGGCCACACATAGTAAGAGGCCAGCCAAACTCTTTCATGCCGCAGGGTAGGAGCAGAGCCACCTTTTCACTGTGCACTGAGAGTAGCTGATGAGAAAAAGGAGAAATCTGGTCAAGTTAGTGGTTTGGGATCATCATGCCTCACTGCTACTGTAATAATTGAACTGCACTGCTAATTCATATAAAAATGCAGACATTAGAAAAAAGGAGGCAGGAAATATTCTTTTTTTACTTTTCTCCTTCTTACTCATTCCTTCTCTGTCTTTTCTCCTTTTTGCCAGCTGTACACAGCCCTGGAGCCTGCTCCTGTGCAGCTATAATGCAGAAGTGCCTAATTCTCTTAGCTCACCAGTTTTACACAGGTGTAACTTCATTGATTTCAGTGGAGCTACACCTGTGTATGTGAGAGGACAATAAAACACATAGGGTGATTGGAAGGGGGGGGGGGTTATGTTTTTAGCAATCAGTCATGCCACCATGCTAGTTATGTTTATCGTTATGAGATTATTCAGGGTTTCTAGATAATGCTTAAACCCTTTTGATGTACTGACTACAGTAATAATACTTAGTTCTTATATAGCACTTGTCATCAGTAGATCTCAAAGCACTTTATAAAGGAGGTCAGTATCATTATCCCCATTTTATATGGGGAAACTGAGGCAGAGAGTGGGGAAGTGACTTGCCCAAGGTCACCCAGCAGGCCGTTGCAAATTCACATTGGTAACTAGGAGACCCAGAGGTCCTGATCCAAAGTCCCTGGAGGTCATTTGGAGTCTTTCCACAGTCATCAAAGGACTTTGGATCAGGGCCACAGTGAGTTACTGAATGTTGCTAATTAACAAGAGAGGGAATATACAACAGGCAAAAAGCAAGGATAATGCATCACAGCCTTTTTCATTTATTTCATCAATTATTATGATTATTTATTTGTGTCGGAACAGTGCCTAGAGACCTTGCTTGAGATTAGGGCCCCATTGTGCTAAGCACTCTACATATTTTAAGAACCAGCCTCTGCCTCAAAGAATGTACAGTTTCCATAGACATGGCAGATAAAGGGTAGGATACAGGGAGTTTTATCCCTACTTTATAGCTGGGAAAAGTGAAGCACAAAGAGACTGAATCACTTGTCCAAGATCATGTAGGTAAGTCTGTGGCAGAGCTGGGAACTGACTCTAGATCCTTCCCGTCCCAGCCTAGTGCCTTAACATGAGACTAATTGTAGTTTAATTTGGATAACACTTCATAGTACAGCAAATATTCTACAGTACATTTGGTGAAAACAATGAAGTCTCAGTAATATGAAACCTCAACAGAATATCTGCTATTAAATGTTTGGTTAGAGGTGGAGCAAGACCAACAATTTTTGTACAGATTATGAAGTGTGTGACTTAGCAAAACTCAGATAAACATGGTTCTACTGTCTCATGCTTCATAAAGATGACTCCAAATTTTGCACCAAGCTCAAGCACAGTACTGAATTCCCAGCACATAGCATAACAAAATGTCTGCCACTGGCTTAGGGTTAGAGCCATTCTGTTGCTCATGAACTAGGGTCTCCCACTTGTCAAGATGAATGTAAATGCCAAATCTGACACCTCTGACTCATATATTGTGTTTGCAGGTGTCCACATCTGGCTAAGAACAACTGAGAATCAGAACTCCTCCAATAGCAGTATAAAAAGTGAAAACAAAAGAGAGGAGGATTTGACTTCTAAAATGCAGACTATCTATTCTTGGATATTCTCAGAGTGATAGTAATTTCTCACATTGATTCCGAAATGATGCTTAACTTGTAAAGCTGTAATGCAACTTTACAAGCCCAGTATGTTGTTCAAACTCTACTTTTCATAAAATTAGACCCTGCTTCCAATTTTAGCTTAAAAATAATAATTGAAATGAGATGCAAACATGAAAAGTAGGAAAACTGGCTATTTTATGCATTTCCCACCTTCCTCCATTTTAGAAGAAAAGCATTTGTGTGTTTGGGTGTGCATTTGAGGACCATTTTTATCACTACAATTTTGCAAATACCACATCAGAAGCAAAAAGAAAAATTGCAAGAATGGAGTAATGCAGCATCTTGTAAAAATGATTGCAAAATTCAAAAATGACTGAAAATAAGTGAAATGACAATGGAAATCACCATGCACTGGGAATTTTGCCGATAGATTTTCAAAAGAACAAAAAACCCACAATACTGTCCTCTTGCATAGCAATACTATTGCCTCAATAAAGTTGTCAGTGTAGCTGACCTCCTAAATCATCTCATATTACTAAGAACAGAAGCATGAAAGCAGGTTGTACTCTTTAAAGAAAATCAAAATCCTCTCTTCCCCCCTATTCTCAAGCATAACATTCCAGATCTACAGTGTAGGAACTAGCTCCCTAGGAATCACTATGGGAAAGTTAGTATTTCCATATAAATAACACAAAAAAAGGCTACTGGAGACTAGGTTCAAATCTAACTTGTATCCATTAGGAATGTAAAACCATGTCCCAATTATAGAAACAACAGAGTTTAATCACTGTTGTTTAAGGGCCCCTACAAGAAAAATCTTTGTTGGGGAGCTGATGTTCTCTCGTGTAGTTGAGAATGAACCATGAAAGCTGCTACAGAATTGGGCAATAAAAGGTCTTGGCTAAAATTTACAAGAGACTATATGACTTAGAAGCCTAAGTCCTATTTTGAAAAGTGACTTGGGCACTTAAAAGCCGAGTCTCATTGAAAGTAAATGGGACACTAAGGGCTGGTCCACACTAGGGGCGGGATCGAACTAAGGTACTTCGACTTCAGCTACGCTATTCGCGTAGCTGAAGTCGAAGTACCTTAGTTCGAATTTGGCGCGCTTACCTCGCGTCCGCGCGGCGCCGCGATCAAAGTTCGCGGCTCCCACGTCGACTCCGGTAACTCCGCTCGCCCTGCAGGAGTACCGGAGTTCGAAGTAGCGCGTTCGGGGATCGATTTATCGCGTCCAGACAAGACGCGATAATTCGATCCCCGATACTTCGATGGCTACCCGCCGATTTCGGCGGGTAGTGTAGACGGGGCCTTAGACTCCTTGGTCGCTTAGTTGCTTTTGAAAGTGTAACATCTTAGTCTGCATTGGTCTTGTTTTCACTGCAATATGAAACTGTTTATTAATTGTGTCAAGGAACACCACATCTGGCTCCTGCAACCTTGTAGGAATTACAGTGTAAAGGGGCCTGTAGGCTAAACCACAGCTTTTTAGCTTTATTATCCTAGAAATCTGTTTGCAATGGAAAAACACAGAATTTGTGTTGTTACAGAGAATCTTTAGTTTTTACATTTTATAAAAAAATAAAAACCATGTATTAACTATTAATTTAATTTTACTCGAAGTACCAGTGTCACTTATTCAATGCATGCAACTTCCCCCTCTTCTGGTTGATTTTTGAATGCCCTTTAAATTTACATAGCTAAACATACTCCACTAAACTGCTTCCAGCATATAGAGGTTACTCAACAGCATATAGGGGTTCGTGTTTTAATGCATCTCGAATTTCACTTCAGCCTCCAGCCGTGAGTAATTAAAGTTATGAAAACATGCCAAAAACTTTAAAAATCACCCCTAAAGACCATGTCACTGAGTTTAGCAAGGACAAATTTCATGTTGATGGTAATGTGCTGTTCTGTATGCAGCAAGGCTGTATATTACGTTCGAAGGCAGACAATTATAGAACACATGGAAAGCACTCAACATAAACTGAATGAAAACGAGGCTAAAACAGCAGGGCCATCGAAAACAGTAAAGAAACAATGCACTGTGACTGGATTATTCTATTAACTTTATTTTATTGTAATGATTGATAGCACTGGTAGGCTTCAAACTTGCGTAAAAATTGTAAATATATCAATAAAACTTTGTGTTCAACTGATACCTATATATATTGTGGCTAGAGAAACTGAAGTTCAGTATTTCATTTTAATCATGGAAAAATGCAGATTTTTATGTTATTTTATCAGATTTTTTTTTTTTTTTTTTTAATCACAGAAAACTAGGATCCCTGTTTATTATAAAATAGCAGCTACTTATTAAACAGAGGCCCAGAACAGGAAAAGGAAATGGATACTGTAGGGGAATTAGCATTAAAAAGCACTGAGAGATTGGTGAGAATTCTACTGGAAGTCTACACACAAGTTTGCTGCAAAATAACTACATTGGCTTTTAAGCCACACTGTTTGTTATTCTGTTGCGAGTCAGTTTGTGGACACGATTATTTTGGAATTAAAATGTCCTTTTTCAATTCAGCTTTTATCAATTGAAAATTAAAATAATACCTTTGTATTTCAAAATAACCATGTGCACACACCAGTTAGCAGGTGTGAATTAAATCTGATGTAGTTTTTTTGATGCACGTTTGAGTGCAGACAAGACCTACCACTAGAATAGCAGAGGATGCAGTAGGTCAAGGTTCTGTGGGCTGAGATTTACAGATGAAAAGTGCTACATAAGAGTTAGGAAATATTGCTATTATTAGTGCCTTGGCATAGCAGTATCTGGAAGCCCTCAGGATTGGAATAGCAAGGGGATGCTGTAGGTCCTAATGTAAGCACGTCAGCTGATCTGGTGGGGGCGGGGGCGTGCAGGTGTAACAAGGCTGGAACAACAAGCAATGCTCTGGGTGAGGAGTGAAATGCATTGGTAGAGCTGCATGGGAACATGCATATCCAGTATAAGTCTACATCCAGCCTGCCTAAATGGCAGACTACAGGCAAAGACTAGAGCCTTGACACCACTGATCACGCTTCTGACACCACCTAAGAACAGGCTAGCAGTAGTTGTAGCTCTCATTGTACTGTTAGACAGTACCGGGTTTACCATGGCGCCGGGCCCAGAGTCAGAAGGGGCCCCGGCCAGCTGGATCCCCCGGCTGGCTGAGCTGACCAGGAAAGCTGCCCCCTCTCCTGCTCCATCCCCGCCCCGCCTCTTCCAACCCCTGCTCTGCCCCAGCCCCGACCCCACTCCACCCCTTCCCCTGAGCTACTTCCCGGGGGACTGCAGCAGGGGTCAGGCACGCCCTGCACTCACCAGGCAGCGGGAAGTGGAGCGACCCAGCCCCAGCCTGCTCTGCTCCGCCAGTTCCGAGCCATGCGGCCGGTGAGTGCTGGGGGGTGGTTCCCCTCTGCCCCTCAAGTCCCACGGCTGGGAGCCAGGGGAGCAGAGCGGAGCAGGCTGGGGCCGGGTCACTCCACTTCCCGCTGCCCCGTGAGCGCGGGGTTGGACCCGCCCTGCAATCACCGGGCAGCAGGAAGTGGAGTGACCAGACCCCAACCCACTCTGCTCCACCTCTCGTGCTGGGGGGCAGTTTCCCCCTGCCCCCCAAGCCTGGGGAGGAGATGGAGTGGTGGGGAAGGGGCATGGGATGGGGAAGAGAAGAGATGGGGGAAGCGGGGGCAGGGGGAAAGAGGCAGTGGGGAAGAAGGGGGTGGGACAGGGAGAAGATGGAGCGGTGGGGAAGGGGCATAGGCTGGGGAAGGGAAGTGGGGGGGGAAGCGGGGGCAGGGGGAAAGAGGGGGGTGGGATGGGGAGGAGATGGGGCAGTGGGGAAGGGGCATGGGATGGGGAAGAGAAGGGGATGGGGAAAGCGGGGGCAGGGAGGAAGCTGGAGTCCAGCATGCAGCATCCCCTTGGCAGAAGCTGAGGCTCCCCTGTTAAGCAGGCCCATCGAACCCTCACCCTGACAAGCCCCCCCTCCCCTGCATCTGTACCACCCTGAGGAGCCCCCCCAGACACCCTCCCCACTGAGCCCCAACCACCTGCACCTGGACCCCCACCCAAATGAACCCCATCTCCCCTCCACCTAGACCCCTCCTTGTGACACCAAACACCTTCATCTGGATCCCCTGCACCTGGAACCCCCCAATGAGCTTCTGTGCATCCAGATCTCCCACTGAGCCACGCACAGCCAGACTGCCCCACAGAGAACTCTCTTACCCCCACCTGGATCCCCCACACACTAAGTCCCTCTGCACTTGGATCCTGCTGCCGGGCTGAGCCTGCTCACCCACACCTGCTGCGCCTGGCACAGAGGGGCAGGACCCCAGGGTGTTTCTGGGGCAGGCCTGGCCCTTGCACTGTGTCAGGGTCAGGTGAAGCCTCTCTGCCGAGTCCCTGTCCTGGGGTGAGGTGGGGAGAGGCTGCAGGGTAATCTCCCACTTCTGTGCAACCAGTGGCCTGTGCTCCCCACTGCCATGTTGGAGCCTCCACATTTATTTATTGACAAATAAAATTTGCAGAATTTTAAAATATTGTGCGCAGAATTTTTAATTTTTTGGTGCAGAATCCCCTCAGGAATATGGGGTGCTGTGCAGCTGTCATGGTGGGACTGTGAGGAAGGTGGTGGGCAGTGGGGAGGTCTATGGGCCGGGGGGCGCTGGGCAAGCGGTGTGATGTGCAGGATGCTGTGCAGTTGTGGTGGGAGGCCAGCAGGGGAGGTCTCTGGGAGGGGTGGGGGCTGGGCATAGAGATCTGTGATGGAGGTCTCTGGGCGAGGGTGCTGGGCATAAGCCTGGGGCACTGGGCAGGGGGGCGGTGTGGTGCAGGCCCGCCCTCAAGGGGAAGGGACACGCTGGCAGCACGGGGCTGGGCAGGCCAGTGTGCGTCTGGCAGCTGCAGGTTTGTAAACAGTGCCTCCTGCTGGGCTGCGCGGAGCGGGGCTGCTCCTGCCACGCTGTGCCTCATTGCCCCCAGCCCGCCCTTCATTCTGGAGACTGACCATCCCGCCCCCCTACACCTTGCCCCATGGGGGCCCACAAATATGTTTGGCGCCGGGCCCACAAAAAGTTAATCCGGCCCTGCTGTTAAAGCTAAGGCACACAGGGCCAGGGATTCTCAGTAGCAGCACATTGATACAAACTGCACCCAGCCTATTTCTGCTACAGCAGCAGGTGTGCACTGCTCACTCAGGGCCAGGATTTTCAACAATAGGAGCCTAAAGTGAGGCTCCTAAATCCATAATAAAGCACCTAAGTAAGCAGCCTGATTTTCAAAAGTGCTAAGCAGCCAGAAGCTCCCATTAACCTCAGTAGGAACAGCTGAGACCTCACTACTTTTGAAAATCAAGCCTCTTACGGTGAGGCGAAGCAGAGTTGGTAACTGTGCTTGGGATAAGGGGAGAAGCAAGTTACTGTGCCTGTGGCAAACAACCCACAGGAATTGAACTTAGCCCTGGTCTACACTGGGCGGGGGGGGGGGGAGGGGGGGTACTTAGACCTACTCACCGCGGTGTCTTCACTGCGGTGAGTCGACTGTCGCCACTCCCCCATCGACTCTGCCTGCGCCTCTCGCAGTGCTGGAGTTCAGGAGTCGACGGGAGAGCGCTCAGGGATTGATTTATCATGTCTAGACTAGACGCGATAAATCGACCCCCGCTGGATCTATCGCTGCCCGCCGATCCGGCCGGTAGTGTAGACATACCGTTAGAACCTCTTACACCAGAGCACAGACTTCTGCCACTTGAGTTAATAGAGCAACACGATTAGCTTATGGCAGCCGTAGAACCTAATCCTATGTTGACTACCCACTTGAGAGGAACATGACACATGTAATCCAGGAATAATGATACTGACCTCCTTTGTGCTAGGTGAAGGGAAGAGGAGATAGTCTAGTGTACAAAACTGCATGTTATCTGTCTACAATAGTTGTATAGGACATAAAATACATCTTATGTATATGACATGAACAGTTATTATATAGATGTATAATACTTCTTATAGAGGAACCTTGAGGAGACACACTACAAGTCCCCAGAGTATCACAATAATGGGTGAGGATCTAAGGCCTGTATTATACATGAGGTCAGATTATATGATCATAATGGTCCCTTCCAGTCTTAAAACCTACAAATCTGTAATAATAATAAACAATAACACCTATCTCTTATACAGCACTTTTCACCAGTAGGTCTCACAGTGTTTTACAAATGATGGTTAAGTATCATTATCTCCATTTTACATATGGGGAAACTGAGGAACAGAGAGGTGATGTGACTTGCCCAAGGTCACCCAGTTGGCCAGTGGCAGAGAAAAGAATAGAACCTTATGTTCTTATGTTTTTAGGTACATAAGGCCTGTCCTTAACTTATTGTACATCTGTCCATTAGCTGGTGCAGACAGGAACAACAATCCAAAAGAAAGGACATTCCAAGATTATAACAGGGTTCAAAAGAGAACTAGATAAATTCATGGAGGATAGGTCCATCAATGGCTATTAGTCAGGATGGGCAGGGATGATGTCCCTAGTGTCTGTTTGCCAGAAGCTGGGAATGGGCAACAGGGAATGGATCACTTGATGATTACCTGTTCTGTTCATTACCTCTGGGGCACCTGGCATTGGCCACTGTCGGAAGACAGGATACTGGGCTAGATGAACCTTTGGTCTGACCCAGTACGGCCTTTCTTATCTTCCTTTGTTCTTATGCAACCTAGTTCTCCTGAGTCCCAGTCCAGAGTTCTATCCTTTAGGTCATACTGCCTCCCCTAGCCATGAATCTATGAATAATCATACTCTGGACCTAACCAGATGTGATCATGCAGTGCTGGTCAAGAGCACACTTAGCACTTTTCACTGCTATTAGTCCAACATTTTAATGCATCCTCTTTCCTATCCCCACTTCCCTCAGTAAGGGGGAGGGGGAGGGGAAATAAAACATTTTAAAAATCGTCAATCATTATTGCAGACTTGAAATACAATGCAAATGGCTCACCAAGTGTTACAGTCTTTGTTCACTGTCTCTCCTTTAGCGTATTCTCTTCCATTGTGGAAACATGGGCACCTCTCAGGAACAACACATTTGTTTTCATGTCGTACCTAAAAATAAAAGCCCACACACACACATTTTATCAGCAGTTTTGCCCCTTAATATCTGCTAGTATAAATTATCAGCACACTAAAGGAAAACAAACATGAGAAAATGCAAATGCAATAGCAAAGGAGCCAAGACTATCCTGAACAAAGTCAGAGATGCATGAAATGCAACCTTGTCTCCACTCTGGAGGAAAAGGTGGAAGGGACTGGACATTGGCTGAAGTTGCTGAGAGAAACCAGGGCAGTAAAATTGAATAGACCACAAGAGAACTTACTGATGAACTGATGAGAAAGACTAAACATGGGATGGGTGAAGGAGGATAAAGAAAAAAAGAATGTGGCTACCATGACAAGCAGAGGGGAAGCATGCAGTGAGCTATTCACAAACACTAGGTATCCCAAACATGACAAGCTAGAAGGTGATTGCACCAGGAAGAAGCCAGAAGTAGAGTTAAGGCTGATTAGCAGTCAAAGGACAAACACTGAAAAGAAACCCACAGAAGAAACAGTGTCAGGTGAAACCGACTGTGACTACAAGCAAAGAGCATGGCTCAGGCCATTTGTAGCTCTGATAAAGCAAACTGATTAGGATGGTGCCTTGCAGATGCTGGGAGTATTTGCCAGTGCTCTGCCAACTGCAGATTAATGACCCAAGGAACAGTTCCCTTGAGAGGGTATTCCACAGACTAATAGATTTTATGATTGGGGAATGTGTCATTATATTCAGCCTACTTTTTTCCTGTCTTAACGTCATCCCATTATTTGTATTTATAGCCCCTCCACTTTTATACAATACTAAGTTTCTTCCTCTTCAAATACACGCACATTTGGCCAAACTTGTTCTTTTAATCTCTTTCTTGAGAAATCAGTCCTTCCAGACCCTTCAGCTATTTCTGTTACTTTTCTCTCACCTGCTCACTTTTAACTGTCAAAGTGAAATAATCACTTTTGCGTCCTTCATATGTCTGAATTGGAAGTGAGACCCATCTAGTCTGACTGCCAGGGTGAGTCAGCAGAATATCTCTGCACTTCCATACAAGGTCCTAGAACTTGGTATCTGTTCAAAAGGTTAGCACTGGCCCCATCTATTCAATACTAAACACAGGTTCTGAAACTGTGGTCCATGGACCATTAGAAGGCCACAGAAAGCTGGCTGATCACATGGGGTATGTCTACACAACAGCTGAGGAGGTGCTCCCCAGCATGGGTAGATAGACATGCACTAGCAGTGTGGCTGGGGCAACACAGGTGACTACTCAGGTTAGCCACCTGAGTATATACCTGAGAAAAATGACTGGAAGACAGAATATTTTCCTGAATATAAGGGAGGCTAAATAAGCCAACTTTTCTCTTTCAGTTTGTAATGGATGGGAATGGCCACATTAGTAATACACTTAATATAGTATCGTCCATACCAGTAGAACAGAAATGATGAATAATATACTTGAGGGTCCTGTAATAAAGTCAGTGCAGCAGAGGGAAAAAGAAGCTGAGATGTGGGCAATAGGGAGGAACGTATCCCACATAATGTGGTTCACGGTATGAAAAGGTTTGAGAATCCCAACGATAAAAAATTGCGTGGTTTTTAAAACAGCGGCTTCAACTAGTACAGTTCAGTTTATCCTCCCTACAATTTTGCCAAGACACGATATGATTAAAACACTTTCCGAAAGCTGTTCTCAAGACTAGGTAGTGACCTACTCTCAAACAGTTTTCAAAATCACATGTTACTTTTGTAGTGTAGGTTGGCCCCAGAATAGGGATTTTTCAGTTTTGTTTTGTTCTTTTAAATAGATAATACCTGGCAGTTCCAGAGACAGCTACTCACTCAGTAACATCCGTAGCTCATATGCAAGGTTTTATATAGCCTGAATCTGACACACTTCTTGGTACTTACATTTTGTACAACTAACCCAGAATATTAATGCAAAGCCTTTTACGTTACAGAGGGCCTTTTATCCACACGCAGCCCAAAGTGCTCTATGGTCTTTCAAGGGCACTATTATGCTATGCAAGTTCAAGCCCATGGAGGTCAGGTGGGGACAGAGGTGCACTTCCCCAGTGTGATGTCCTAGAGGCATTGCTTCAGACTCAATCTCCATACCTCCAGTAGCACAGAGGGAGAATAGTCCAGAAGAGATCCCAGTTATGCCCTTTGAAAAGGTGCAGCATTTGCTCTCCTTCGCTCATCTCAAAGTGAGCTCCTGGTGGTGCATAGGAGGACTGTGTTTGTGGCCCCACTCTTACCCCTCCACTTCCCAGCTCTTCTGTGGAACTTAGCACCACTGTCAGCACTAGGCTTGAGTAGGACCAAGGTAACCTCCTTGGGCACAAAAACTGGGACTGGTCAATGGTGAAGGGGTTAATGAAGGGAAGATTGGTGCATCTTCTCCTTGGCCCCTCAGCCCTTCACACACTCATACAGAGCTAGTCACAATCTACCCCTGACAGCACAGACTACATAGATAAGTGTCATTTTGCCCAGAACTAACATGCAGCCATCGCTGGGGAGAAAAGCAGCAGCTATGAAATAATTGTGTAGACTGTTAAAGGCAGGAAGTGACAAATTCCTTATCCAGTTGAAACCGTAGGCAGGGAATTAGGGATTCAGGAATATTAATAATTTTGGCCCCAAAACCACATGATCAGAAACTCAGTTTTTATGTCCCATCCTGAAGCTGGCAGCCGAGTGCCCCCAACACCATGCTGGGTCACAGGTCTGTAATGACTGAAAGAAAAATGCCACATACTGCCTTGTCACCACATCTGTCTGTAAATAGTTGAATTTCCCATGGAAGTCTTGCATCCAATACACCTCTACCCCGATATAACGCTGTCCTCGGGAGCCAAAAAATCTTACCGTGTTATAGGTGAAACCACGTTATATCGAACTTGCTTTGATCTGCCAGAGTGCGCAGCCCCACCCCCCCACACACCCCCGGAGCGCTGCTTTACCGCGTTATATCCGAATTCATGTTATATCGGGCCGCGTTATATTGGAGTAGAGGTGTAGTTGCTTCTCCTGTTTAGCACAGGAGATCTAACAGTCTCTCAGCTTAAGGTAGCGTGGGCATGGCTGCGTGGGGAGGTAACCTCAAGAAAGGTCAGAGGACTGTAACGAGAATAGCTGCTGTTCACACCATTTCACATCCTCATTAGCAGTGCTCAGGGAGAGCATGCATAGGATTTATGTGGCTGACTAGTTGATGAAGGTTCCAGCTGTTTGGGGATGTGCGAGAAACACCCACAATTTGGCCTTGTGATTGCTTACATGTTCCGTTCTCGGTAGATTTCTCAAGGCATTTTTAAAAATTAAAAAGAACATTTTAGTCTTCAAAATGTTAAGGTTCCTCAGTCCTATCAGCCACTTTATTTGTGTTTAACTGTGATCTCCTTTGTCTTGCACTTTCCCCCTGCCCATGGAACCTCAGATTCTCTCTTTCCACCTCTCTGTAAGCTCTTGTGCTGCAGTGGAAAGGGAGAAAAATGCCTTCAAAGGCCTTGTTTACACTGGGAAAGTGCATCCTGTTGGAACACATTAACTAACATGTTTTAACTAACACAAAGCTAAGCACAACCCATTTTCCAACCTAATGCATCTTCCTAGTGTAGCTATGGGCAGAGAGTTACTAACAGGAAGGCAGTTCTCTCACCTATTCTTGGAGACTTAAGTGTTACAGTTGTTTGTTGTCAGAGCTGAACAAACCTGCAGTGAACAATTTATGCTAAAGCTGCTCAGAAAACCCAAATCATTCCCTTAAAAAAAAAAAAATTGGGACCCCCCCCCACCACCCGTTTCCAAATTTTCCAATGGAAATGTCAGGTTTTCCATGGGATTTTTCTAAATGGAACAACATTTTGAAATTAACATATGCTAAAACAAAATGAAATTTTGTGTTTTTGATTTCAAATTTCATTTCAGTTTTTGAAAATGAAAACAATTTTGATTTTCTATTTTGAGCTTCTGGATTTTTGTCCCACTCCTCCACTCCTCCCCCCACCCCCGACCTCTCCCTTTTTTTATATTCCCCTCTTTTTTCCACTAGAGTGGGGAAATCCCTACTTTTCACACTTTTTTTTTTTAACATATTTTTCTACCTGGAAACAGTTGGAAAAGCCATAAGCAAGTGAGAAAAAGTAGTTTTTTCCACAATTTTGTACACGTACTTACTAATTTCCAATGTTAGGTAGAAAAATATAAAATTATGTGAAAAGTGGGGTTTTCCCCATTCCAATGGGGAAAAAAGGGGGAACATAAAAAGGGAGAGAAAGGGAAGGGGGGAAACAAAAAATCCAGAAAGCCAAAATAGAAAAAGAAACGATGGGGGGGGGGGGGTGAGGAAGCATAAATAAAACTGAAATTCTTGTTTCCCCAAACCAAAATATTATTTTAAGTAAAAAATATAAAAAATAAAATTGAGGGTTTTTTTATTGTCAGCTGAAAATTATTTTTTTGTTTGTTTTGAATTTTGCAATTGGAAAAAGATTAAAAATTATTTAAATCAACATTTTCACCTGGAAAATTTCAACTTAAATGAAACCATGTTTTCTGATGGGACACTTTTTCCATCAAAAAATTTCAAACAGTTCCAATTTATACGATGAATCCTTGTTCATACTGTCCTTTTTTATTATTCTAATATGTTATTCACAACTGTTCAACAAGCAATTTGTGTTAACACATTAGAACCTATGGATTGCTCTGTGGATTGTGGTTAACCCAGTTAACACGTTTTAAAGTGTGTCTTTGTCTATGCTAATGGCAACATTGTGTTTATCATCACGTGTTGCAGTAAGCATTTGTTCTTTGTGCTGGATCATTGGTCACATAAACCATATGGCATTGTGTTTCTTGATTGTATGCTTTAGGCTTTAAAAGCAAGTGGATTTCCTCTTCCGTTCATGAATTATTTGTAAGCATTCTGATTGTCTGATTAATCTATTGTGCAAATAATAAAAAGACCTTTTCAAAATGTCCACAAGTGCACTTCTGATAATACTTGTGCAAATATTTATTTACACTAGTATTCAAGATACTTTTGCTTCCCACAGACATTCCTGCAAACAACAATTATTCCCCTGAAGGTTTGAGAATAAGGGTCCTGGAGATCAGCAAAGTGAATTGGCAAGTCTCATTTGCGAAAAATATTCACAACTACTTTTTTTGTTGCATTTGCTCAGCTCTACTCATCGCTAATCTGGAAAATACCAAGATCATTACATTATTTAATTTCCATCCCTATCTCTGTATCTTTAGGAACACTCTGGGGAGGAGAAACTGGCATCCAATAAAATTACATGGCTAAAAAGGAGCATTTCACACCTGATTGATATTAAAATCTTGTCGCCTGTGGTGAAGGCTGCTGTGAGCACAAGGTTAAGCAGGTTGCCAAATGTAGAATCAGGAATGAACCTTCCCCAAGGCTCGTTTGAGTGAACCTTTGGGGTATATTTTGTCTTGCTCTGGAGACTGTTCATTAGCATCAAGTGAGCATATCCCACCCAATCCATTTCAAGGCTTCCCTGGTGCCAGTGAATCTTAGACCTTTCCATTTTCTATACCCAGGTTCCCAGCAAGAGAAAAAAAACAACCTGAGCCCTGATACTCTCTTTTTATGGCACAGGTTACAATGAAATAAGTATCCCTTCAGATGTTAACTTAGTCTGAAGATAGTTTCCAGAATGGAGGGTCTTGTGGGTTTTCTCACCTGCCAGAATGGAAGTGAGCAAGATAGCAAGCAACTGCTCTGAGACTGAGTTCTACCAGTAGATTGAACTATACTGCCATCTAGTGGATAAAAGGCGCTATCCCCATTTTACCAGGTTTCAAGGGATGGTCCTAATCCTACAAACCCTAAACTCAGGCAAATCATCCCACCGACTTCAATGGGGCAGTTTGCATCAAATTCCAAGAGCTGCCTCTTCTGGTAAGAGTCTTAGGGTAAGTCCACACTACGGAGACTACACCAGCGTAGTTATGTCAGCATAGCCCCGTAGCATAGGGTGCAGGAACACCCCCTGCCCAAACAACATTAGCTACATCAGCAGAAGCACTTTTCAATTGATATAGCTGCGTCTGTGCTGGGACTTATGTCAGCATAACTACATCTTTCAGGGGTGTGTTTTTTTCACACCCCGAACCAACATAGCTGTGCCAATATAACTTTCAAGTATAGACTAAGGCTGATGCAGTAATTGTCTGAATGATGGATCAAACCAGTTCAGAAAAAATAAGAACCTGTGTAGTAGCACTGGTTAAATAAAGCCACTGTGAATGACATTAGGCCTAGTCTACACTAGAAAATTAGGTTGGCTGAACTGTGTTGGGCAGGGTATGAAAAATCCACACCCAAGTGGCGTATTGAAGCCAGTGTAGACAGTGCTAGGCTGATGGAAGAATTCTTCCATCAACCTAGCTACTGGCTCTTGGGAAGGTGTATTACCTACGCCAATGGGGAAACCATAGGTGCTGGCTTCCTCCAGGCCCAGGAGTTGCTCAACCCCTCGATCCACCCCAGGTCCCGCCACCCACCCGCCCCCTTCCCCCAAGCCTCCACCTCGTCCCGCCTCTTCCCACCCCTGCTCTGCCCAAGGCCCCGCCCCCACCCCTTCTCCCAAATCTCCAGCCCCGCCCACCTCTTCCCACCCCCACCCTGTCTCTTCCCCGCCTCTTCCTGCCCAGTTCCACCCTCCCCTGAGTGTGCCCTGTCCTCACTCCTCCCTCTTCCTCCCAGAGCCTCCTGCATACCATGAAACAGCTGATTGTGGCAGGCAGAAGGTGCTGGGAGGGAGGAGGAGGAGTTAATCAGTAGGGCTGCCAGCAGGTGGGAGGCGCTGGGGGGCTGAGGGGGAAAGCTGGCAGCCAGTGGGAGCTGGAGCACCCACGGAGTCAGCGCCTATGGGGGAAACCCCTCCTGTTGGCATAGGTGGTGCCTACACTGAAGTGTACACATTTCAAGTGTAGACAAGCCCTCAGTTTCAAACGTTGGCATTTTCCCCCATTGAATAATTATGACTACTTTTTCCATCACATGAATAGCTCTACCCTGGACCTTCACCAATTCCTGGAAGCAAACCCAAATCTCACATCCATTGCGCAGATTGAGCAGATCAGGATAATTCTGACAGACTTTGGCATGAACCCAAACAAACTGCAAATCTTTGGGAGGCTCACTTACTAACATTACTATATACTATGCTAGAAGATTTGTCCTGCCCCCTTCCCAGCAAGGAAACTTAGTGGAATATTTTCAGCATTTGAAATCTGAAAAGTAGTAACACAGTTTTAATAAAGAGGAAAATGAATTATTCTCGTAGTTGAATAATTTGTCCTTGAAAGTATTGATGTGTAATCTCTCTCAATCACAGTTTTGTATCTGCCACAAAAGAGTGCTGTTGGAACTAGCCCATTGCTAGCATTGCTCACTGCTGACACAAAAGACTGCAGCTGGAAGTACAAGGAGCTTTCCTCATCCTAGCTGCAACTCACAATCTCAGCTGCTGTCATCAGAAAGCATTTCTATTTTAGAGCAGACTCTGCCCCTATAAATGTCTGATTATCAGCAAATATGGTACCAATCTTCCAAAAAAAAAATAAAGAGGGAAAGTGATCCTGGAAATTACTGTCTAATAAACCATCTAGTTTCTAGTAAGATATTGGAAGAAATACTGAAAGAGAAAAGAACTATACTCACATACAAGAGAAAAAGCACCACAGGTCTATAAATCTACATAGTTGCTACAAATGAAGTCAACCACTGTTTTAGATAGAATTCAAAACTAGTGAACAAAGTGAATTCTCGAGGGCTGTTTAAAGAATTTCCACGGCAAAGGTTTTTCAATGGAAAATTGGGTTTTTGTCAAAATGAACTTTTTTTGCCAAAAGTCTCTTTCTGAGGAAAATTACAATTTTTAATTGAAAAATCAAATGCCCCAAATGGAAACATTTTCTGTTTTCAAGCAAAAACCAAAACATTTTGACCGCAAACTGAAATACCGGGAGCGCCACCTCCCCTAACCAAGAAGGGAGGTCTTGATGCATCATGTAAGATGTAGTTGACCAAGGAGCCCAGCCTAAAGAGGAGAATGGGAACATGAGGTACCTGAATTATAACTCCCAGAAGGCACCATTTCAGAATCAAAATATATTGGATTGTGGCCAAAATATGTTGGGTTTTAACTTTTCTCCAAAAACTCAGAATTTTTTTGGGGGGGGGAGGGGGGGGAAGGAAACCATTTTCTTATCAGCTCTAGAATGCATAATTATTGGTTAAAATCTGATACTCTGCACCACATGCTTTAAAATGTCAAAGAAAAGACTGTCTGTGCTTGGAGCAGCTTGCACTCTAAGTAGTGAGACCTCAACAAAGGAGATGCACTGGGGGCCCAGAGGGAGAGTGTCTTTTTATATATGTATTTATTAACGTTGGGTGGGTGACAGAATTTCTACTGATACAAGTTAACATTAGTAAACATGGTGGAAATAGTGACCAAAATTTAAAAAAATGGGTGCCTAAAGTTGGCCTTCTAAATTCATATTTAGGAACTTACATCATTGGCCTCATTTTTCCAAAGTGCTTAGCACCCAGCAACTCCTATTGAAATTACTGGGAACTACTGGATACTTATCCTAGCATTTATTTGGGTGCCTACATACTAATTTAGGAGGCTACCTATAATCACTCATTTTATAAAACCTTGACCTTAACTTCTAGTAGTGCACATGCTTTCCTTTATTAACTAAAAGCAAATCTCCACACAAGGAAATCTGCACTACTTTGAGCTCAAACCTTAAATAGCTGTAAACCAAAATCAGCACTTGCAGCTCCATAATTAACAAAAAACCTTTCCCTTTGGTTTATGCTAGGTTTGTAGACAGGCAGATAAATGATCTAGTTTAGAAGACAGTATTAACAGGCCTTGGACTACTATAAATGCAGTTCCAACCAGAGTCTCTGAGTTTTAAGGAAAGTTAAATCAAGACACAACAAAACCCCTAGTTTGCCAGCATTTTTCCCTAAAAGAATGTGTTCAACATTTTTTTCCCTTCATATGTCATATACATTATTCACAGATAAATGTTTTCATTTTCCGATCAGTTTTACTAGGGGGAGCGGGCACAGAAGCACTGCCTACAGCAGCTTTATAAAAGATACACTGTGAGTTCCAACTGTAACCCACCCACATTGGCCTCTGGGCACTAGCAGCTGTGTGGGTGAGTGAGACCTTAACCACACCTCCTTACCTGGCTAGACAAGCCCCAATAGGTTGTGCAGCATCCCTACCTCATGCTCTGAGAATGACGGCTGCAGTATTCTCATAGATTCCATAGGGATTGAGGCCTGAAGGGACCCTTAGATCATCTAGTCTGGCCTCCTGTATATCACAGGTTATTAAATCTCACCCAGATACTCCTATATTGAGTCCGCTGATATAAATTAGACTAAAGCATATCAGTCCTCGGGACTAAACTGTTGTGTAGTAGGAGAGCCACACAGACAGAGAGCAGGAGAGACCAAGGTGCCACCAACACCTGAGGCCCCTGCAATGCCAGGGAATTGATTACTGAGATACACCTAGATGATGCTAGCAAATGATCCATGGGCCATGCTGAATAGAAAGGCAAAAACCCTAAGTCCCTGCCAATCTGACCCAGGGGGAAAATTCCATCCTGACCCCAAAACTGGAGAGAAGTTTGACCTCGAGCACAATAAGCAATGCACACTAGCCAGGAATCAAACGCTATGTCTCCACTTGGAGCTGGGGGTGTGAATCCCAGCTCAAGTAGACATATTCATCATAGCTCTCATTGTCCTAGAGTGCTAAAAATAGAATGTAGCCACAGCAGCATGAGCTGTGGGATGGGCTAGCCGCCCCGAGTACATGCCTATGGTCTCGGATGGGTATGTACTTGACATATTATGGCAAGGCCATAGCGCTGCTCATGTTGCCATGGCTACATTCTATTTTTAGCATGCTAGCGCAAAGAGAGCTAGCACAGGTATGTCTCCTCAAGCTGGGAATAACACCCCCAGATCCAAGTCTAAATGTACCCTAGGAAGGAGGATTTTCTATACCGCCTCACATAGGCGCCGACTTCATCGGTGCTCCAGGGCTTGTGCACCCACGGGAAAAAAATAGTGGGTGCTCAGCACCCACCAGCAGGCCCTACCGATCAGCTCCTCCCCCACCCCAGTGCCTCCTGCCTCCCGTGGATCAGCTGTTCAGCAGCATGTAGGAGGCGCTGGGGGGAGGAGGAGGAGCTAGGGCGGGGTGCACTCGGGGGAGGGGGCAGAATGGGGCGGGAAGAGAAAGGGCAGGACAGGAAGAGGCGGGGCAGGGGTGGGGACTTGGAGGAAGGGATGGGGCGGGGCTGGGCCAGGGGTGGAGCAGGGATCGAGCACCCCCGGGGAACTCAGAAAGTAGGCACCTCTGCTGCCTCAGAACACTGGTCCACCCTATCTGGTGTCCCATCTCCAGCTGTGGCCAATCTTGGCTGCTTCAAAGAAAGGCAAAAGTCATCAGGGTAATTGGGCATTAGAGAAAAAAATCCTTCTTGCAGGCGGCCAGCTGAAGCCCTGAAGCATGAGATTTAATCAGTCATTGTCTTGGTGCATAGTCATTCTGGCTGCTTTCTATGAAAGGGTGCTAGGTAGGGGGAAGGGGTTCTCTGTGCATTTTCCCTTCCCAATACACCTGCTCTGGGGCATCAAAATGTGGCTGTTAGCACTCAATTAATATGTTACCTGTTGCAGAATACACTGCAACCAACCACATGGTTTTGAACAGCAGGAAAGCTGTGGATGGGAAAGAATGAAAGCAAGAACATCAGGATGATCCACTTTTATTTGCCTCAGTTACTAAACATAGCAATTCACATTTTGCTTACCATTTCTTTAGGACAGAGGCATCCAGATATGCAGCTATGGCTAGCACACTCTAAGTCGTAGTTCTGGCAGGTCTTGATACACTTTATCCCTTCAGCTCTTGGGTTGTTTGGAGAACAAACAAACTTGTCCATAGGTGCCCTGCATATCACGCTTCTTTTTACTTGAAGAAAGAAAAATTAAACAATTGTAATTAAGAAGAAAATGTCATTAGGATAGCACTGCTCCTAGGGATCTGTCAGCATTGTGATCAGAAGCTTGGTTTTGTGAAAGGACTAAAGCAGAACATAGGTTCCAAACCCAGTTTCCCACGCCTGTGTGGCTAGAGGGTGACATTTCTAAAAACCCCAGTGAAAGTCAATGGGACAACACAAAAGTTGTACCGCTTTAACTACACCAGTATAGTTAAAGCAGTACAATCCCTTAACGCGGGCACAGTTATACTGAGAGAAAGGTGCGTGTACCAGTATAGGAGATGCCCCTTAAGGAAGGGGAATACAGTATATCAGTGTAAAGCACTCAGTATAATTGCATCCTCACTAGGCTGATACAACTATAGGCATGTCAACAGTGTGCACACCATTATGGCAGCGTGCTGAGTACACGCAATACACACTCCCCTACCATGGATATAAATAGCAGTGTATACAATAAGGCTCTGCTTAGATGAGTAAAGACATGCCAGAACCTTAAGGTATGCACCTTACACAGCTCTCTACATCCCCAAGCAGTGGCCTCTCCCATCTATACACTGTTATTTGTAGCAGCGTAGTGTCCTGCTGCCTCCCTGCTGCAGAGCCTATCCCCACCGGAAAGCAAGCCTCCAGCAGCAGGGATATGCTCCATCAAGGAAAGGCAATAGGGAAAGTCTCTGGCAGCTCCACGTTGCTGGAGCCTTTCCCCACTGTCTTACCGCTGACCGGAGTCTTTCACTGCTGTGTGTAACTACCCACACCCTACGTGCTGCCACCAGTGCTGTTCAGCATAGACATAGCCTAGATCAATAAACGAAAATCCCCTGTGACACCCTGGCACTCCAATATTCACCACTGTCATGTAATTAGGATATGTTTTGTACAAAGTATGCCTTGTGAGGTATCATTCTAAAAGTCTTGATCTGCTAGTCAGTAATATCTTGTTGAATTGTATGTGCTATTGTCATATGTGAAGTTATGAAGTTTAGCTATGTATGTGGTACTGAAATATGTTGGGAGGTTGAAAACACCCACAAGCAGCCTTATAACAATAAAAAGGCCAAACAAGGTTAATGGGTTATTGAGGAAATGCACACAAGCACACGGATTACCCCAGGAACTCTGTACAATAGAAACCTCTCAGAGATAGCACTACACAATGGGAACTGTTTGACCCAGGTCACAGCAAAGAGCTTTCCAGCAATTGGGAAGAAGATATAAAAGGGGGGAAATGATATCATGAGGGTTCCTCATTCTCCCTACAACACCACCCCTGGAAATACCTGAGGAACAAGGACTGAACTGTGGGAAGTGATGGTCCCAGGCTAGAGGGATTTCTAGCTTGTGTATGAAAACCTGGAAAACCCAAGCTGCAGAGCCTAGGCAGCTTGTGCCTACAGAATCTGCCAGCCTGTTTATCACTCAAGGTGAGAATTTGCTAATTCATATCCTACTTACCTAGTGTGTTAAGCTCAGTTTGCGGTTTTGTTTATTTACTAAGGTAATCTGCTTTGATCTGTTTGCTATCACTTAAAATCTATCTTTTCTAGTTAATAAACTTGTTTCTGTTTTAACTAAAACCAGTGTGTGGAAATCATACTCGGGGCAGAAAGCTGTGTATATTCCTCTCCACATTGAGGGAGGGGGTGAATTTCATGAGCTTAAGCTGTGCAGTTCCCTGTGCAGTGCAAAACGGTATAATTTTGGATTTACCCTCCAAAGGGGGGTGCATGCCTTAGGAACTGGGAGGTACCTTAGCTATGCCTTCCCATGCAGGGGCTGGTTAAAGAACTTGGGTGTGTCCCTACCTGTGTGTATGCTGGTGAAAGAGCAAGCTTGGAGAGTTTAGCAACTTGTCACAGCGGCACAGTGTGAGAAGGAGCCCAGGCTGGTGGGTCAGATGGGCTCAGTGGTACCCCAGTTTCAGGTGGCACCCTGGGGGGAACCCGTCACACACCCCTCTGACCAACATAGTTATAAAGTTACCAGACTTTTAGGGTTTCCATTTTTTGATGGAGAGCCAACATTTTCCAACCAGCTCTTGTTATATTTATTTCTATTTAAAAAAATCTAAACAGATCCCTATCCAAGGCCCTAGGTGCCCTAACACACCATTCACAATACCGGTAAAGCTCAGCAGCATTGAAGTAATCAGTTCAACTGGAATTCAGCCAATTCTATCCCTTTTATGATCCTGGAAGCATACCTTTGGCCCTCTCCAAACCCCCTCTTAAACACGTGTCTTTTGCAGCTTGCCCAGAAAGTCACTCAATTTGGGCTCTTTCTGACAAGTGTTAGAACAAGTTCCAGAGTCCCAGAGCCTGCACAGAGAACACCTTGCCAGCTGGCCCCCCTCTTTTATAATAAGGGAGATCTCGCTCACATGCCTCTGTGGACCACAGGTCTGTTAGCATAGCATGGGGAGAGAGGGGTCCCTCTTGTAGGCTGGTTCCAGGCCATTCAGGGCTGTATAGGTCATAACCAACAGCTTAGACACCCTCAGGAGACCAATGGGCAGCCAGTGCAGTTCCTGGAGTCATGTGCTCCTAGTGAGATGCCCCACTCAGTGAGCCAGCTGTTGTGTTTTACACCAACTTTGGTCTCCAAATGGTTTTAAGGTGTAGCCTCTTGTAGAGTGCATTGCAATAGTTTAACTGTAAGGTTACAAAAGTCTGGATAAGAGAGACACGGGCCACATCTGAAAGAAAAGATTACAACTTCCTTGCCAAACAAAGAGGGTAAAAAGCTGACTGGATCTCTGCTGTAATGTGATCGTCCAATAGCAACTGGGGGGCTAAAATCAACCCTAAGTGATCATCACTCTTAATCCCTTTAGCTAAAGGGAAACTGCAATGGTAGTTGTAATTGCTTTAGGAATCAGTCATGAGCGGTGCTCAGCATCCCACTGCAATGCAATGAACACCCTCAGATTCTCCTGAAGATGGGAATGTACCCAACTCCATCCCATAGAAGACACTGTTTTTATAAACACACTCCCACCCGCCCAAGCACTACTGTTGCATCCCTCCCCTCGAACTGTGTAGCAAAATACTGTAGAAAAGAATAACAACAAATATAAATTTTTTAAAGCATACTAACTTCTGGCAGATGGCTGACGGTCAAAGAAAACATCTGGCAGGAAGGCACCAGGGACTCTGTTTGTAGTGCAGTGCATAAAGCCGTTTTCACAATAGCTATGAAAGAAAAACAAACAGCGGCTATATTTAACAAACTGACATTTAACTTTCACTTGCATTATGGTTTTTAAAGAGTCTACAAGAAATGCTCAAGAAATGCAAGGCTGTAGCTAGCAATTTGTACATACACTGGGCAATCGTAGTTCCATACCCACTGTATACCCTTAACCCAGTGGTTCTCAAGCAGGGGTATGTGTACCCCTGGGGGTATGCAGAGGGGGGTACAGCAACTCATCTAGATATTTGCCTAATTGTACAACAGGATACATATAAAAAGCACTTGCGAAGTCAGTACAAACTAAAATTTCATACGGACAATGACTTTATACTGCTCTATATACAGTACTGCACATTGACATGTAAGTACAGTAGTTATATTCCAATTGATTTATTTTATAATTATATGGTAAACATAAGAAAGTAAGTAATTTTTCAGTAATAATGTGCAGTGACACTTTTCTATTTTTATGTCTGATTTTGTAAGCAAGTAGTCTCTAAGGCTAGGTCCACACTACCCGCCCGGATCGGCGGGTAGCCATCGATGTAGCGGGGATCGATCTATCGCGTCTCGTCTGGACGCGATACATCGATCCCCGAACGCGCTCACATCGACTCCGTAACTCCAGCAGGGCGAGCGGAGTTCGCGGAGTCGACGGGGGAGCCGCGGACGTCGATCCCGCGCTGCGAGGACGCGAGGTAAGCGCGCCAAATTCGAAATAAGATACTTCGACTTCAGCTACGCTATTCTCGTAGCTGAAGTCGCGTATCTTATTTCGATCCCCGCCCCTAGTGTGGACCAGCCCTAAGTGAGGTAGTTTGTAAGTGAGGTAGTTTGTAAGTGAAGTGTACGCACGACAACTCAGACTCCTGGAAGCAGTACCCTAGTCTGGAAAGGTTGAGAGCCACTGCCTTAACCTACCAGGGCAAACTTGCCTTTAAGGACACATTATTATTCATCATTACATTACTCCAGTGTCGTACTGATGTAACACAACTGAAATGAATGGAGCTACACTGGCATAAAACTGAGTAACAGAGTGGTGACACAGCCCTATTCGCTGCAATGTGGAGAAGTGGCCTCTTACTGCTCTCAGTGTGACCTCTCTGGTTAAGGGGAAAATGAGAGGATATTATTCCAGAAATTGGGCTTGTCAGGAACAGTTCATCAATTCAATTCCTAGTTGCCATTTAATAATTATAAATGCTACTTAGTAGTTGCTTTTTTTGACAGAGATCATTAGGTTTTAAGCATTTTTTAAAAATGTATTAGTGTGCATTAAAAAGACATTTTAAAAAGCATTTAAAGGGCTATTGTAAGCAAGTTACTAAACTCCATTTCAAACTGGCAGAATGTTTTGCAGAAAAAATTGGTTTTATATTCTACTTCCTGATGCAGATGCTTTTGATACGTCTTGGGAAGATGCCTAGATTTAGATTAGTTATGGGCAAACCCTTAATTAGTTTAAATCGGCACAGATCCTTTGACTTCAGTATGGCGATGCCAATTTACACCGGCGGTTTGGCCTAGTTATCTAAAGAGGCTTTTCAAAAACTTCTTTAAATGGTCTGTAAAGAAACAACTGAAATCAGTTATGAGTACTGCACTTACCACATGGTGTAATGATCTGAAAAGACATCATCTGGTTGGAAGATCTCACCATCATAGTAGCAAGAGCACTGGGACTTTGGTACACAATCTCCATGCTCATCAATGTATTGCCCATGTGGACAATAGCAGCCTTCCATGCAGAACTCATTGCAGCCTACATCTGGGTAGGATAGAGATCGGCAGGTCTGGTTGCATGGAGTTCCACACTGCTGGTAAATTTGGCCTTCTGGACAAGTAATTGCTGTTAAATAATACACATCAATGAAACCACAATGGAAAGAGCCACTGTCCTGTACAATTCATGTAATCAGTGGGGAACATTTTCACATTAACAGATATATTATATGGGGCTGATCCCAAGTCTGCCATTGGCTTCACTGACTTTGGACCAGGCTGTAAATGAATAGCTGCCTATTTTTGGATCTGATAACAGCGTTGTGTTGTTTTTTTCTGATTCACTTTTACTATTAGATCTTTTTATCCTAACAAGGAGATTATTTCAAAAAGAACAGGAAACCCATCAGTGGCACATCAAGGGCCATATCCTGCTGGTGTAACTCATGCAGACAGTTCCACTGAATGTACAATGTGAGCAAGGTACAGCATCAAGCGGAATCGATAATGAATGTTGGAAAAAGATTCCCACAAATGGGGGAAAGGGTAATACAAACTGCCTCCAGTTTCTGCTGTTACTTGGCTCTAAAAGGGAGTTGTGGGGTTACAAAATCATTGTTCTACCTGTACCTTTCCTTCTTTTTACTTAGTTTTCATAAACAATGTAGTTTAGGGTCAAGATTGCCAAAAATGGGCACCTAAGGTTAGGTTCCTAAATCAATGTATAAGTGGCATGATTTTCAAAAAGTGCTGAGCACCCAGCAGTCAGCATTTTTTACAGTCAGACCCCTTCTTCAGGGACCTAACTATGACCTTCAGAGCCTAACTTTGGAGCTCTGCCTTCTAATATCTTGGTCTACTGCTGTAGTTAGTAGTGTTGATTTGGAGATGTTTCTTGGTTTGTACCTGCATCCAACACGAGGTGGCAGCAATGACAACAAATGTACATGTAGTGTAGTTGTAGCCATGTCAGTCCTCTCCTTTCCACAAGACCAGGAACAGGCCACTCTCGGGATCATACTATTTCTGCTCAAAGGCTGTATTGTTAACTAGGATTTTCAGAAGCATTCGGATTTGTAACAAGCTTATAATGGAAACAGCAGGGTTCTAAGTTGATGTAGGACACTCAATGGGGTGAGGACAGCAGCTGCAGATCAGACTTTGCAAGCTTCTATCACAACTAAAGCTTAGGTCGAGGGGGTGCAGAAGCCTTCTCAGCGTTCTACCCTGCAGAAGGGCCAGACAATCCCAGCCCTTGTATTCCCCAAGCACAAGGCCTTGAAGACTCTAGGGCTTCCTACTGGCTATCAGAGAAACCCCAAAAGGAATAGCGAATGGTTGGGCCATGGCTCCACCCTCTTCCACTCCAGCCAATGGAGGTAAGCCAGCACAGGGGCTAGGAGAGCACATGCTACACTCTGTTAAAGAGTGCAAGGTCGGCCACTGTTCTATGCTCCTCCCATCCCGCTCTCATGGTATTGCTCCTACCTCAGACACGATACTACTGGGAACTGTCTCTCTGCACCCCATGCTACCAGTCCCAAAGACACAATCTATCTATGTTAGGTACCTATATGGCTCCCATTACCCACTTCAAAGTCTTTAATAGATGAGATGTTGCGGCACAGAGAGGCTACATGACTTGTCCAAGGTCACACAGGAAGTTTGTAGTAGAGCAGGGACTAGAACCCACGTCTCCGAACTCCTAGGCTAGTGCTCTAACCACCATTCTTCCTCTTGCAGTAGAGCTTATGGGGTCCATCAAAGTTCACCAAAGCAATGGGCACCTATTGGAGAGCAAATACTCTGAGGCGTGGCAGTTAACAGCATGGCACTTCCAATTTACACATGAAGGATCTATGTGGGAGCAGCTACTCCACTGCCCCAGACAGTATAGAATACGTTAGGGTAGGGGCTGTGAGGCTCCAGCAATAGGGTAAGTGCCTATATCACACTGAACAGTTTAGAGAGACCATAGAATATGTGCTAACTACTTTTGCTAAACCATCTGTCCCACCTTCCATTTAGCTGTGACACTCAGAGTACCTTTCCCAGACCTGAAGAAGAGCACTGTGTGGCTTGAAAGCTTGTCTCTCTCACCAACAGAAGTTGGTCCAGTAAAAGATATTACCTCACCCACCTTGTCCTTAATATCCTGGGACCGACACGGCTACAGCTACACCACATTGAACAATTTGACAGACGAAGCTGAGGAGCACTTTCAAAGGTCTCCTTCATCATTACTAAGATGGGAGGGTTATGATTGTGATTTACTGTAGAGCTACCATTGGAAAAGGAATTGGTTTGGCAAACTAAAACCACAGGGAGTTTGAATCCAGACACCCATTTGTTTGAGTCTCAAAGTTTGGGATGGTTTAAATAAATGATTCCAGTTTTGCCCCATTTCTAATTATCCAGCAAATAGTTACACTCCTTGTTTCTAGTGACTGACAATGCCACAGCTTGTCCTAATTTTAGCTGAGGTACTGTTACACACCTTAGCTGCACATGCCTTTACAAAGGATTTAAAAGCATCCTCCGTCCTCCACAGTGACTGCCCAACTGTCCAATGACATGTGCACATTCAAATTCCACTATGCTGCACCAACAAATGCAACCTTCTTCCCCTAAGAAACTTTTTAACAGCAGCAACTAAGGTCATGTGGATGGGAAAAAAATGACTTTATGCTTTGTAATTCATGCAATTAAAAAAACAAACAAACAAACAAAAAAACCTTGTTGCCCTGAAAGCTTGTGTGGAAACTGAAAGGAAACAGATAGGCATATGTGACCTCTAAAAATGCCTGCTCTAAACTATGAGAACTAGTGGTTCTACATCAAAATCCGTCCCCATCTTGGGAGCTTCTCTGTTGTCATTTTGACTTTAGGGTGTGTCTTCACCACAGAGTTAACTCAGGTGATCAGCAGCCCTGCCTGAACACCCGAGTTAGCCTGACCACTGGATAGGAGCAGCCATACCGCAAGCCCTACCCAGGTGTCCTCACTGGTGCTGCGCTCTGCTGTCTGTGTCACTAGCACTTCTGGGGGCACATCGCATGGTTCTTTGTGACACCGTATATTACATTGAGCCACTCTATGATTTTTTTCCTGGTGAACTGTGAGAGAACTTGTCTGTCCTTCCAGACATACATGCGGAATTGTGGGAAGGGCATTGGAGGACTATCGGCACTCAGCTGGTTTAGCCAGAGTCCTCACAGCAAAGTGTGCACATTACCAGCCTGAGCGAAAGTGGCACCTGAGCTCTAGCCAGGGCCGTCCTTAGGCATACGCAGCATACGCCGCTGCGTAGGGCACCCAAAAATGTGGGGCACCACCAGGACCATAGGCGCCGACTTCTCATCTTGCTTGGGGGGGGTTCTCGACCCCCCCCCGATCCAGGCCCCGCCCCCACTCCACCCCTTCCCCCAAGCCCCCGCCCCCACCCCGCCTCTTCCCGCCCCTGCTCCATCCCCGCCCTGCCTCTTCCCTGCCTCTTCCCCGCTCTTGCCTCTCCCTCCCAGACCTTGAATGCCACGAATCAGCTGTTTGCGGTGCTCCAGAAGTGCTCGGAGGGAGGGGGAGGCATTGGTAAATGCAGGGCCGCCGCCGCGCAAGAGGCGCAGGAAGAGAGGGACACGGGGGAGCTTGGTGCCGGTGGGTGCTCCGCACGCCCACTAACTTTTCCCCGTGGGTGCTCCAGCCCCAGAGCACCCACCCACAGAGTCCATGCCTATGACCGGGACAGCAGGTAAGAGTGGGTCGGTTCCCGCACACCCAGAGTGCACTGCAGTCTCTTTATTAGGCAGAAGACAGGGGCCATATTCATTTTGTGTTACTAAGAGCAAGTCGGGCATAGGGGCACCAGTTTAATAATACTGCGTAGCATAGGCGCCGACTCCGTGGGTGCTCCAGGGCTGGAGCACCCACGGGGAAAAATTGGTGGCAGCCCCAGCTCACCTCTGCTTCCTCCCCTGAGCGTGCCGCCGTGTCCTGCTTCTCCTCTCTCCCAGTGCTTGCGCCGCAAAACAGCTGTTTCACACAGCAAGCCTAGGAGGGAGGGGGGAGGAGGGGGAACGCGGCGCGCTTGGGGGAGGAGGCGGGGCTGGGGTAGGGATTTGGGGAGGGGTCCAATAGGGGCACCGGGGGTGGAGTTAGGGCGGGGACTTTGGGGCGGGGTGGAGTCGGGGCGGGGCCGGGGTGCAAGCACCCACCAGCGCAGAAAAAAGTTGGTGCCTGTGCTGCGTAGGGCCCCATAAATCCTAAGGACAGCCCCAGCCAAGCCAGCTAGCCCAGGTTTAAAACACCAGCAAACTCATGTGAGAGAATTTTGTGTGTGGACAGGACAGGGGTCAGGGTAACAGCTGAGTAAGAGCCTGGGTTAACTCTGCAGTGCAGACATATCCTCTCACACAGAAATCCCCTCACATAAGTCATGCAACATGGACACTACTGCAGTAAATCTACAGGGCAGGAGGTGGGTTGGTCAATGGGTCCCTGAAATCTGCTCGAGAGCCCTGAAGGAGTACTTGGTGACTCATTGGCTGATATACCTCCTCCTTGTAGGGGAGATGTGGTACACAGGGGATGCAAACCCCCATTGTGGACTCCATCCTCCTACACACCCCCATGCAGCACAACTAGTTCTGCTGCTTATCAGGTCTCTTGCTTCCACAGAAGGCTATAGGGCCTGGATTTCCCTCTTAGACAAATGAATTAGAATGAAGCCACAAGCATTTTCAATACCTGTATGTTGGATTTGTACGACAGCCTATCATGCAGCATTTAACAGCCAGAAATGCCATGCTACATTAGCAGTATAGTAATCTACTGCTGCCATTGTATCGCTTTAAGTTAGACATAGCCTAACCCCTTTAGACACTTCTGAAAATCCCACCCTATATATCTGCACAGTGTGTAGCACAAAGAGGCCACAGTCTACCTGCCACTATTGAACTTCAGATAAAGCAAACTGCTTCTGTCAAGTCATTTGCCTGTGAACCTGTATCTCAGCCAGAGAGCAGGGGAGCAGCCACCAGTTCAATACATCGGGCCGTCAGCACAAATTATGCAAACAGCATATTCAAGTCTCAAGCCCATTAAAGGAATGATTGTTCTCCTTTGTGTGACAGGAGATGTCTGGAGCATCAGAATTATCTAATGGGGTCTGATGGATCTGCAGTCAGAGAAATCTGCACTTGGTGCAGGCACAAAGTGCTCTGTAATGTACATAGAAGAGGAAGCAGTGCTACACTATTAAAGATTAATTGTGAAAATTGACTTGTTCAATTACAGCAAGAACGATGGTGCATTATCGCTGCTTTCGCTTTCAGCCTCCAGACCTGTGCGTTTTTTTAAAAGGATTTTTATTGAATTACTGTTCCACTCTCTGAACATTTACATAAATTAGGTCAATATTATGAAACCATACAGCCATTTAACATAATCCAGTCTTGTTCTTTCTCTCTCAGTAAATATTATCCAGCCTCCAACAGTTGGAATCACTGAACTTTACTGGTCGAGACTGTATCAGCTGGAACGCCAGTGACCTCTCACCTCTCTAGCTTCTACAGTAACTCAGTTTTTCAAATGGCTGCCCCACCCAGCTACTGTTTGGCAGGGCCGACGAGAGGGGCTGGGAAGCCGGCACAAATTACCAGGGCCTGGCGTCCGGAAGGGGGCCCAGGCCCGGCTTCCCCCCTCTCTCGTTGGCCCTGTTTAGCCGGTCTGCCCTTGCTGGGGGGCCCGAAAAAATTCTGGAAGCGGGCCCCGTCCTTGCTGGGGGGCCCAAAAAAATTCCAGAAGGGGGCCCCGCCCTTGCTGAGGGGCCCGAAAAAATTTTTTCACCAGGGCCCGAACCCTCTCGGTGGCCCTGCTGTTTGGGAAGGAATAATGGAACTGGGTTGAAGTGCAGCCAAGCATATGGGCTTTTCCCCAAAATCCCTGATTGTCTACTGTCCTTAAGAGTAGAGCTGTTTGGGAAAAAGAAGAAAAGTCTTTCACAAACATTTATGGAGAAAGTTATTTCTATTTTGTATCAAAATTTCATTTCAATGGAAATTTTCCAACCAGCTCTGCCTAATAATGAGATGAGAAAAAAGGGAGATTGTTTTTTCTGTTCCAGCCTCTTGTCAGTTTCTTCACACACACATTGTTGTTCTGTGCATAATCATCCTACTATTTTTGTCACCCCATCATCAATCTCTACCCCCACCCCCCCGGGTCTATTTGTGTGTTTCAGACACCTGTGTTGCCTGGCCTTTTAGATTGTAAGCTCTGTGGGACAAGGGCTGCCATTTATTATGGGTGGGGTTTTCAAACAATCCTAAGGAGAATTCAGCCTTCAGATCCCACTGGCTTTCACTGGAAGTTAGGCATTTAAGAGCTGGTGTAGTTTAGAAAATTAGATCAACCCAGCTACAACACTCAGGGCAGGGGTGTGAAAAATCCACGCCCCCGAGCAGCATAGTTAAACCGACCTAAATCCCTGTGTACACAGCACTAGGTCGACAGAAGAATTCTTCCAATTGATCTGGCTACCACCTCTCTGGAAGATGGATTTACTACGGCGACGGGTGAATCCCTCCCGTCGCTGTAGTAAGTGTCTATACTGAAGCGCAGCAGTGGCGCAGCTGCACCGCTGCCCCTGTATCGCTTTAAGTGTAGATATGGCCTAACTCCTTTAGACACCTCTGAAAATCCCACCCTTTATATCTGTACAGTGTGTAGCACAATGGGGACACAGCCTGCTGGAGGGACTCTGTGCACTACTTGAACAATGATAAATCATCATTGTCTTATCACAGATGTCTCAGCCTCAGGGTCATATTAGAATGAACAGTGGAAACCTAAACATGACAGCAAAATAGTACTCACATATCGGAAAAATGGTGCAGACATAATAAGAACTGGCTTGTAGCTTTCCCTTGGAACCTGAACTAAACAGTCTGCTAGGCTTCTCCTAGGGCCAGAGATCTGATACTGGGGTTAATACTCACAACTCCTTTGGAAGACAACAGGAGTTGAGGATGTCAGTGCCTCCCAGGATTGGGTCCCAGATAGGAAGTGTCAAAATACAATGAAAGAACCTGTTACCATAAACTTCATGAGAGACTTTGGATACTGCCCGCCCAAGATATTCAGAACATTTTCAGATAGGCAGCCAAAGTTAGTAGGGAAGTTATCTGAACCAAGCCACCAAATCAGCTGAGGTTTGCTCAACGGGAGCTACTTTTGCTTGATGCTGAGCACTTCTGTGAACAACCGAGCACCCTCGACTCTTAATGGAGTGCAAGACAATTGAGCGTGTTCCACATGTCCTGGAGGAGACACTCAGCACCTTGCAAAAATCAGGTCCCTTAACTCCCTCTGCCTTACTGACCTTGCCAAAGGACACCATAGAGTCAATGCAAGAAAGTACTTCTTTGCAGCATTCACTTACAGCAGAAGTCCGGTTCCCGCCACTTGATCAGAACGCCTTTCCTAGCACATGCAGTGGCATAGGTAGAAACAGCAGCGCACAAGCAATCCTTGCCATCAGAACAGGAGCAAACGTCATAGCGGCAGTTCTTCAGGTATGGAGAAGGGCTAACTTCATGGTGGCAAGGCTCAAATATGGACGACATCAGAACAGAGCAGGAATCTTCAGCATACGTGGCTAAAATGAGAAAAATATTATTCAGACACTTTACACTAAAAGAGCAGCGACCATAAGTGCTGGATTATTTCCTATTAAATCATAACAGCCCTTAATTAGCAAAATAAACATAGGAAAACCTCCATTTTCTGTTCTGTTATCACAGGCAGAACTGGTAGCGCCACCTGTAACTAAGTTTGCCTGGCACTTCCTATCATAAGACCTGTTTTCAGCTGCTTATAACTATGCCAGACTTAAAGTGTTCAGGCTGAATTTTTTCATGTGCCATCCCCTCTCAGCTCGTGTGTGTGACTGGGCTGTGCATGTGCCATCTCCACAGAGCAACTGAGCATGCACCATCCTGGAGTTGCAGGGGCTGAGAGCAGAACTTCCCATACAATTAGTCTTTCTGGACACCAGGGGCACCAGAATTGAGAGCCAAAGGACTGTCTCTCCTGTGCTCTCAATCCTTCCCCCTGCTGCAGCCCAGGCACTATGGAGGAGGAGGAGGCAGCAGCTGCAATACTGGAATGTGGTGGTGGTGGGGGGAGATGGAGTGGGGAGGAAAAGATGGGGGGCAACAGGGTTGCAGGAGCCTGAGGGAGAAAGGGTCAGGACTTGGGGTGGAACAGAGCCAGGAGGGAAGCAGGGAGGATAGGCATAGAAGAGGAGGGAAGGGAAGCAGGTATCAGGAGATGAGGGAGTGTATAGGAGGAAAGGAGGAGCCTGGGTGACATAGGTAGATAGGGGCAGAGAGGGAGGAGTCAGAAGCTGGGGCAAACAGGAGCAGAGGGGGGCAGAGATAGGCTAGGGGCATGGGGCAGAAGGGTCTACAACCACTGGAGCACACTCATCAGAACCGGGAATTGAACCCAAGAGTCCTGAGTCTCTATATTTCCCTTCTGTCAGCAAATAGCTGTGAAACCCTCTTGCAAAGTATCTTTTATCCCCCTCTTGTGACTGATCCACATAAAGCATAATAGCCTACTACTTCTACAAATTAGCTCAGGTCTGTGCTGTAAATCTAATGGTCCAAACCCTCTCGATGACCCAAGTTTGGCATCAATATGGTTCCATATGATGGAATTTCTGGAGTTTCATGATGCTTTTTTTTTCAGTTTGTTTGTTTAAATTAGAAAATTAAATTAAAAAACTACATTAAAAAGAACATTATTAAGGTTACAGAGTCAAGCCCTCTGAAGTTAGGAAAAGCCAGAAGTCAGGTTTCCCATGTAACCTGAATTCAGCCTCCTTATGTGTACACAGTATGATACAGTTTTTAATTACATGATCACATAGTATTTTTTTCCACAGGACCCCTGCCTCATTCAGTGCACAGAATGAAAGGTGTTTTATTTATTTTACAGACGCTATCATGATCCTGTTCCCAGTACAAAACAGTTGCACTTTTATGGGATGGAAGATCACATGCTGTTACACTGTACCATATGTTATGTGGAGGCCAGGTTTCAGTACCTAAGCGAGGGTTGAGACTACAGGGGTCGCTGTCTTGTTTTAACAAGTCTTGGCAATCTCCATTGAGCTTCCAGGCATTTCCAAAATCTTCCACAAGGGCTTCCACGAGGCCAGAAGGTGTCAGAAAGTCGTCCCCTTCATTGCCATTGAAGTTTCCACACAGACCACAGATTCTGTCAGTGTACATTGGGGAGAGCTCACAGAAACAAGGGTAGAATGATTATTCTTCAATATTACTCCACAGTTTCATGGCAGTGTTTTTAATGGACTATGTAAATTCCTCAAATATACATTAAAGGGGCACCATCAACTTAAAAATCAAACAGTTTTTACATACTTCTTTTTTTAACAAGTAGTAAAAATGTACAAGTAGTAACTTTTTTTAACCAATTGAATTATTTTTACATAAGTAGAGAAAAAAGTTCTGTTTTTTTCCCCCAATGTATTTACTTTGTGCATTTAACAGCACTTAGTGTCTAGTCACTTTCGCGGTTTTCCTTGGGTAGTTTATTTCCCCTGTCTGTGTTGGTCTTTATGACAGCAACAGTGGAGAGGAAAAGGATTTTTAAATATAGGAGAATGATTGTAATATCACAAAAAAATGGCGAGAGGACAGAGGGGCAGGTCAATAGGAATTGCCAGTGGCCATCAACATCCAGAAGAATGTGGTCTCTAAATGAATATTACAAACAACGCTTGGGGGCTGGCCCAATGGCCAGTGGTACAGTAGCTCCCTGTATGCATAGACTAGACTGCTGCCCCTTGTACCCCAGGGGTAAGCAGTGATACAAAGGCAGGCTGAAAAGTGGAATATCTTTCACAGTTATTCCTCTGGCTAATAAAAGATCATTGGTGAAGGGGTCCAAAGGGACAACAGCAGCAGGTGAGGGGTACGCAGAAAAAATGAAGTCAGAAAGCCCCAAGGAAAGTGAATTTCTAACATTTCTGTAACCAAGGACACCGTCATTCTAATGACTCATGTTCATCCAAAGTTTTATATCTGTTTTGAAAACTGCAGGCCTTGCCTGAAGCGGTCAAATCACAAGCTTTCAGAGGTCACCAGAGGAGTGTTCTTCTGGACAACTGCAGCAGGCAAATCCAAACACTGTAACTTTTACCAGAAGTGTTTGCACAAGTCAGTGGGAGTGGATCACTTCCCCCAATTGTCAGAAATGTTTGGCAATAGGTCAGTCCATTTACTCCGTAAATTAGTGCTCCAAAGGCAACAATAACACTGACTTAGGTACATAAAGGGGAAGGAATTCATAGCAGAACATAATAATAAAAAAAGACAATGGGAGAAACAGTTAAGACAGTAATTAGCAACAGTTATTGCTGTTATGATAAAGGGGTTGAAGTAGAAAACTAGACATTTTAACAGCTAGGCAAGGAGATGGTCAGGATGTAAGGGTCTGAGACCTGGCAGAAGAGACCACAGATGCAGAGAAAAGCCGGAAATCCTGAGAGGTGCCAATGGATTGAACTGAATTATCCTCAACCCTAAAACAAACATTAGGTATTTTGGCATTGTACATCTAGACTAGACCAAAACACAAATTGCTGAATCCATATTCTTAAACCCTTCCAGAGCTTTCCCTCCTGTTACAGTGTTTTTTCAATTGCTGAAGCTCTGATGAAGCTTTACCTTGCACTAGCATATTAAGCCCACTTTTTGAGCTACTTTGCAACATTTATCCAGAATTCGTGATAGCAAAGATGGGTACAACTCTGTGCTAGTTTTATGATATGGGCTTCATGATGGTTCTGAGAGACAGAACCATACTGGGTAGAGTGGAAGGCAAGGAAAAAGAATATAGCCAGATCAAGAGTATAGATGCACTATGCTCATGACGTGAAAGAGCAGATAAAGGGTTCAGTTATGGAGCTCTTACACTGGTGAGCTCTTATTCACACAATTATTCCTGTTGACAACAATGGACCTGCTCACATGAGTAAGTGTTCACCAATGCAAGAAAAGGGTGTGCAATCATCAGGCCCATAACAGTGATGCAGGGGAGCATGGTTAGGACCTGCAGTCAGTACATCTGTTCTACCTATGTAGCCCAATCACCTCCAGTGGGCAGCTGAAGGCTAATGTGCAGGGGAGCAGTGCCACAGAAACACCTGCACCCCCGTTCTGCCTCATCATGTCCCCGGGAGGATTGAGGAGCTGTGGTCAGCACTGACTAGCCTCCCCCAGCGATCCTCAAGATGCAACAATCACACGAGGACAGCCTCCTGCATGTGCGTACAGGGTGGTATGATGGGGTTCCCTGGGCTCTCTCCCCATCTTAATCTCCAGGGAAAGGTGGCCATATTTTTGGCCCTTAGAATTAGAGCCCCATGGGGCACTACTAGTGTAGAGCCCTGCAGCAGGACTGGGATCCCATGGGTCTTGCAGGGCCCGCTGCCATAATAGCAAGATCGGGGAGGAGTGGGATTAAAGAATAGTCCCACACAGGGCTCTACCTTAGAATAAGCACAATATACTGTCCAAGTGTGTACTTTTCATACATAAATAGATTATAAAGCCAGAAGGGACCATTGTCATCATCTAGTCTGACCTCCAGTATAACACAGGCCATAGAATTTCCCTGAACTAATTCTTGTTTGAACTAGAGCAGATCTTTTAGAAAAACATCCAATCTTGATTTTAAAATTTCCAGTGACGGAGAATCCACCACAGCACTTGCTAAATTGTACCAATGGTTAATTACTCTCATTGTAAAAAATATGCACCTTATTTGAAGTCTGGATTTGTCTAGCTTCAACTCCTACCATCTTGTTATATGTTTGTTCGCTAGACTGATGAGTCCATTATTAAATATTTGTTCCCCATCTAGGTACTTATAGACTGTATTCAAATCACCCCTTAACCTTCTCTTTGATGAGCTAAATAGAGTCTCTCACTATGAGGGATGTTTTCCAGTCCTTGATTCATTCTTGTGGCTCTTCGCTGAACCTCTCCAATTTATCAACATCCTTCTTGAACTATGGACACCAGAACAGGACACAGTATTCTAATAGTAGTCACACCAGTTTCAAATACAGAGGTAATATAACCTCCCTATTCCTACTCAAGATTCCCATTTATGTATACAAGCATCACATTAGCCCTTTTTAGCCTCAGCATCTCACAGTGGGAGCTCATGTTCAGCAGATTATTCACCACAATACCTCAAATCTTTTTTCAGAGTCACTGCTTCCAGGATAGAGTCTCCAATCCTGTAGGTATGGCCTACATTCTTTGTCCTAGTTGCATACATTTACATTTAGCCATATTTAAATGCATATTGTTTGTTTGCACCCATCTTACCAAGCGATCCAGATCACTTTTTATCAGTGAATAGCCTGCCCTCTTCATTATTTACCACTCCTCCAATCTTTGTATCATCTGCAAAGTTTATCTAATTTCATGTTTTCTTCCTGGCCACCGATAAAAACGTTAAATAGCGTAGGGCCAACAACAGATCCTCGCAGGACCCCACTAGAAACACAAGCACCTCACTGATGATTCCCTATTTACAATTACATGTTTAGACTTATCTGTTAGCTCAATTTGATCCAGTTAATGTGGGCCATATTGAACTTGTATCATCCTAGTTTCTTAATCCATATGTCATGTGGCATCGAGTCAAACATCTTTAAGACCTCTAAGTATATTACATCAACACTATTACCTTTATCAATCACACTTCACCATTGTGCTTACGAAGCAGAATCTTGAGACATTCAATCAATCTAGTACAAACTATAAAAGCGTCTTTGCTGGGAATATAAAATGATTTATTATAGGATTACTGATTAGCCTTATTTTTTGTTGGACGTAAAAAGCTATTATTGGCAATCAGTTGCCCTATACTCCACAATACAAACTTCTCTCTCTACATTGACCTGGAATGACCATAAATGTTATTCTTAGTAGGAGCAGCATGCTGTATATCCTGTGCAATTAAATTATTATTTTTCCTTGAACATATGAATGATTGTATCCTATGGGCCAAATTCATCTCTCATTTTCACCTATGCAATCCTATTGACTTCAGTGGGGATAGACAAGAATAAATGAAATCAAAATCTGGCCCATAGGGGTCTGCTGTAATGAAAGCAAAGCTATTCACGGTTAATGGCTACTGTTAGTGCACAGAAAAGAAAGAGAAAAAAACAACCAAGCTGTTTCTGTGATGCAAATGTTTGTTTCTAGAAAACAAAGGGATCAGTATATTGCTCTGAAGGCTGAGAGAGAGAATGGAATTTCTAGCATGCAACACAAGCAATTTCTCACATCAGACAAGAAAGTCTTTGTGTATGTTTGGGTGGGGTGAGAGGAGAAAAAACTACCTTCACCAGAAGATTACCACGACCATCCCAGTCAATCTGTAAATCTTCCCCATAGGTGAGGCGAACTGAAGACATCATAATGCGCTGGATATGAAGGGCACCTCAAAAACACATCGGACAGGTTTCAGACAAGAAAGGATGCATTCTGTCATCAGCAAGGAGGATACAATGTCCTCATCACCCATCAGCCCATGAGATGGATCTAAGCAGATACACTTAAGGTTTGTCTACACTATTTTCTTTGCACAAATGTAGTGGAAATGATGCAAACCCCTAGTGTAGACATATGGATTTGTACCATTTGATTTACCCCAGATACAAACCCAGTACCAATGGGGGCACAAAGACAGTGCTAGTATAGCACAGCTGCTTACTGGTCCTAGGCTCCCCAAAAGGTGCAGAGATGGGCCAGGTGTAGAATATCACCCGTTCCCATAATACAGACCAATGGAGTTGGCACCACACCGCAGGCTGCACAATGACAAAGTGGAACACACCAACCATGGTCCCCTGGTTGCTGTGCATCACTTTGACACTCCACAGGTATGGTCTGGTGCATCTCTGCACTTCTCCTTAGCATGACCTGGGCCTCACAGGCCCCAAAAGCCCCAAAAGAAACACATGTGAGCATCATCCAGAGTTACTGGTGAAATCACTGCAGTCCTCTTCTAAAATGTCAAGTTTTGGGGTAGATAAAATGGATACTTGACATTGGTTTTGAATGTCGTGGGCTAGATCCTCAGATAGTCAACAGCAGCATAATCCCACCAACTTCAATGGAGCAGGGCCAATTTACACCAACTGGGGACCTGGGCACATGTCCAAGAGAACCCAGCAAGATGAAAATTCAATAAAAGGTGATGGTAACTGTATAAAATGCAACTCAGAGTTGGGAATAGGAAACACTCTTTGAGCTAGGCTAAAGCCTGCCTGATAAAGTTGAGAAGGGAGACACCTTTGGGTATGTTTATACTGCACACTAAATCTGGGTCTATGGACCCCAGCCTTATGGACTCAGTGTTTCCAAGCCCGTGCTTGAGTGTCTACACTGCATTGTAAACCCGGGTTTAGAATTGCTAGATGCTGGTCTCACAGCCATGCTGACATGTCCATACTGTGCTATGCAGACCTTCTTGACCAGCATCCACAGTAAAAATGACAGGGCCTGTGTCTCTGACCCACCCCTAGCAGCATCCTAGGATCGGGTCCTGGGTGCTTGCTGACTGGGGCAGACTGATTCTGTGTGGACAGAAGGGGGGCTTGGGCTCAAACCTGAAGTAAAGCCTGGGCTCAGTGTAATGTGACAGTAATGTGTGGTCTGAATTGTTACATGCCACAAACATACCTTGTGTCAAAGGAATCTGTACATCCTGCCCATTCAGAGAGATGACGCTCCCATGCTTCATTTTGATCATGCTGTTCTCCATGTCCTGGATTCGGACAGAGGCCGAGCGGGTGCACACTGCATCAAGATCATCGGCACACTAAAAAGAAGCCAACATTTCCTATGACTGTTAGGATTTCACTTTATCAATGACTCAGCTCCTCCAGCAGGCTGGGCCAGAAGCCCTCCTGTGGCTGTAATTTTAGTGTCACATCTGTCGCCCATGGAGCTGGCTTTAGTATTTATTTTATTTAGCAGTAATGCAAGGAACCTACAGGCCTGTATCCTGTAAGACACTGGCTACAGCAGTTAGCATAAGGCATGCAGCCTATGAACGTTGGCACAGATAAATGGCCCAATGGTCACCCCTAAGTTTTGGGGAACTGGGAATAGAGTGTTTAAGGGGGAAGTTTGTAAATAATGACACCAGGAAACCACAGGAATGAGAGCCCACACTAGCTCTTGGATATTTTAGGATAGGAACAACTGCAGATATCTGGTCACAAGAGTGCCATAGCAACGAATTGACATATATGATAATAAGATGAGATCATTACTATCCTAACCTATAGGAGAAGGGCACCCGAACATTAGTAGGGTGAGGAAATACAAATAAGAAGGGAGAAATCCCTAGTGAATATACATGAGGCATAGGGACGTCAGTGTAACATGTTATAAAAGTTGTAGCCCAGCCTGTGTGCAGGAGGAGAGAGAGGTTACAGGATGATGGCCACTGGTGATGATGAGGAAGGTGATAGTGATGAGGAAGATAATGGATAACATTTCATGTTGTTCTGCAAGGGATGTGAGATGCACATTCTGTATTATTTCTATCTACCTTGCTGGGTTAGAGTGTCTGTGACTTTGCTGAATGCATTAATAAAACTGTTACAAACACAGAAAGGTTCCTAAAGTGTGACTGTTGCAACTGTGCACACCAGGGTTCCCAACCAAACAGTAATTTTAATAATACTGGGCCTGATCTTGGGACAAGAAGCTGTCAAACCATAGAGGGGTAACTGGGAATTCTTATGTACTCAGTGTAATTAATACACAATCTATAGATCAGGCTACTCTAGGGCAGCGTCTGTTCTCAGAGCCCTGGAAAAGGAGCTATGGGGCCATGACAGCTGGCCCCCTGGAACGCAGGCTGCACTGCGTGATGAGAGAGCCTCTCCTCTTGACTGCTCTGTCTGGTGTGATGATGAGACACGTCACAAGTCTGTTCAAATGGGGAACTAGAGGCGCGCAGCTCTCACTCTCATCATTCCGGGCACTGATGTCACTAGTTACGAAGCTCTGGGTAGAACATTCTGCAGACAGGGAACGGTGACTCACTGGCTACCGTCTTCTCTCATCAGTTTCGAAAGAACAGTTTCAGTGGAAACCAGTTATGCCAGTTCCACACGCACAGCTCTGATCTCAGATCTGTTATGTAATAGGCACAAAGTTAATAGTCACTGGCGCTGAAGGGGGTTGTGGGTGGGGATGGGCAAAACCCATTTCCCTAAAGCAAGTGAGCTTTCTGCTCACCTTGGGGCCTTTTAACCATCCCTAACCTGTCCCTGCTGCCTTGGAAAAGTTTCCCCGTCTCTGCCCTGTCACTGTGCTCTTCATGCTGCTTCTGCTGCCTGCCTGCCTGCCTCCCTCCCTCAACCTGCCCTGGTGCCTTCCTCTCTCCTTTCAAAACCTCTGCACTCCCACCGCTGTGGCCCTCTCTCTCTATCCTACCTTTCTGCCCTCCCTCAATATTATGCCCTCACTCCTCCCTCTGCAAACTCCCTTACCTTCCCCGCCCTCCTTCCCACTCCCTCAGTTCTCTCACTTACTCCCATACCCATTTTACTGCCCCTCTGCAAAACTCCCTGAGGAAACTCTGCTGGTGTCCTTCCTGTCCCAATATGCTCTGGCACCCTTCCCATTTCTCTCTGGCTATCTCCCCTTCCTGCCCTGCAACTGGGTCCTTGCTATTCTCTCTGTGGCAGAGGGCACAGGAAATAAGTTGAGAGGCGCTGACATACTAGGGAGTAATGCAACTTATTAGCCAATGCATCCCTGTGAGAAAAAACTCCAGACACTATTAAGGTAACAATGCTACTACATGCCCCATAGCTTCTGCCCAGGACAATTACCCAGGGAGCAGCACAAACAGTTCAGTGTATGAGGCACACCCTCCTCTGTCTCTTGTATTTATATGCTAACTTGGCAAAACTCCAAAGAGACAATGCAGTCGCACTGTGAATGTGAATTTACAGCCCGGGGTTAAAGGAGTGGCAGCAAGAAGAGGCAAAACATATGTTAATTCAGAAGAGAGATTCTAGCTAATTTTATAGAAAAATGCCATTTATGTGCACAGGAAGCTCTGGTCATCCACTCACACACCCCCACTCACACACACACACACACCCACACACACACACAGGGTGCTGTTACCTGGACCGTCTCTATGATGACAGAAAAGGAGTTCTTCTCACAGTCTTTGGCCAATAAGTATTGACAAATCCCGCTGAAGGTGAAATGCTTGTTGTCAAAACTTTTGAAATGGGATTGGCCAGTGACAGAGCATTCTCCTGAAAAATACCAAGGGAAAACAGTCAGATCATTGAACAAATTCCTGCTTTTTGTGAGACAGACAGAGGTGGGGGGGAGCAGAGCAGGCCCTGCCAGGCTCACAGCTCCTAAAGGCTGGATAGTGGTGGCAGCCTGGCTCATCCCACTGATTATTCCTGGAAGTTATTGCCATTAGAAATGAGGACTCCAGCCAAAGTTAGGAAGACTATACTGCAAGGTTTCCTCACACAGGGTGAAATTCACCCTTGCACAGAGAACCCTTCAAAATGACTCTTAAATAGGACTTTAAGTGGGGCACAAGCCTTGCTTTGGCTCTCTGCACGGGGGTGAAATTTACCCAGTAATATGTACTTCTGAGAGCAGAACCAGGAACTTCACTGTGGTTACTCAAGTCCTACTCAGGCCAGGTTCACACATGGAGTTGCACCAGTTTACCTAATCAGCGTACTTAAACCGTGCAAAAGCCTGTGTGAACACTCTTAGGCTTCAGCTACACTAGAAAATTAAGTCAGCTTAACTGTATTGCTCATGGGTGTGAAAAATTTAGCTTTTTCTGTAAATTAACAGATGCCAGCTACCCAGGTTTAATCTGATAAGCTAATAATAGCTAGCTCTCATATAGCATTTCTCACCAATAGCACTCAAAGTGCTTTATGTAGGAGATAAACATCATCACCCCTATTTTATAGATGAGGAAATTGAAGCACAAGGAGGTGAAGTGACTTGCCCAAGGTCACCCCAACAAGCCAGTGGCAGAGCCAGGATTTTAACCCAGGTCTCCCAAATTCCAATCCAGTGCTGTATCTACTAGGCCATACTGCCCCTAGAGGTCCAAATGCCGCAATTTAACTAAATCAGTTTTTAGAACTGTGTAGATGAGGCCTACGTTGCAGAACTGAGCCCTTTACAAGTTAAAAATGGAACACTTCTTCTTCCTCAACCCCTGCTCTGATGTTCTTTTGTGATGGTGCCTCACTCTGGATTTTTGTTACACCCTTGGGTCTTGGCAGGTTGAGAACACTGTCTTTGTGTCTCTAGAACATTATAATATGGTCTTGTCATGGCTCCAGTGACTGAATGCCTGTATCACAATAGCCTTATTTAATACAGAACAGGAAAAAATGGGTTAGTTCCTTTGCTGGGTTTCCTGGGACTTATTCAAGCATTTAGGTAAAAAATACTTTGATTTTATGAATCACAAAGGCAGGGATGCTGGAAATGTTTTTATAGTGGAGGTGCTAAAGGTAGAAACCATATAGTTGAGTTGTTACTACTTCTTCAAGCCGGGGGTGTGGCAGCACCCCCAGCACCTATGCTCAAAAGGGATAAAGAACTGAAAGACAATCAGACTAAGATATAGTTAAGTGTTTCTTACAGAGGCAGAACTTCTGGTGGTATTTCCTCTTACATTTAGTTTATTTAATTATCATTAAACCAGAAATAATTCACAGTTTAACAACTAAAACCACAGCTCTTACAGAATAAAACTGAATTCCGGCTTGCAGTCCCTCCTACTGTGAAAAGGAACTACTGAAATATAGGACTTTTTAACATATCTGCTCCCAGTGTGTATGTAGAAGGTTGTTCTTATTATTTCTGTGGTGGTAGGGCCCAGAGGCCACAATTGGACCTGAGACCTCATTATATTAGGCACTGCCCAAACATATAGGAAAGACATGTTCTCTGCACCAAAGAGCTTACAATCTAATCAAGTTATTTCATGCGGTCAAGCCCCAACACCTATATGGAGCCCCAGTGAAGTCAGGGCTGACAGGGGAGAGAGGAGAGGGGATGGATATTCGTGCCAGGACTCCAAACACAGGGAGGCCCCCAAAACATCTGTAACAGCTGCATAAAGAAAGTGAAATGGGAGGGGGTGGGGCCCCAGCGAACATGATGTAATAGGGCCAGAATTTCTCTGTATGGGCCACACAGGGATCTGCCTGCACAGAACAAATTGCAGGCGCTGGGCCTAAAATGACAAGCCACTATAAAGGGTGAAGGAAGAGGGCTACCTTCACAATATGTACAGTGTGAACATCCATAAGTAAGTGACCACATAGACATTATTACACTTATCTACCCCTCAGCCTATCCTTAATTAGTTGACTAATGAGTTAGATTCTATTCCCTCCTGTGCAGCAGCAGAATTTTAAACTATATTCTAACTGCAGGCCTTTGCTCCACACGTATCGATTCACCTCAGTAATCCCAATAAAGACAAAGGGGCTGCAATCATGAACAGATTTTGGCCCACGTAATATTTCCTACTGATGACAAAGAATGAGCCATAAAGATCAGGTTTTGGGGTTTACACCCCAGGCTGAATTTGCACTTAAAAGCAGTAGCGTTTTTCACTTGTGAATTGATTGCATTTGATCTAAAGTCATGAGACACAATAAACATGGAACCTTGTGGGCCTTTTTCCTTTTTTTAAGCAGTTACTTTGCACAGTGGTGCTGCACTTGGAGAACTCGCCAATGAACTAGACAAGCATAGGGCTGGATTGGGCCCGTGTGTGGCAGGCCTGCACGGAATTTCTCATAAAATATGTCTCCCTTCCATTTTCAGTGATTCCACACCTCTCAAATTGTGTTTTTCTCTGAAATTTTGGAGCAACTGCTATTTCCATTTGAAGCAGGGGATATTTTCAGGAAGGGTGGGGCAAGGCAGCTGAGAGTCCAATGAGAGGCTTTTCAATGTCCACTTGCAGGTAGGTGTAATTCTCCCACTTTGATCCTCTCTTGATCTCACCTCTGTCTTTGCCTCAGAGAGCTACATGTTTTCCCCATTTTCTGATCTCCCACATCCCCTGAGTCCCCCTTCTCTTAGTTCTCCTCCTCTCTCACATCTCAGCACTAGGTAGGTCACAGCTGCCTGTGGTTATCCCCCTACACACACTCGTGCTGGGGGCTGCATCATGCCTGTGCAGGCTTCCTCTTTCTCTGCTGACTGCAGTGCTGGAACTGAAGAAGGGCCCAGAGCAGCAAATGTACATTTCAGATTCAGGGGAATGGGCTTATGGAATGAAGGGGGGAATGGGGACTTTGCTGGAGCAGTCTTATGGCAGGAGGTGTGACACTCCATCATCTCCTCTGCCCTGTGCACCCTCCAGGATGGATGAGTACCCAGGATGTAAGTGTCAGCTACCCATTGCAAACAGGTTGTTCTAGGTGAGGTTAGGAAGGAGAGGAAAAAAGACTGGTGGCCTGCTACCCTCCTGTGTCACCATTAATGGAACACAGGTGGCCTGCTTGCCTCTCCCCAGCCATGGCTCTAGCTCCTTGAACAGAACACCTCACTTATGACCCACGCCTTCAAACACTACTGAACAGAGTACCATGCATGGTCCAGTTTACTTCTATGACACATAGTGCTTACTATTGTAAGTAGTCCCATCAGCGTGTTTGCTACATCAGGCCGTTAGTTAGGGCTTGTCTACATGGGGACATTCAGAAAAATTAATCCAAATTGACTCTCAAAGTGGATTAGTTAAACTGCATTAAACCCTTGTGTGGACACTCTTAGGGTATCTACACTGCAATTAGACACCCACGGCTGGCCCATGCCACCGGACTTGGACTTGTGGGGCTCAGGCAAAGGGGCTGTATAATTGTGGTGTAGACATTTGGACTCAGGCTGGAGCCCGGGCTGTAGAACTCTGCAAGGGGGGAGGGTCCCAGAGCTCGGGCTGCAGCCTGAGCCTGAATGTCTACATTACAATTAAAGTGCCCCTTAGCCCAAGCCCCATGCAGAGTCTAATTGCAGTTTAGACATACCATTATTCAGAAATAAAGTGGCCTTAATTCAGTTTAGCTTGATTGACTTTCAAAGTGAATCAAGCTAAACTGAATTAAGGTCAATTTAATTCTGAATAGGAGTGCCCACACAGGGGGCTTGATGTGATTTTACTAATCCACTTTAAATTCATACTGTTAGTTAATTCAGATTAATTTTCCTGTCCATATGAAGATAAACCCTTAGAAAATTGTAGATACTCAAGTTAGCACAGCAGTTTTCCTTTACCTGAAAGCTTCTACTCTGAACCTACAGCTCTTTTACAACATGGCAAGAAAAGCAATGGAAAGGGAACTCATGCTTTTTTCCCTAAACAGGTATTTACATTGCCACACACAAGCCCATCTGCACAGCCTGATTTATCTTGTGGACTCCTGGACTCTTGAAATATGATCTTGGTGCTGACTTGCAGCCAGAGCTTGAAACAAGGACAAAGACAACTCCCCTGTCTGTGCGCTCATCCATGTGTGGGACTGACCTAGGCAAGGCTTACATACTTTTGGAGAGCTATAAGCACAAGGTTCAGCTTACCTGAGCACTCCTCGTTGCTGCAGATCCAGATGCCACGTCGACAAATGCTAGGAAATATATTGTTGAAAAGTTAGGGTGCATGATTTCACATCCACTGCGGCATGTTCCAAAACAGTTGAAAGCTGAGCTCCCCTTTCAGAAAAATCAAACCAGTCATGCTCCCCCACGCCCCAATACAGCTTAACATATGCATCTTCCATACACACACTCCTTCCAGCTAGCCCCGTGGGAAACACTGTAGTATTGAACTGTAATATTGTTTTTCTAAAAGGAATCATTTTGGGGAAGTTCTACGGCTTGTGTTATACAGGAGGTCAGGCGAGATGATCACAGTGGTCCCTTCTGGCCTGGAATCTATGAATCAGCATGGTTATAAAAGTACAGAACTCTTTCTCCTTTTTTTTTTCCAAGCCATCTGTTTATTTTAGCTGTAACGTGTGTTCTTCTAAAACCGAATGGTTTAAAAAAAATCCTCCGAGGGTTTCCTCTGAAACCCTGGCATGTACAGTCTTAACGATGAATAACCCTTCTTGTGTGAGAGAGGAAGAGAGAGAAATAATATTTCTTTCCAGGTCTGTGGATGGGAGAATGGATTCAGTATCAACTCCTGGAGGCAGTAGTAATATAAGGCATAGTCAATGCACACCAGTGGCTGTTGCTATCACGCTTGGGCCTATATGGCACAACACCTGCAAGCCCCACAACTTTTTATAAGAGAATGAATTGGGATCAGCTGGCTCTCATTTGATCAGTTAGCCCATCCCTTGTACACCCTCTGGAGCGACCTGAATTACTTAGGGTGATACAAGCGAGGCTAATGGTACAACATTCAGCAAGGGAATATTTAGGCTGAATAGCAGGAAGCATTTTCTAAGGATGAAGTCTATTAAACTGGACTAGTCTTCCAAGGGCAGGGTGATTTGGACAATGCTGTCAAACCCAGAGCTGCAGAAGGCTCTAGGGTTGTGGGACTCCATCCCACCTGGGAGAGGTTGAGGTGCTAATGTGATGGTCCCTGCTCATGCATCATTGATACATGGGCATGGGGGGCTGAGCTGCTTCTTGCTGACTGTGGTGATACACAGAGCCTCCTGCTTTATTGCACTGTGGCTCTGGATGGGCCGCATATCAGGTTCCCTCTTTTGTTTGACTGGAAACATCTGCCCAATGTTCCCCTAACTCCTTACACACACACACACAGAGTTCAGGATACATTGCTCACTCCCTTCCCTCTGCTTGGGTAACAACCCTCCGTCCCTTCAGGATGGCATTCAGGGCAGATGTGAAAGAAGAAGGTTGCACATTGAATCTAAGGCTATAAAGCTGGAGAGGGGCAACATGATGGCTTTGCAAGAGGGAGGGGGCATGAATGTCTCTTAACTGGCCTTCTCAAAGGAAATTTTGAACTAGGTTTATGGGAAGTTAAATAAATATAGTAAGTCAAAACAAAACTCCACTGTCCAAAACTAGCTGGGACTGGGAGTCTGCAAGTTTATGTTATTCAGGAAACAAATATTTTTCCACTGCACGAAAGACTATGACCCCTACACAATTCTACTAGATCAAATATCGCTGTGAAAATGGAGTTGATTGAATCTTTGTGAACAGCTTGCTTCTGGGAAGAGGCTGGCTCTTCCAAATCTTAAACTGGGGCATTTGCCAATTAAAAGAAAGGGGGGGGGGGGCGCACACAAAACTGAAGAGCAGTACTAATCTAGAGCAGCCTGGATCATAGCAATTGCACCGCATCATTGTATTTACCATGAGTTGCAGTCCTGGGAGATGGAGGAGCCAGGAGGATAGCGCATGCCAGAATGTATGCAGGAGCACTCAGAGCTGTCAACACAGCTATCACCATCAAGTAGCTTCCCCACTGGATAGTTCAGGCAATGGCAAAAAAACAAAACAAAAACACACATTAGATCCACTCTTGACAAGATTTCATTTGCATTCTTATCCAGGGTTACTCACAGAGCTAATTGAAAAGGGCTGGGACTGTCCAAAGAACCTCATGCGAATTGAGGAGTTTCATTCAGATGCCGCATCTGCCTGTGAACGTGCTGAATTGTGCATTTCTGGAAGCTCATAGACATCCCATTTAAGCCACTCTGCACAATCACTAGGGGTGGGCTCAAGCCAGAACCCTACATCCAGCCATCTCTAAGGTTAGAGCAGGGGTAGGCAACCTATGGCACGCGTGCCGAGCTGATTTTCAGTGGCACTCACACTGCCTGGGTCCTGGCCACCGGTCCAGGGGGCTCTGCATTTTAATTTAATTTTAAATGAAGCTTCTTAAATATTTTAAAATCCTTATTTACTTTACATACAACAATAGTTTAGTTATATATTATAGACTTATAGAAAGAGACCTTCTAAAAACTGTAAAATGTATTACTGGCACGCGAAACCTTAAATTAGAGTGAATAAATGAAGACTCGGCACACCACTTATGAAAGGTTGCCGACCCCTGGGTTAGAGTGTGAGAGATGTGGAAGAGGACTGAAATCCAGACCCAAACCTGGACTTGAATGTTCATGATCAGGGCTAGTCTGGAATTGTAATCAAAATGTAACAGGCCATGGGCCCATATGTATGGTCACCAGTGGGGGATAGATCCCAGGACCAGTGTCACAAGTCCTTACNAGGGGGGGGGGGGGGGGGGGGGGGGGGGGGGGGGGGGGGGGAGGAGTTAATAGATGGGTAAGAGCATGTAGTGACAGCTGAGGAGAGATGAGTGGGATAGGAGCTGGAGGAGCAAACAACAAACCAGCAGGAAAACAGAGAGCCTGCATGGTGGCTGTCCAGCTAGCACGCTTTGAGCAGCTGCAGCTTTGCTGGCTGGCCAAGATGGAAGCTGCAGCTGTCTCGGCCAGCAAGCAGTAGGAGGAAGCTGCGTGCCACAAACAGGCCTGTGAGAGGAACAAAAGTCAAGCTGCTGAGTCAAATCATTCCCCCTTCACTCACGCAGGAAATCAGGAATGAGCGGGTTATGTCTCCAGTAACTCCTTTAAGGACTATCGTGCCCATATTACAGATGGATAAACTGAAGCACAGACAGGTTAAATGATTTGTCCCAGGTCACACAATGAGCCAATGGAATAGCCAGGAATGGAGCAAAGGGTTCCTGGCTTTCAGAGACCCATGCTCACAACTAGAAGACACCCCTTCCCTATATTTACTTTCGAGAAGTCCATCCCAGTGAGAAATTAAACTGGGATCTATGCATTTAAAATCAGCAGGGCTCTCCAAGGAGAAAATGGAAAGTCTGTATTTTCCTGGCAAAAACAACTAAACATTAAACATTAAAACTACTATGTGGTGCCCAAGTTGAACTGGCTCCTTTTTCTCTTGGAGCAGAGGCTGGACTGGAGCAGGGAGGAAAAACGCTGGTAAAATCTCCTCAAGTTCCATCATAAGCAGATTCCCCGCTCACTTGGTCAGATCCTTCTTGGATGTGGCATGTTATGAAACTCAGGTAAAATTCTCCATCACTAACATTGCACTGAAACAATAGAACACATATTTTGAAGTATTTCTTCCTTTTCTCTCCCTGACACTCATGTAGTTACCTCCTTGCTTCCCTTTGCCATTCCCTCCCTCCACAGCATCCTCTGCAGTGCCCTTCCCATCCTCCTCTTACAGCTCCATTCCTCTGCTCTCTCTCCTCACACTTCTCCTGACCTGAGGTGACCAGAGCAGAACCTCAGAGTTACGAACACCAGAGTTACAATCTGAGCAGTTAACCACACACTTCATTTGGAACCGGGCGTACACAATCAGGCAGCAGAGACTTAAAAAAAATACTGTACAGTACTGTGTTAAACATAAACTACTAAGAAATAAGGGGAACTTTTTTTAAAAAATTGACAAGTTAAGGAAACTGTTTCTATGCTTGTTTCATTTAAATTAAGATGGTTAAAAGCAGCATTTTTCTTCTGCATAGTAAAGTTTCAAAGCTGTATTCAGTCAATATTCAGTTGTAAACGTTTGAAAGAATAACCATAACGTTTTATTCAGAGTTACAAACAACCTCCGTTCCTGAGGTGTTCGTAACTCTGAGGTTCTACTGTAATTGAAACAACCAGCTGTGAAGCAGAGTAGCAGCAGTACTTCCCAGCTAATTAATTCCACTCTCTTGGCTATTCCTTACCCTGTCCAGATTGTGAGGGGATGGGAATGAGGTGAAATCAGTCAGCTCCAAAGCAGTTTTGCTACAGTGTTCCAGTTTCAGTTAGCTGTCTTGTTAACACCGCTATGCAGGTATAGGCTATTTTGTGATGCAGAGCAGGGCAGGGGATAGAGTCAGCAGTGCCTGTTGTTTTAAAGGAATAGTCTAATCCAAACTCTGCTTTGGAGGAACCCATCCAAGCACTATCCAGGCCGTCCTGCTTAGTGTTTATAACCAGATGTGATCAAGCCTATTCAGTGCCCTGTTCTTTCAATCATCCAACTCCTGTTTCTCTACTTGCAGCCCGAACACCTCTCATCCAAACCCATGTCTACACTACAGAATTATGTCAACCTAAGTTACATTGACATACAGCCACCGCAGTAATTAAATCGCTTTTGCGTGTCCACACTGTGCTCCTTGTGTCGGTGGCGCACAGCCTCACCAGGAGCGCTTGCACCGATTTAACTGTCAGTGTGGGGCTTTGTGGGAAGGCTTCTGAAAGCCAGCAACAGTGGACATAAGCAACACAGTGTCTACACTGACACTGCATCGACCTACCTACATCGACCTAAGTCAGCATAATGGGCGAGTTACATCGGTGGGAACGACATTTTAGTGTAGCCGCTGGCAGAGTTAGGTCGACGTAAGCCACCTTGAGTCGATCTAACGCTGTAGTATAGACCAGGCCCAAGAATGCTTTGGTAACCTGCTGCAGCACATCATCATTTGAGTTTCTTACACAGTTGTCTTTAGAATTATACAAGCCACTTTGCAGACAAAATGAAAAGTTCGGGAGCATTGCTGCTGCAGGCAAAGGGTGCTGAGCAGTGTTCACCCTGAGTACCGGCAAAAGGCATATACACTTGCTATTGGACACCAAGGAAGATGTGCAGATCTGAAAGGCTAACTCCTTACAAAATGAACTACACTGGGGCTTTACAGACACAACACTTGTCCAGGGGGAGGAAGGAAAGGGGTGAGGTTGAGCAGCAGGAGTTCGTAGATTCATAAATTCTAAGACCAGAAGGGGCACTGTGATCATCTAGTCTGACCTCCTGTATAACACGGGCCATAGGACTTTGCCTGTTAATTAACTGGCCCATAGACATATTCAAGTTCCCCCACCCTGCCACCTCCCATTGGTACCTTCCCAGGGCATGCCCTGCACTGACAGAATATAAAAGAAACTGCAATATAATAGGAACAATAGTGAGGTATAAATGGCTGTAAAGACCAATTTAGAATGGAATGTCGATGGCACACACACACACACACAACTCTAGCATTGTTGCCACTCCCCTGCTGTGAAACATGCTTTCCGCATGTTAAAGCTCACTCAGTTACATGAGGTATCTGGTAAATTACTAGAGAGAGTTAAACACACATCTTTGTACACATCAGTGAAGTCAACACTATAAACATGAACTACAAGGCTATTCCTACTTAGAGAAGCAAGAGGAGGGAGAACATGGTTTTTGCAGCCAAAGAGCAAGCTTTCTTCATATGGCAGTGATGAACATATTAGAGGAAGAGAGAAAAAACACATAGACCAAACTCTGCTCAGCTTAGCCATGCAAGTAGCCCCATTGAATTCAATAAGATAATTTGTATGAAGAAGGCAGTACGAAAAATTTGCCCCATAGATTTAAACCACTAAGGATCCTCCTGAACGAAATGTAAAATATCTCCCCTTTTTGCTTTAATAATCCCCCTCAGTAGAATCTTCTCATCTTCTTCTTCTGAGAGTTGGATCCTCTAACCTGAAGTAATTCAGAAGAAATTTGTAGATTTGTAGGCATCACATGGTGCAACCCCTGGCCTGGAAGGAATTCCTGCTGCACTAACTGGTGCTGATGTTCACAAAGACCTTTATTTTTTTAATTGAACTTAAATAGAAGTCCTTTCATAGAGCAAGCATACAGGCAGTATAGAAACTGACCTATTCTAGGGCACACAGAAACAAAGAGACGCGCTGATTTCAGGAACATTTGAAGACAGACACTGGTATTCTTCTTCTCGTAAAATAGGTAACATCATTGCCAAATGTTTCTCTGTGTAAATAAATCAGTAAATAAATTACCAGGGCAGCTGCAGCCATCAGCACATTGTCCTTGACAAACTTCACTGATATTCAGACTCTGGCAGGTTTTGACACAAGGAGATACACACTCCTTATACTCCATGCCAACTGGACATCTTGGCCCTGAAACAATTAAACAAAATTAGAAATACATATCCCTTAATAACTGTTAATCTCTTTAATTATCGTAGAACAAATGACCAGGGTCAGAGATGAGGTCAGATCCTCTCTGATCAATGATTTCATTTTCGGGAACAAAATATTTAATAGATGTTAATTTTGTTGCTTAATTTGACAGTTGCATCTGCCACTCTGTTCTATACAAGAACAAGACCTCTGTGAAAGCTTGAAAGCTTATATATTTCATCAACAGACGTTTGTCTAGTAAAGATATTACCTCATCCGCCTTGTCACTTTGTTCTATAGACATGTTTAAGGTTAAAAAAAAAATTGTTTTTTCACAAATCACGTATCATCCACGGAAAGAACGCAAATTATGTGACAATAATTCTGAGTGGAATCTGTGTGATCCATTACTGAGAAAAGCCCTGCAAGGATATCTAACTGCTTCCGATACAGAAATAGATTATTTACCTCCTAAAGACCCTCACATTTGTACAGCTCATTCACTGTGTCACACTGATGTCTTGTATTGCCAGGGAGAAGTGAATCAGGTGTGGGACCTGGAAATCCCAAAATACATCCTGGAGCTGGCCGAGCCTTAACATGCATGGGTTCATCTACGCACATATCTCCTCGGCTTCTTTTTATGAACTATCATCAAATTTCCAGTTAATTCTACTTCCCAATGACATTACTCATGGGACACACATAGCATGGCAGAGACAAATTTACCCAGAATGCTTGTATCAAGGGGCCCTCTGGTGACAACCACATGGACTGATTTGCACTGACAACACTACACCATGCAAGCAGAGTTTCTTTGCTGGGCAAGATGCTTCAGTAAAAGCTAACACAAAAGAAAGCAATGTCCTCACATTAGGATTAGGGCACAGAGTAGTCTCTTTCCCAGGGGACCATATGCCACACAGGCCTCATGTCTCTAGGAAGCAGCATAAGGTCCTCATCAGCAGAAGAAAAATATATCTAAGCTTGTCATGACAGATATGACAATATCCTTCAATATCCTGGACATTGTGGAATTAAGATAAAATTTCCTGAGGTTATGTTTACACTGTGCACCTTATAGCAGCACAGCTGTGCCGCTACAGCCATGCCGCCACGTAAGGAGAGAGCTCTTCCGCCAACAAAATAAATCCACCCCCAATGAGAGGTGGTAGCTTTGTGGTCAGGACAGCATCTCCCACCGACAAAGCGCTGTCCACACCAGCACTTTTCGTCGGTAAAACTTTTGTCGGCCAGGTGTGTGTTTTTTTCACACCCCTGACCGACAAAAGTTTTACCGATGAAAGTGCAGCGTAGACAAAGCCTGGGTTAAGTTTAATGCCCTCGGGGTCGGTTGTATTAAAAATGCAATTGTGTATTTGTTATTGGGAATTGTTTGTAATTTCTCTACGAGACTGACTAATGCAATTTCTGGGAAGGATTAGAAACTTCAAAGGACTTTTAGGACAATACATGTGAAGTGGATTTCCTTGGAAATACTGGGAGTGAACAGACTGCAAATGACTCATGGGGGAGGGGTGTCCATCCTTTTGAAGCTGTGCCTTGAGAACAACCCACTGTCCACTAATTACCTGCTCCTGGAAACTCCAGATCAAAGACCCCTAAAGTGTAGGCTAAAACTTTTCATGAGTGTGCTAGTTCTGAGCTGAGGCTGTTATGAACTTGTGATCAAGAAGAGACTCCTTGGTGGGCTTTGAAGGACTAATCACCTGCCTCAGCCCTTGTTCGAGTTGAGGTGATCTCTGGTAAGCTTATTAGCATATGTGTAGTTTTTTTATTGGTTTTAATATGTTTTCTCAGCAGTGCTTTTACCGTAAGAATAAAATGTGCTTGCATAGAAAGAACTGCTTGGTAAATCATAACTGTGGCCAGCTACACTGTTATTAGTCTCTGAAGAGCAAGCAAGCAGGCCTGCTTAGGCACAGTGACTGCTGGTGAATTCATAGTATAATCAGGGAGCTGTTCAGTCTGGGTCAGAAGGGAGAGAGATGGAGGTCTCCACCCAAGAGATGTGACGACTGAGGAGCAGGAAACTAGAGTGGGTGTCCTTGCTGGGCCAGAGATGGGGAGTACAGGTGCAGTGGCCTAAACTGTGGCACTTATCTCCTCCCCCAAAGAGTAAACAAGGAAAAACAAATGCTGTTGTTCTGTGGGTTTGACTAAAACCACAAATGAAAATAAACCTCCCTTCCCAACAGGATGGAGAATGGTTCTGGCCCTCCCCACTGGCAAACCAGGGCTTGATTTTCCCTGCCCCACACCTTGTGTAGTTATTTCTGTCAGTGCAAGGAGAGTGTAATGTGGATGTAACACACTACCAGATCAGAATGGCAGCATCTTACACACACTTTGTACTAGTGTTAAAAACTACACAAAGTGCAGGGCAACGGAGAGACTCATACCCCAAGGAAGTAAGACTGCCTCATTTATTAGCCCATCTCTCCTGACTGGCAGCTCAAACAGATGTTCTGGAAGAGGGCAGATTCTCATCTCTTCCTCCCACTCTCTGCCCTCACAGACTTTTAGCCGCTTCTTTGACCTGCTGGGTATTGGGTATGAACACGCTGTCACCTGTCCCTAATGAATGTGTACTTCCCTGGTCAAAATAGGGTGATCATGTCTTGAGTCACATCTTATTCTGGGAGCTTATTGGCAGAGTTAGAAATCAAGCCACCTCATCCCAAAGCTCATGGCTGGCAGCACTCTACTGATAATGGAGCCACATCATGGATAGACACTCCCTTAGAGTAGATTCAAGCTAGTAAAGAACGAGCCAACAAAATAATCTTGCTGGATAAACCAGGGCAGGAGTAAAAGCTTTTTCTGACAGACCCTCTCAACTGCAATGTATAGATCTGTGCGTTAAGCAATAATAGCCTTACGGGGAAGCTTTGGAATCGTAATGATATAGACTTACTACATGAGCTGTCCTTGGGCCAGCCATCCACAATCACTCCTTGCTGAGCGCAGCTCCTGGCATACTCAAGGAAAGTTGGACAGTGACAGTGCATGTCCTGAGCACAGGTGCACATGTCTTCTTCACAGAGACCAATGAATAGCTCTGGATCAACTCGATGGTGGCATTTGGAGAATACTGAAGATGTCCTTAGCAGCTGGCACCTTTCCATGATGTCCTGCGTAATTAGAACAAGTGAGGGGGGGGGATCAAAATATTGTTACAAACTGTTTAGATCAGTGTTCCTCAACCAGTGGGTCATGATTTGTGGGGGGATGGTATGAAAGACAATCTGGGGGATTGGGGGGCTTTGGAAATTTTAATATAATCTAACGCAAAAGAAATGTCACTCCTCCACCCCACACACACCGTTACACTTTAAGGGCAATTATTAGAGTTGTAGTGTCATAAATTTTACGGCCAGACGGGACCACCAGATCATCTAGTCTCACCTGCTGTACATCACAGGCCAATAAGCACCATCCAGCCACCTCCACACTAAACCCACCAACCAGAATTATACCAAATTATTACATCCCTCAGGAGACTAAACTATTATGTGGCACAGGCAGAGAACAGAAAGGACCGATGTGCATCAATGTACCTATGTTAACCTCTTGACACACACATACACACACAAATAAATTATATCAATGACAACAATAAGTCTAATATTGTATTGCCCAATTCTAATATTTGTATCTAGATCCTGTTTTTTCACTGCAGGATTAGAAGATGAGTAAGTGTCACAGAAGTCATGGGAGTTACTCTGACCCTTGAATTTCCATACCAACGTTTGACATAATGGCTGTGAGCTAACTGATTTTATATATAAGTAAAATATAGGTATATGCCAGGAAGCAATAAATAAATAGTTAATCTGAGTCTGACCTAGTTAAATGTTTAGCTGCTGGTGGTAGGAGAGAGATTAATTTAAACTGTCCAAGATGTTCCAAGGACTTTGTTTGACAAATTATAGCTGATTTTTCCTTCTTTTGATGAATCTTGTCAATGTATCAATATAGTTGATTATTGAGATTTAAATTTGAAAACATAAACAATTATAAACTGGTTAAAAGATAGGAAACAAAGGGTAGGAATAAATGGTGAGTTTTCAGAATGCAGAGAGGTAAATAGTGGTGTCCCCAAGGGTCTGAACTAGGCCCAGTCCTATTCAACATATTCATAAATGATCTGGAAAAAGGGGTAAACAGTGAAGTGCAAAATTTGCAGATGATACAAAACTACTCAAGATAGTTAAGTCCCAGGCAGACTGCGAAGAGCTACAAAAGGATCTCTCAAAACTGGGTGACTGGGCAACAAAATGGCAGATGAAATTCAATGTTGATAAATGCAAAGTAATGCACATTGGAAAACATAATCCCAACTATACATATAAAATGATGGGGTCTAAATTAGCTGTGATGACTCAAGAAAGAGATCTTGGAGTCATTGTGGATAGTTCTCTGAAAACATCCACTTAATGTGCAGCGGCAGTCAAAAAGCGAACAGAATGTTGGGAATTATTAAGAAAGGGATAGATAATAAGACAGAAAATATCATATTGCCTCTCTATAAACTCATGATACGCCCACATCTTGAACACTGCATTCAGATGTGGTTGCCCCATCTCAAAAAAGATATATTGGAATTGGAAAAGGTTCAGAAAAGGGCAACAAAAATGATTAGGAGTATGGAACGGCTGCCGTATGAGGGGAGATTAATAAAATTGGGNGATGGTTAAAAGCAGCATTTTTCTTCTGCATAGTAAAGTTTCAAAGCTGTATTCAGTCAATATTCAGTTGTAAACGTTTGAAAGAATAACCATAACGTTTTATTCAGAGTTACAAACAACCTCCGTTCCTGAGGTGTTCGTAACTCTGAGGTTCTACTGTAATTGAAACAACCAGCTGTGAAGCAGAGTAGCAGCAGTACTTCCCAGCTAATTAATTCCACTCTCTTGGCTATTCCTTACCCTGTCCAGATTGTGAGGGGATGGGAATGAGGTGAAATCAGTCAGCTCCAAAGCAGTTTTGCTACAGTGTTCCAGTTTCAGTTAGCTGTCTTGTTAACACCGCTATGCAGGTATAGGCTATTTTGTGATGCAGAGCAGGGCAGGGGATAGAGTCAGCAGTGCCTGTTGTTTTAAAGGAATAGTCTAATCCAAACTCTGCTTTGGAGGAACCCATCCAAGCACTATCCAGGCCGTCCTGCTTAGTGTTTATAACCAGATGTGATCAAGCCTATTCAGTGCCCTGTTCTTTCAATCATCCAACTCCTGTTTCTCTACTTGCAGCCCGAACACCTCTCATCCAAACCCATGTCTACACTACAGAATTATGTCAACCTAAGTTACATTGACATACAGCCACCGCAGTAATTAAATCGCTTTTGCGTGTCCACACTGTGCTCCTTGTGTCGGTGGCGCACAGCCTCACCAGGAGCGCTTGCACCGATTTAACTGTCAGTGTGGGGCTTTGTGGGAAGGCTTCTGAAAGCCAGCAACAGTGGACATAAGCAACACAGTGTCTACACTGACACTGCATCGACCTACCTACATCGACCTAAGTCAGCATAATGGGCGAGTTACATCGGTGGGAACGACATTTTAGTGTAGCCGCTGGCAGAGTTAGGTCGACGTAAGCCACCTTGAGTCGATCTAACGCTGTAGTATAGACCAGGCCCAAGAATGCTTTGGTAACCTGCTGCAGCACATCATCATTTGAGTTTCTTACACAGTTGTCTTTAGAATTATACAAGCCACTTTGCAGACAAAATGAAAAGTTCGGGAGCATTGCTGCTGCAGGCAAAGGGTGCTGAGCAGTGTTCACCCTGAGTACCGGCAAAAGGCATATACACTTGCTATTGGACACCAAGGAAGATGTGCAGATCTGAAAGGCTAACTCCTTACAAAATGAACTACACTGGGGCTTTACAGACACAACACTTGTCCAGGGGGAGGAAGGAAAGGGGTGAGGTTGAGCAGCAGGAGTTCGTAGATTCATAAATTCTAAGACCAGAAGGGGCACTGTGATCATCTAGTCTGACCTCCTGTATAACACGGGCCATAGGACTTTGCCTGTTAATTAACTGGCCCATAGACATATTCAAGTTCCCCCACCCTGCCACCTCCCATTGGTACCTTCCCAGGGCATGCCCTGCACTGACAGAATATAAAAGAAACTGCAATATAATAGGAACAATAGTGAGGTATAAATGGCTGTAAAGACCAATTTAGAATGGAATGTCGATGGCACACACACACACACACAACTCTAGCATTGTTGCCACTCCCCTGCTGTGAAACATGCTTTCCGCATGTTAAAGCTCACTCAGTTACATGAGGTATCTGGTAAATTACTAGAGAGAGTTAAACACACATCTTTGTACACATCAGTGAAGTCAACACTATAAACATGAACTACAAGGCTATTCCTACTTAGAGAAGCAAGAGGAGGGAGAACATGGTTTTTGCAGCCAAAGAGCAAGCTTTCTTCATATGGCAGTGATGAACATATTAGAGGAAGAGAGAAAAAACACATAGACCAAACTCTGCTCAGCTTAGCCATGCAAGTAGCCCCATTGAATTCAATAAGATAATTTGTATGAAGAAGGCAGTACGAAAAATTTGCCCCATAGATTTAAACCACTAAGGATCCTCCTGAACGAAATGTAAAATATCTCCCCTTTTTGCTTTAATAATCCCCCTCAGTAGAATCTTCTCATCTTCTTCTTCTGAGAGTTGGATCCTCTAACCTGAAGTAATTCAGAAGAAATTTGTAGATTTGTAGGCATCACATGGTGCAACCCCTGGCCTGGAAGGAATTCCTGCTGCACTAACTGGTGCTGATGTTCACAAAGACCTTTATTTTTTTAATTGAACTTAAATAGAAGTCCTTTCATAGAGCAAGCATACAGGCAGTATAGAAACTGACCTATTCTAGGGCACACAGAAACAAAGAGACGCGCTGATTTCAGGAACATTTGAAGACAGACACTGGTATTCTTCTTCTCGTAAAATAGGTAACATCATTGCCAAATGTTTCTCTGTGTAAATAAATCAGTAAATAAATTACCAGGGCAGCTGCAGCCATCAGCACATTGTCCTTGACAAACTTCACTGATATTCAGACTCTGGCAGGTTTTGACACAAGGAGATACACACTCCTTATACTCCATGCCAACTGGACATCTTGGCCCTGAAACAATTAAACAAAATTAGAAATACATATCCCTTAATAACTGTTAATCTCTTTAATTATCGTAGAACAAATGACCAGGGTCAGAGATGAGGTCAGATCCTCTCTGATCAATGATTTCATTTTCGGGAACAAAATATTTAATAGATGTTAATTTTGTTGCTTAATTTGACAGTTGCATCTGCCACTCTGTTCTATACAAGAACAAGACCTCTGTGAAAGCTTGAAAGCTTATATATTTCATCAACAGACGTTTGTCTAGTAAAGATATTACCTCATCCGCCTTGTCACTTTGTTCTATAGACATGTTTAAGGTTAAAAAAAAAATTGTTTTTTCACAAATCACGTATCATCCACGGAAAGAACGCAAATTATGTGACAATAATTCTGAGTGGAATCTGTGTGATCCATTACTGAGAAAAGCCCTGCAAGGATATCTAACTGCTTCCGATACAGAAATAGATTATTTACCTCCTAAAGACCCTCACATTTGTACAGCTCATTCACTGTGTCACACTGATGTCTTGTATTGCCAGGGAGAAGTGAATCAGGTGTGGGACCTGGAAATCCCAAAATACATCCTGGAGCTGGCCGAGCCTTAACATGCATGGGTTCATCTACGCACATATCTCCTCGGCTTCTTTTTATGAACTATCATCAAATTTCCAGTTAATTCTACTTCCCAATGACATTACTCATGGGACACACATAGCATGGCAGAGACAAATTTACCCAGAATGCTTGTATCAAGGGGCCCTCTGGTGACAACCACATGGACTGATTTGCACTGACAACACTACACCATGCAAGCAGAGTTTCTTTGCTGGGCAAGATGCTTCAGTAAAAGCTAACACAAAAGAAAGCAATGTCCTCACATTAGGATTAGGGCACAGAGTAGTCTCTTTCCCAGGGGACCATATGCCACACAGGCCTCATGTCTCTAGGAAGCAGCATAAGGTCCTCATCAGCAGAAGAAAAATATATCTAAGCTTGTCATGACAGATATGACAATATCCTTCAATATCCTGGACATTGTGGAATTAAGATAAAATTTCCTGAGGTTATGTTTACACTGTGCACCTTATAGCAGCACAGCTGTGCCGCTACAGCCATGCCGCCACGTAAGGAGAGAGCTCTTCCGCCAACAAAATAAATCCACCCCCAATGAGAGGTGGTAGCTTTGTGGTCAGGACAGCATCTCCCACCGACAAAGCGCTGTCCACACCAGCACTTTTCGTCGGTAAAACTTTTGTCGGCCAGGTGTGTGTTTTTTTCACACCCCTGACCGACAAAAGTTTTACCGATGAAAGTGCAGCGTAGACAAAGCCTGGGTTAAGTTTAATGCCCTCGGGGTCGGTTGTATTAAAAATGCAATTGTGTATTTGTTATTGGGAATTGTTTGTAATTTCTCTACGAGACTGACTAATGCAATTTCTGGGAAGGATTAGAAACTTCAAAGGACTTTTAGGACAATACATGTGAAGTGGATTTCCTTGGAAATACTGGGAGTGAACAGACTGCAAATGACTCATGGGGGAGGGGTGTCCATCCTTTTGAAGCTGTGCCTTGAGAACAACCCACTGTCCACTAATTACCTGCTCCTGGAAACTCCAGATCAAAGACCCCTAAAGTGTAGGCTAAAACTTTTCATGAGTGTGCTAGTTCTGAGCTGAGGCTGTTATGAACTTGTGATCAAGAAGAGACTCCTTGGTGGGCTTTGAAGGACTAATCACCTGCCTCAGCCCTTGTTCGAGTTGAGGTGATCTCTGGTAAGCTTATTAGCATATGTGTAGTTTTTTTATTGGTTTTAATATGTTTTCTCAGCAGTGCTTTTACCGTAAGAATAAAATGTGCTTGCATAGAAAGAACTGCTTGGTAAATCATAACTGTGGCCAGCTACACTGTTATTAGTCTCTGAAGAGCAAGCAAGCAGGCCTGCTTAGGCACAGTGACTGCTGGTGAATTCATAGTATAATCAGGGAGCTGTTCAGTCTGGGTCAGAAGGGAGAGAGATGGAGGTCTCCACCCAAGAGATGTGACGACTGAGGAGCAGGAAACTAGAGTGGGTGTCCTTGCTGGGCCAGAGATGGGGAGTACAGGTGCAGTGGCCTAAACTGTGGCACTTATCTCCTCCCCCAAAGAGTAAACAAGGAAAAACAAATGCTGTTGTTCTGTGGGTTTGACTAAAACCACAAATGAAAATAAACCTCCCTTCCCAACAGGATGGAGAATGGTTCTGGCCCTCCCCACTGGCAAACCAGGGCTTGATTTTCCCTGCCCCACACCTTGTGTAGTTATTTCTGTCAGTGCAAGGAGAGTGTAATGTGGATGTAACACACTACCAGATCAGAATGGCAGCATCTTACACACACTTTGTACTAGTGTTAAAAACTACACAAAGTGCAGGGCAACGGAGAGACTCATACCCCAAGGAAGTAAGACTGCCTCATTTATTAGCCCATCTCTCCTGACTGGCAGCTCAAACAGATGTTCTGGAAGAGGGCAGATTCTCATCTCTTCCTCCCACTCTCTGCCCTCACAGACTTTTAGCCGCTTCTTTGACCTGCTGGGTATTGGGTATGAACACGCTGTCACCTGTCCCTAATGAATGTGTACTTCCCTGGTCAAAATAGGGTGATCATGTCTTGAGTCACATCTTATTCTGGGAGCTTATTGGCAGAGTTAGAAATCAAGCCACCTCATCCCAAAGCTCATGGCTGGCAGCACTCTACTGATAATGGAGCCACATCATGGATAGACACTCCCTTAGAGTAGATTCAAGCTAGTAAAGAACGAGCCAACAAAATAATCTTGCTGGATAAACCAGGGCAGGAGTAAAAGCTTTTTCTGACAGACCCTCTCAACTGCAATGTATAGATCTGTGCGTTAAGCAATAATAGCCTTACGGGGAAGCTTTGGAATCGTAATGATATAGACTTACTACATGAGCTGTCCTTGGGCCAGCCATCCACAATCACTCCTTGCTGAGCGCAGCTCCTGGCATACTCAAGGAAAGTTGGACAGTGACAGTGCATGTCCTGAGCACAGGTGCACATGTCTTCTTCACAGAGACCAATGAATAGCTCTGGATCAACTCGATGGTGGCATTTGGAGAATACTGAAGATGTCCTTAGCAGCTGGCACCTTTCCATGATGTCCTGCGTAATTAGAACAAGTGAGGGGGGGGGATCAAAATATTGTTACAAACTGTTTAGATCAGTGTTCCTCAACCAGTGGGTCATGATTTGTGGGGGGATGGTATGAAAGACAATCTGGGGGATTGGGGGGCTTTGGAAATTTTAATATAATCTAACGCAAAAGAAATGTCACTCCTCCACCCCACACACACCGTTACACTTTAAGGGCAATTATTAGAGTTGTAGTGTCATAAATTTTACGGCCAGACGGGACCACCAGATCATCTAGTCTCACCTGCTGTACATCACAGGCCAATAAGCACCATCCAGCCACCTCCACACTAAACCCACCAACCAGAATTATACCAAATTATTACATCCCTCAGGAGACTAAACTATTATGTGGCACAGGCAGAGAACAGAAAGGACCGATGTGCATCAATGTACCTATGTTAACCTCTTGACACACACATACACACACAAATAAATTATATCAATGACAACAATAAGTCTAATATTGTATTGCCCAATTCTAATATTTGTATCTAGATCCTGTTTTTTCACTGCAGGATTAGAAGATGAGTAAGTGTCACAGAAGTCATGGGAGTTACTCTGACCCTTGAATTTCCATACCAACGTTTGACATAATGGCTGTGAGCTAACTGATTTTATATATAAGTAAAATATAGGTATATGCCAGGAAGCAATAAATAAATAGTTAATCTGAGTCTGACCTAGTTAAATGTTTAGCTGCTGGTGGTAGGAGAGAGATTAATTTAAACTGTCCAAGATGTTCCAAGGACTTTGTTTGACAAATTATAGCTGATTTTTCCTTCTTTTGATGAATCTTGTCAATGTATCAATATAGTTGATTATTGAGATTTAAATTTGAAAACATAAACAATTATAAACTGGTTAAAAGATAGGAAACAAAGGGTAGGAATAAATGGTGAGTTTTCAGAATGCAGAGAGGTAAATAGTGGTGTCCCCAAGGGTCTGAACTAGGCCCAGTCCTATTCAACATATTCATAAATGATCTGGAAAAAGGGGTAAACAGTGAAGTGCAAAATTTGCAGATGATACAAAACTACTCAAGATAGTTAAGTCCCAGGCAGACTGCGAAGAGCTACAAAAGGATCTCTCAAAACTGGGTGACTGGGCAACAAAATGGCAGATGAAATTCAATGTTGATAAATGCAAAGTAATGCACATTGGAAAACATAATCCCAACTATACATATAAAATGATGGGGTCTAAATTAGCTGTGATGACTCAAGAAAGAGATCTTGGAGTCATTGTGGATAGTTCTCTGAAAACATCCACTTAATGTGCAGCGGCAGTCAAAAAGCGAACAGAATGTTGGGAATTATTAAGAAAGGGATAGATAATAAGACAGAAAATATCATATTGCCTCTCTATAAACTCATGATACGCCCACATCTTGAACACTGCATTCAGATGTGGTTGCCCCATCTCAAAAAAGATATATTGGAATTGGAAAAGGTTCAGAAAAGGGCAACAAAAATGATTAGGAGTATGGAACGGCTGCCGTATGAGGGGAGATTAATAAAATTGGGACTTTTCAGCTTGGAAAAGAGACAACTGGGGGGGATATGATAGAGGTCTATAAAATCATGACTGGTGTGGAGAAAGTAAACAAGGAAGTGTTATTTATTCCTTCTCAAAACACAAGAACTAGGGGTCACCAAATGAAATTAATAGGCAGCAGGTCTAGAACAAACAAAAGGAAGCATTTTTTCACACAACGCACAGTCAGCTGGTGGAACTCTTTGCCAGAGGATGTTGCGAAGGCCAAGACTATAACAGGATTCAAAAAGAACTAGATAAATTCATGATAGGTCCATCAAAGACTATTAGCCAGGATGGGCAGGGATGGTGTCCCTAGTCTCTGTTTGCCAGAAGCTGGGAATGGGCAACAGGGGCTGGATCACTTGATGATTACCTGTTCTGTTCATTCCCTATGAGGCATCTGCCATTAGCCAAGATAGGATATTGGGCTAGATGAACCTTTGGTCTGACCCAATATGGCCATTCTTATGTTCTTATTATTAATAAGCATAGAATTTGCAGCATCCAGCAGAAAAGTAATACAGATGTGGGAGCAAATGATTCCCAAAAGCCCCATTTTCTGAATCACTGTGAGTTTGTAACTAATCTTTGGCCACTTCGGAACACTCACTTGTAACTATGCTGCACACCATTATCCCTCAGATGTCCAGAATGATAGCAGGATAAGAAAATAATTCCTCTAGCTCCAAAGGCCTTTCCCACTACTATTGGAGCTGAAGGAGAATATCAGTTAGGTGTTGCACCAGAGGGTCTGTTTTACACAGGTACAGGCTGCTCTTTGTGAGTGGAGACATGTGCCTGCATGGAGAAACTTGCAGGACTGAGGTGGTTACACTGTGCTGCACAAGTTGCGAGCACCAGGGATTGACAATGTCTGTGTCCTGCCTTATAAATAAAGCATTCCTTTTTCTGCTAACTAGACCCAAGTACTTGCTTTTCTCTGTCAGGAGGGACATTATTCAGCCTAATATTCATGCTGAAGCTGTTCTGATTCCATTCAGTAAAGGGCAGTAATTAGAACTGACAGTGTAGGGGCCAGATGCCAAGTATCAGAGCTGGAGTCAGGAACCAGGAGCAGGGTAGGAGCAAGAGTGATCGATCAACAGCTGCTGGGCTGAAGCACTGAGTAACCAGTAACTGCTGCTGCTGAGTTTAAAAGCAGGCGGGCTGGCTCCCTTCAGCCAATCAGGCAGTTCTACACAATGCAGCTGAGCTCATTAATCTGCCTGGAGGTTGGGCTTGGCTAATCCTCAAACTCTGTTGAAGGCGCTCAATCCTGGCAGACAGACACCAACAATTCCCAATGGCGGTAACTTGCGAGATTTCAGAATTTCTTTTCATGCCAGGCTGGAAGAAAAATAAAACCTTACAGGGGTTTTCACAAAAACCTGTGTGTCCAAGACCCAGGTTCAAGTCTCTGCTCAGCCTGATTTAGAGTAGAGTTTTTCCTCCCAAATCATTCTCAATCAGGCAGAGTAGGGACTTAAATCTGTCCTCTCACAACAGTGCCGTAGTCACCCAGCCATAGAGAATCTCTTCACTCTCTGTTCAGCCTTCCTGACAAAAATTTAATGGAAACTGATATGTCCGCACAAAACATTTCAGCTTCCCAAAACAGCATATTTTGCCAAAATGAAGTTTCAGAACATTTTCACTGACCACCTCCAGCAGTAGGACACACTGGTCAATTCACCATTATTTAATCACTATCCTAACCTCAGTTTAATATAATATAAATTATTTTCTTTTTGAATGTAGTTTAGTTGATAGTATTGTTCCATGACAAATTTAAAAGGCCACTGATTTAATGTGTGATAAATTACTCATGATTGGAGATGGGATCAAGCCATAACATTTTGACCCGGATTTTGAATCCCCTCCTCCAGTTTCAGAAACATTAAGTTGCCGGGGCATAGTTCAGCTAGCTGCAAGTTTTCGGTCTGGACCCCAGTTTGGATTCTAAACAACCCTCGAGACTGGAAAAGTTTAGATCCCAGAATTTTAACCAAGTTACATTGCTATGATCTGTTGCTACAGGGTATTGCTGTAGACTTGTGGAGTTTAAGCCTTAATGGAAAAGAATCTCTGCAAATGTTTAACAGGACATTGCCAATTTGCAAAAAAAGATCAGTTTGTTTATTTTGTACATTTGACAGCACACCATGTATAGTCAGTTTCACTGGTTTCCACTCTATCATTAATTAGTTTCAGACATATTTTGAAAGGTGGCCACTGGTTCGGGGTGATTAGTGTGAGATGCCACAGACCTGATTTTCAGAAATGCTGAGCCACAAAACTTCACCTGTAGTTTTGGGTGCTCAGCACCTCTGAAAAATCAGGCCCAAGGCATCCCACTTTGGAGACCCAAATCAATGCCACTTGAAAATGCTGGCGTTAATCAGTTCCCCCTGATCTTTTTATGGCTTCATAGCAACAGGGGAGAAAATAAAAATATAGGAAACTGTGATTGTAAAACCACAAAAAATGACAGGGATATTTAGGAACAAATGTAGGACCTGACGCTACTTTGTTTATTTTTAGGTTTTTGTAATTCATCTGATTTCAAGTTGGCAGTGTCATTTTAATGTGATTGGTGGCACCAAGGCATGGATGATTCTTTGTGATCACAACTTGCTGACTTCTCTTCTCCCCTAATCCCACCTCACAAAATTGTCAGTGGAATTTTATACATTCTTCTGATTTCTTTTGCACTGCATTTCTGTTGCTCTCTGAATTGCATAACAAAGACAAATGCCATTAAATAAATATTACTAAAAAATCATCTTTAAGGCAGAGTAAAGCATTTTAACATGAAAACAATGAACTCTATTTCCTTTATGTTTGAAATCTATTGTGCATAGATAAAGACAATATGTTCTATATATCATCTGGAAGGGATATGCTTTGGGGTGGGTCTAATGTTTCTGGACTTTCATTTTATTTGGTTTTCTCATGGCTCCCTTATCAAATAAAGAATGTTAAAGAGGTCTGGCTGATTATAAGCTCTCTGAAGCAGAAACCTATCTTTCTGTGTTATGTTAGGTGCCTTCTACACCTTTGGGTGTGGTATAAATAATACACAACTTGCCACACTGACTCAGCCAAGCTCTCCCCCACACACTGCAGGAGCTTGTATGAGACACCAGGGTAAGAGAGATACAGGGCCACTGTAACTCCATGACTTCACTGGAGTTAGTCTTGATTTATACCATTGTAAATTAGAGGAAAATCAGGCCCACAAGCTATGCACCTCTCCATTTGCCTTCCAAGGTCTTGAGGCTCTCTTTGTTGTATACAGAGAATACTCATCCTTATGCATCTTATCTTGTTCCCATTGAAGTCAATGGCAAAATTATCTGGTTACTAGGACTTTATTTATAGCTATAATACTCAAAGAATAGACAAGGACACCATGAAAGATAGCCTCCGAGTACTATTTCTAAGGGAAGGTAAAATCTTGAAAGTGAGGATCACATTTAAGAATGTATAAAAACCTTTAACCACTCTAAAAAAGCAGAGATCTCTTCTTGCAAGAGTATTGCTGCAAAGACTGTTCTTTGGTCCATCTGTATTACAAATACAGCTGTGTTGGGGCACTCCATTATAAAACAGTTTGGTTTTGTCTGTGAACATAGAACTAAACTGTTATAACTATGTTAAGGGAACTGTGACACAACTCTTAAGATAAAGGACCCAAACTGAGCACGGGTGTAAAAGTGGATATAACTTCTTACTGGCTTACATTTAGGCTGAATTTCATGCTAGAGTTACAGCTCCTTTAAAAAAAAAAAAAAAAAAAGCTCTATGATCCAGCTGAGGCACAACCTTGTTCTAACTGTGTACCTCCTGGTTGTGTAACTACAGGCAGGACCTTCATGAGCCAGGCATAAGACAACTATTATGATGATTATGTTTAGTACAGAAGTGCCTAAAGACCAAATAAGAATGGGGCCCCATCGTGCTAGGCACCGCACAAACACAGAGTAGTAGTGTCAAAATCTAGTCCCTTGTACAACTTCCCTACCTCACATCCAAGGATCAGTCTTTCCCATATCTTGTCTCCTACAACGTTCCAACCACTCCACTCTTCCAGCAATGCCACAGTTCTTTCTCCCAATAACCCCTCCTTACACCTTCCATCCATGGGATGACCCCCTTACCCAGGTTGCCAACCCATCATTCCTTCTTCATTTAATCCTTCCTAAAGTCCCACTCTTTCCTCAATGCCCACAAGCAGCGAGCTCTTAACCACAAATAAAATATTCACCTTTGTTAACTCCCTCTCTGGATTTCCCAGCATGCCCTGTCTTCCACGTGTCTGTTTTTTTAACAGTGAGCTCTAAGAGGCAGGAACTATCTGTGTTCCGTACAGTACAGTGTGGAGCTTATTGTTTATACTATGAACAATAATAATTACAATTTTCTCCTGTGATGGTCTATCTATTAGGGCTGGTTGGGAATTTTCTCTCTAAATGAATTTCTGACAGCAAATGTCCACAAAATTAAATTTCGGCGGGACAGAAATACTGCTGATTCCTGTAACCAGGCTAAAACCCGGGCTGTATGAACCAAGTCATGAACATGGTTACAGATCATAGTTAAACACAAGTAGCCAGATGTACGCATACTGCAAATTGCAAGCAGTACAGGGGCAAGCTATGTCCCTTGCATCTATTGTAGTGGTAGCATAGCTTCAATCTGGGAGTCTTGCTTTATACAAGCGACAAAGAGCCCTGTGGCACCTTATAGACTAACAGAAGTATTGGAGCATAAGCTTGCGTGAGTGAATACCCACTTCGTCATGCGTCTGATGCTTTGTCGCTTTTTACAGATCCAGACTAACACGGCTACCCCTCTGATACTTTGCTTTATACAGGCATTTGTTATGCAGCTATTGCATGACTGAGCACAATTACTTACATGACAAACTTTTTTGGACATCAAAAACTACTGAGGGGAGACAATATGTTTTCCTCTACCTTAACAATTGTTAGGAAATGGATTAAATCATAAGAAAGTGTATGAATTAACCTCAGCCCATGATCTCATTTACTTATCCATCCCTAGAGTCATTTTCTTCATTTTCTCTGTGACTGAGATCATCACCCCAATACAGTGGTTAAAGTAGATGAAGAGAGGCTGGGGAGATAACCAGGTTTAGAAGCCATCATCAGCGGTCTGGGTTTTATGAGATGATGCAGTGTTGCATCCTCTTGTGTTGCAGCAAGAGGAAGAGAATGGGGACAAGGGAATACATGTATCTGAAGGGAGTTCAAGTCTCCAGGCAGGGCCATAGCCATCCAAGCAAAAGCGTGTGCATGGGTAGAGCCAGCATATTGCTGGTGCTTCCCATCCCCATTTTCTAGCAGGATGGAAAATGTGGCCAGGGTGGAGAATCTGTACAGATGCACAAAACAGGTAAAGATGGGGGCTCAGGGGGATCCTTCCATGGAACGTTGTCAAATGCAGGGAACTGCACAATTTAAAGACATGTCAAGACAGAGATTTTATGCAAAAATCTACAGAGCTGGTGTGTGCACTGAGGTGGGGTGGGGAGGGGGCTGTCTCCCTGGAGCGGAGAGGGAGGCAGCAGGAATTCTTTCTGTTCCCTTCTCCAGTGGAGGAGAAAGGCAGAGAGCAGGCAGGACTGACCTTCCTTCGGAGGAGAGGTGGTGTATAGGGGTGTCCCAGCCAGTATACCTCTTCTTCCCCCATCAGTTGCTGTTTCACACACTGGCAGGAAAGGTTAGGAGCCCCAGAAATAATGCAACTTCAGCTTCTCCTGCCTGGGAAGTGCTCACCTCACTGGCCAGAGCAGAAGGGGAAATCTGAGAAAGCAGGGGGAGCTGTCCTCCCCCAACTCCTCTTACTATTACCCCTGCACCCAGACAGTTTCCCTGTCACAGTTTTCATCTTGTCATGAGTAATCTATATCCAGGCAATTCCTTTTTTTCAAACCAATTTACAGGGCTCCACTGTTTGTCATACTTAATGCTAGGCTTTTTATTGAAGTCAATGCAAGAGCTCTAGTTTTGCCTTTGGATCAGGCCCATAGAGCCGTTCATCTTCCAAAGCATTTGTTAAACAAATCAAATTGTGAGGCATCTCTACAGAGACATGGTTTGAAACAGCAATTTGTGGGGGAAGAAAAGACAAGAACTCCAGATCTAGATGGGGGAGAGTAATGACATGAACCAAAGCTATTGTTTTCTTCCCCGACCAGCTGACTGCCTCAGATCCAAAGGGGCTGAGAGACGGGGGAGATTTGCATTCCTGAAGCTGAAGCTATCAAACAAAGGAATCTGTTTCTTGATTGAAAAGATCAGAATTCTTCAGCCAGCCCTCACTTTTGCTGGACTTCTATTAATAGTACAACGTTTATTCATGGCAGTGAATAAATTAAGTCAATGTTTGTCAAATGCTGTGGGCACAGGAATTCACAGAATAGAGAAGCTCATTTCATTGGCCTGCGGAGCAAATGTTGTCTTGCAAAGCAGCAATATTTAATGTGGTTTATATAGAAGCAACTGTAAATTCGAATCCACTCTGTAAACTGTGTTCATTCTGCTTTAGAATCAAGGCCAGGGCTGGGTGATTGCTGTGGTCTTGTCTACAATGGCAGAATTTTCCAACAAATTCAAACTGATTTTGATAGACAAAGCTCCAGTGGCCCCAACCAGTTATAAGAATTGTTCCAGGCACCAAAGCCTTGTCCACACTGCAGTTCCAACCAGTTTTAGAATGGGTTTGTATTTTGGTGCAGTCAAGCAAACCAAACCCAGCAGGTCTCACAGAGCCTTAGCACCATAAATAAGGCAGATTTCTATCAACTCAGAAATCAAGATAAACTCTCCACAGACCTAAACTCAGGCTTAGGAAAAAGATGTTCACTGTCATTATCCATTACTATGAACTGCCGCTATGAATGACAATGAACAGTGATTGGACTAGAGAAAGAGTGAGGATTATTCTGGACTCTAGTGGTCAGGGCACTCACCTAGGATGTGGGAGACCCAAGCGTTAAGTCCCTGCTCCAAGGTCTAATTATTTATAAAGAGTGGAACAGCTTCAGCAGGAGAGAGGAGCCTCAACCCAGAATATCTCATAGTTCAGTGGTTAGGGCACTCTTCAGGGAAGTGGGGGGACCCCTGTTCAAATCCCCTCTCCATGACAGGCAGAGGGGGGAATTGAATCCAGGTCTGCTACATCCCAGGTGAGTTCCCTAATTGCTGGGCTAACAGTTGTAAGGCCTCCTTCCCAGTCCCTCCAAAAATATTTTGACCAAAACTATTGTATTTTTGGCAAATTTCTGTCAAATTTGTGACTTGTTCCAGGTCAATCAAAACTGCATTTTTTGGTGAATAAATAATTAATCTGAAAAATTTCACCCAGCTCTAGATGAAAGTTAGCTCAGGTATGTCTCCACGTACCACGACACCTCTGATTGCAGTGAAGACATACCAGATGGGGTAGGCAGGGTTCCACTTGCATCTATAGTTAACAACACATTTCCACAGCCAATTCTCTAGATCAGGAGTCGGCAACCTTTCAGGAGTGGTGTGCCGAATCTTCATTTATTCACTCTAATACAAGGTTTCGCGTGCCAGTCATACATTTTAATGTTTTTAGAAGGTCTCTTTCTATAAGTCTATAATATATAACGAAACTATTGTTGTATGTAAAGTAAATAAGATTTATAAAATATTTAGGAAGCTTCATTTAAAATTAAATTAAAACGCAGAGCCCAGTGGCCAGGACCCAGGCAGTGTGAGTGCCACTGAAAATCAGCTCGCGTGCCGCCTTCGGCACCCGTGCCATAGGTTGCCTACCCCTGCTCTAGATTCTAGGGGCCTGGGGCTACAAGTTTGGGGATGTGAGTACATTCCAATGAATTTTAGAATGTTTAATAGGAATATCGTTATTCAGAGGCTCAAAAGGTTTGGGGGTCTGTGTAAATAGCCAGAAGCTCCTCTGAACGTAAGTAAGCTCCTCCTCCATGTGGCTGAGTAATGAACAATCAAATATCCCCAGAGCAAGAACTTTCTACATCGTATTTCCTCTATCATCTTAGGCCCAACTTAAAAAGCATTGATCTAGATTAGCCCCGAGTTTCCAACTACTCAGCCAAATTCTGATCACAGTTATATCACTGTCAATCTAGAGCAGGGGTCTGCAACCTTTCAGAAGTGTTGTGCCGACTCTTCATTTATTCACTCTGATTTAAGGTTTCGCGTGCCAGTCATACATTTGAACATTTTTAGAAGGTCTCTTTCTATAAGTCTATAATATAGAACTAAACTATTGTTGTATGTCAAGTAAATAAGGTTTTTAAAATGTTTAAGAAGCTTCATTTAAAATTAAATTAAAATGCAGAGCCCCCCGGACCGGTGGCCAGGACCTGGTCAGTGTGAGTGCCACTGAAAATCAGCTTGCGTGCCGCCTTCGGCACACGTGCCATAGGTTGCCTACCCCTAATCTAGAGCTATGCCAAAATCAGCCGACTTACTCTGAATTCACACCAGCGTACACAAGATTAGCACTAAATGGGTTAAAAGTTGATTTCACCATAACCACCACAATCTGTAATACTGAATGCACAGTAAGTGAATTCTTAAATAACTGCTTTGTTTCTAAAGCAGTGAGGATTTGTACGTGTTTACTGGGTGCCTAATGGAAACAGAGGGCATATTTATACCTGCAAAGCAGAGGCAAAAAAGGATAGATGGAGCCCAAGGGAAAGACCCTTGGCTGAGTCACAGCATCTTTGCATCACTCCAGAAAAACAACCCCCATGATGACTAATTTGAGGATCCCCTGCCTCGGGGAATCCTTGGGGAACATGGAGTCACCAGAGCAGCTACTAAGGCAGCACCTGTTGCAGCAGCTGTGGAAAAAAGAGGCATGACTGAGGCCTCCTTACACATTGGTGATCTCCAGGTGCCAGCATATCCCCCAAGTGCTCTTGGCACCTGGTGCAGTTTAGAGCAGTTTTCAGGCAAGCTCTGTTCAGCATTGGGCAACCAACGATGCACATTGCTGGCTCAGGATATAGGTAGGACATAAGTGGCACCTTTGCACACAGCCCTCCTGAGCCTTGCCCAGTGCTTCTTTGGCCACAGCCCAGGAGTATTTCTATGCAGCCTTCAGAGGAGACTGCTAGGGTGGGTAATGGCAAGAGAAAAAGAGGATGTTCACTAACTGGGGATAAGCTGTATTCCTGAGGGGATTTTTTTCCCCCTCGGTGTCCAGATGTTGGTCAGAACAGTACTGTGATAATATGAAAATCTAGGGGTACCACGAGGTCAGTCTCCATTTGCATCTGGCACTGCAATCAGCAGAATGGCCCTAAAAGTGTTCTCCGGCAAATGTCACTACTAAACCAGTTAACAGGGTGATCGTGGCATGCCCAAGCAGCACATGTATTGTACTGATGACAGTTCTCTGATGACAGATTAGACTGACTTGCACTGCACCTGTATCAGACTCCCAAGTGCAACTAAGAGCCATAAAATGCAGTCCCTGGCTGCCCTCATTCCCTAATTATTCAGTAAGGACAGAATTGATCAGCTGCAGATTTTTAGCGGTGAGAAGCTCAAACAATAAAACATTCTGTTCCTCTTCCAATGAAGATCTGAGAAGAAGTAAATGTTGTGGGACTGTGCATTTGCTATCAATCAAATGCACACCTGTTGAGATGGAAATTATGTAGAGACTTGTCGCCCCTGAAAAGCTGCCAATTCACACTGTCACAAAGGTTTGGTGCCCCTGGGTATTAGTTAAACCAGTGAACAGGAGTTGCTGGATCAAAGGGACAAATCATATTAAAAATACATTTTTTTCAGTATCAGGGCCCGACCCTGCAATGAGATCTACGCAGGAACATCACTGGTTCCACACAGACTTGCCTGTATGCATCTCATCACAAGATCAGGACCAAACCTCTTTGCCTGCATTACAAATTACACTTCAGATCAGGCCTTCTGAAACATTTTCCAAAGTGCAGACCACATAGTACTACAGAGATTGTCTCATGGACACTTCCCCTCATGGTCATGAGCATGCAGCCAACCTTCCCTCCTATTGATAACGACATAACATCCCTGTGGCCCTTGCCAATGTAGAACAGTAATATCCAAAAAAGCGCATCATCATGTAGTTTTAGCTTCTTTTAATGAAGTCTAGCAGCTGGGGAAAAGAGGAGAGCCAGCACCAGTTGACTAGCCGACTTTCCATGCACCACCCACAGCTGCTCTGCAGGCCATTAGAGGCTCTTGAACTGCAGTTCATTGAAAACACTTCCTTTATGGGTCAGAGTTCATGCTGTTTACTTTTTGCATCTCCCACTGCTTTAAAAAAAACCCAGCTAGGCTAGGAATGTGCATGTTCATTTGTAATTAATTTTAGCCTATTTCACCTTCAGGGCGCTAGCACAGGTCTGCTGCAATGATTGAGCTGCTAGCAGTTCAGGGGGGTGTTTCTTAAAAAGAAACTGCTCCCATTGGTATTTAAACAAACCACAGAAATATTTCTACTGGTTTTGTAAAAGCTTATTCTTACTAAAGTTAAGTTGATACATATATGGTCCCCCATCATCACCACAGTATCTGAGCGCTTCGTTATCTTTAATGGACTTATCCTCATTACACCCCTGCGAAGTAGGAAAGTGCTATTATCTCCATTTTACAATGGGGAACTAAGCCACAGACGGTATGTCTACACAGCAACTAAGCACCCGCGGCGGCCCCATGCCAGCCAACTCAGGCTTGCAGGGCTGGATCTGTGGGGCTGTTTCACTGCCGTGTAGACTTCTGGGCTTGGGCTGAAGCCCAAGCTCTGGGATCCTCCCACCTCACAAGGTCCTAGAGCCAGGGCTTCAGCCTGAGCCTGGAAGGCTACACAGCCATGAAACAGCCCTGCAGCCCGAGCCCTGCAAGCCTCAGTTGGTTGGCACGGGGCAGCCGCGGGTGTCTAGTTGCTGTGTAGACATATCCAGAGACATTAAGTAACTTGCCCAAGATCACACAGGAAACATTTGTGGGAGAGTAGGGAATTGAAGCTAGCTGTCGCAAATCCCAGGGTAAACCCTTAACCACTGAACTATTCTTCTTCTTAGGCCAGGTCTACACTACACACTTACTTCAGTATAACTATGTCGCTCGGGGTATGAAAAATCCACACCCCTAAGCGACATAGTTTAACTGACCTTAACCCCCCCGAATAGACAGCGCTATGTCAGCAAGAAGCTTCTCCCGCCAACAGAGCTACCGCCTCTTGGGGAGGTGGAGTATCTAAGCATTTGTAGTATAGCCCTGCCCTTAGACAAAGGCCTGAGTGAGCGTGTAGCTCCACCTACATAAAGCCTGGTGCTGTAGTACTGGGCATATACTACTTCTGAAGCTTGATTCAGGCTATTAGGGCCAATCATGTGTGGAGCTAAGCACCTGAAACCGCCCTGGAAGTTAATGGGAGATGAAGACACTCCAGACTTTTCAGGATCATGCTCTAACAAGTAGGTTCCCAGGAATAAAACTATTACTGGCTTCAATAGGAGCAGGACTGGGTTCACAGTCTATTGGTATGGCACCAACCTTATCTGCAAATTCGGATGAAATATTGCAGGTGTTGCTTGAAGCAGGCACTCTTTTGCATCGCTTATCTTCATTGTGCAATGCCCAGGAATTAGCAAAATCATAGCTGCTTTTGACCAGGGTCCCTGTGAATCGTGAAAAAGGGGAGGAGACAGGTGTTTAGGGGCTTGAGTAACAAAAGACCAGTGCTGACTTTGTGAATTTGAGACGCTCATGAATTGTGTTTTAATCAATCTACAATGTTAAAGCATTCCCCTTCCAAGTAACAGATTGTTTATGGAAAACTACCCAGAGCAATCAGGACTGAATCCAGCATGGAGTCCTTCTATAATCACCTCCCCACACAATGAACAGACAAGGCAGATGAGTGCTAATGGCTGTGGGAGGCAGTTCCCATCACTGCTCAACTCTACAGGAAGAGATTAATTATTTAACTACATTCTAGATGTTATTTGCTGGTCAGATAAATTCTGCTTGGAGCCTAAGTGCACTGGGGTGTTTTTTCTGTGTTTTTTTTTTAAATACAAATAATAGAAATTAGAGATTGAAACAAAATAATTAAGTCACCGTCCACCTCCCAACCAAGATAGAAGCATTCCTAACAGCAGCTCAATTTCCACCCCCCTTCTGCAATCATTTTTTTAACCTTTCACATCCCATAATTCTTTGGACCATTGCCCTTTGAAGGATTAGAGCATTTATTGGACCTCACTGCTGTGTTGTATCATGTGCAGTCAATTCCACCTATGTAAAAACATCGTTTTAATTCGTTAGAATTTGACACCCACTTTGTATTGGCATGGTTGTGCTAGGCTGTGGGGATTTAGGCCCTGTGGCTGCTAGCTACTGGGAAGAGGAAGCTACAACGCCTCTCCTTCCACTCCCTCTTGTTGACGTGGGGGCTTATTTCATGCCTGCACCATTCCTTCCTTCTCCATCTTCCAGCCACTTACAAGGGGAACACCTCTTTCTCTCCATCTATCGCTGCCGTAAAGTGGTTAATTTCACAGAGCTTGACTTGCCAACTCTCGAATATTGTTGTGACGCTTGTGATTTTTGATGTTTTCTTAAACATCCAGCTCCTGGAGTCGTGTGAAGATGTGAGACTCTCAGCCTTTTCTCTCTTTTTCTTTTCTTTAAGTCAGTTTCTAGCCCTCATGGGTGCAGAAAACAGCTTGAAAATGTGACCCAAGCATATCCAACGTGATCCCAACAGTTGTTATTTTAATAATCTCATGATTTTTAATGCAATGATGTTTGAGGTCTGATTCAGGCATTTTGAACATTTATGGTTGGCAATACTGCACTAGTGGGGAGGCAGGAGGGACTTTTCCAGAAGTCAATTTCCCAGTCTGTCCTGGGCAAATACACACTTCTCTGTGTTTATGGGACAGGCTGATCCAGTAACCAGTGCACTACTCAGGGCTCATTGGTGATCCATCCACCAGGGGTCGATTTAGCGGGTCTAGTGAAGACCTGCTAAATCAACTGCCGATTGCTTTCCCGTTGACTCCGGTACTCCACCAGAACGAGAAGCATAAGGTAAGTCAACGAGAGAGTTTCTCCCATCAACCCAGCCCCGCTTAGACACCGCAAAAGGTTGACCTAGGCTACGTCAACTCCAGCTATGTGAATAATGTAGCTGGAGTTGTGTAACTTAGGTCGACCGTGCCCTGTAGTGCAGACCTGCCCTTAGTCACAGTAAGCAACATTCTAACAGCATGCCAGCTGAGAATGGAGAGCAGTGAAGGCTGAGAGGGACGATGATTGCTCTCTGTAAGTACATCACATCAGAAGGGGTATACACCAGTGAGGAAGAAAAGCTATTTAAGTTAAAGGAAAATGCTGACATACAAACAAATGGATATAAACTGGCCATGAATAAATTCAGCCTGAAAATTAGAAGTTTTCTAGCCATCAGAGGAGTGAGGTGTTGGAACAGCCTCCCAATAAGAATAGTGGTGGCAAACTAAATTAGCTTTAAGATAGAGCTTGATAAATGTATGGGTGGCGGTGTATGACAGGATTGCCTGTGAGGATGGGAGACTGGGGTCAGCAGCCCTAGGGGTCCATTCCAGTCCTATGTCTTATGTTCCTAAATCTCATGCCTCTGTGGTCAGGAAGGACATTCCCCTTCCCCCACCAATAAATTCTCTCTCTCAGCTGCTTGGCTGGTGAGTCTCACCCACATGTTCGGGAGGTAAGTGATCACCATTTTGGGGATGGGGAAGGAATTTTTCCCCAGATCAAAATTGCAGGGACCTTGGGGTTTTTTGACCTTCCTCTGCAGGGTGGCATGCAAGACACTTGCTACGATCATCTGGGCTCATCCCAACTAATCAATTCCCTGCCATTGCAGGGCTCTCAGGCATAGCTACACATCAGTCCCACACATGCTCTGCTATGGCACATAGAAGTTTAGTCTCCTGAGGGCTATCGTCTAATCCAGGTTGTTGGGCTCAATACAGGGGTAACTGGATGGGCTTTGGTGGCCTATGATGGGCATGAGGTCAGACTAGATGATTTGGTGGTCTCTTCTAGCCTTAAATTCTATGATTCTAATCTCCCCCTCCCCACAAGATCCAGTTGTCAACCCAATTTGAGGTCAGATTCTAAATTGTTTGAGGCAGAGACCATCTTTTTTTTTGGTGTTTGCACAGGGCCTCACACAATGGGGTCCTGGTCTGAGACTGGGGCTCCTAGGCACTACCACAATACATACATACATACACATACACACAAACAAACAGTGCATTTATTAAAAGTGACTTGCCTTTTCTAGTGTTCTGAAAGGGGCAGGGAAAGGAGTCAATCTTAAAATCACAGTACTATAAATAGGAATAGGAGTACTTGTGGCACCTTAGAGACTAACAAATTTATTGTAGCATAAGCTTTCGTGGGCTACAGCTCACTTCATCGGATGCATGCAGTGGAAAATACAGAAGGAAGATATATATATATACACACATGAATCAATGGATCTTACCATATACATTATAGTGATCAGTTGTCAGCAGGAGAGAAAAATAAGTCTTTGTGGTGCTAATGAAAATGGCCCATTTCCAGCACTTGACAAGGAGATATAAGGAACTGTAGGGGGCGGGGGGAGAGGGGGGGGAAGATAAGCATGGAGAAATAGTTTTACCTTGTGTAATGGCCCATCCACTCCCAGTCTTTATTCAAACCTAATTTGATGGCGTCCAATTTGCAAATTAATTCCAATTCAGCAGTTTCTCGTTGGAGTCTGTTTTTGAGGTTTTCACATGCACAGACCCCTTGTCTGCAGCTGATATCAGAGCAAAAGCCTTTGCTCTCAGCAACTCATTAAATATTGTTCAAACTATCCCCAAAGGTCCAGAATATTTTACTTATGATGATTATTAATTACATATTCACAGTAGCACCTAGAGCCCCAACTGAGATGGAGGTCCCATCTACCAAACACATAGGGTCTGTCTACACTGCAGACAGACACCCATGGCTGGCCCATCCCAGCTGACTTGGGCTTGCAGGGCTCGGGCTAAGGGGCTGTTTAATTACAGTGCAGATGTTTGGGCTCAGGCTGGATCCCTGGCTTTAGGACCCTGCAAGGTGGGAGGGTCCCAGAGCTCGGGCTCCAGCCCAAGCCCGGAAGTCTACACAGCAATGAAACAGCCCCACATCCCCAGCCCCCCGAGCCCAAGTTGGCTGGCATTGGCCAGCTGTGGGTATCTAATTGCAATGTAGATAGACCCATAGTGAGCTGCAGTCCCTGCCCCTGAAAAGTTTATGCTATAAATAGGTAAGGAATGAGAAGGGAATCAGAGGCACCAAGAGCTAAAGCATGAACTTGGGAAAGTCACAGCTGGGATCAGAACCCAGGTCTCCTATCCCCTAGACCACACTTCCAAAGCATTTTAAACAGCATAACGAGACATGACGAACACATGCAGACCTGGTCTCCAGATGTTAAGAGCAGGACATGCACGGTCTCGTTATAAACAATACATAATAACTAGAGACACTAAATAGACACAAAGGAAAATTAATTCAAGCAGCATCCTTAAGTCTCTCTCACTCAACTGTCAGGCCTTTTCCTCACCAGGATTAACCCCAACTAGGCACCTTCAAATCTAGAGCTGTACATAGCATATTGAGCTCTCTAGTCTGCCCCCTGCCCAACTGGCATAACGGCCACCTGTGGGAGGGTCTGACATGATAAAACCCAATCCTCCATTTCAAACCCCTTTTGCCAACCACACACAGCTCCTCATGTAGAGAAGCAGTTATTTTATCTGGATTGTAGCAGCCCCTGTAATGTGCTAGGATACATTACAGTAGCAGCAACAGCCTTGTACTTTCCAAAGTACTTTCCATATACAAACAAAGGCACAGGCATTGCCCCGAAACTCACAGTCTGAGTAGACAAGCAACATATGATGGACACAGGGGGACAGGAATAAAAACTCCAAGGAATATATATTTCTTAAATAAGCATCAGCTTTCCTCACTGGCCCTTTGTCTCGCTATTAATAGTTGACACTTTTCTTAGGATTCATGATAGATGTGGGTCTTAAGGAGGAGTGGACAGTGACATTACAGAGCAGTGTCCTGACTGTGCATGGACAAACTGCTGCATCCACACAGAATCCCAGCAACTTCAAGGAGGCTCCAGGAAGGTAGACTGCTGCTCTCCCCTTGAGTCAAGTGCAGGATCGGGGCCCTGTCCAGGTTAAACAGTTTGAGAATCATTGCTCACTAAATCGGAGACTGAGGGGGATGAGCGAGGGAGAATTATAGAAATGGGGGACTGGAAGAGACCTTGAGAGGTCATCTAGTCCAGCCCTCTGCCTTGAGGCAGGATTAAGTATACTGAATCAACCCTGACAGATGCCTAAATATTTAAAGCAGGCATCTAAACATTTGAATACTGAGTTAGGTTGCCTGTAGGAAGAAGACAATGGAAGAGAGAAAGGAAAAAACAGCAAAGGAGTCTGATTCTCCACTGCCTTCTCCAGTGTGTTATTTGTATTTGATGGCACTTTGCACAGATATGACTACAGTAGGTTCAAGGCAGTGGGCAGCCCAGACTGTTTGTCTCAGGTGTTCCTCAAATCAAGGCACTGGATGCAATAATGGTATTGAGAGGTAAGCAGCCAGCAGATGAGCCCTAACACAAGGCTCTCTCTTGTCCTGACCTGGCTCATCATTAACTCCCAACAGTCAAGTGGATGTTTGTGTCTGTTTTATCTTCTAAAATATTTGATACTGGGCCATTCCCATTTTCTGTGTTCAAAAATATCTTCTGACAAAATGAGGGAGACTTTCAAAAGGCAGTTAGTCATCTAACTCCCATTGAGCACCAACAGAGATGTGCGTGAAGTCATTACCTCTTGTAAAGTCATTGTATGGCCATTTAGGTACATTGGAGAATATAGGTAATGGACCTTTACATGTTTCTGCAGATGGACATTTTGGAGAGGACTCACCAAATCATCCTCCCCTTTACACATCAATATCAATGAGCTAGATGATTCTCAGATACTTCACATACCTTATAGGAGTACAAAAAATGAGTGACAGAATTATCTCTGGTATGTACAGAATGCTTCACGCTAAGATAAGAACTGAATTCTAAGATTACCATGTTAACCACATAAAACTCATTGTCATTCTACTAAACCGTATTTGGAGGTAAAGGGAGCAGAGGAGAGGGGGCACTCTGGTGGTGGGGGAAATAAAATATAAAATTCAGGGGGAACAAGGAAGCCAAGGGAAAGCATGGAACTTCTTAAGCACATAGATAAGACAATTAACTGAACCTTTAGGGATAGCTAGTTTCCTACTCTGAACCCATCTATACAGCTGTAGAACACCATTATCTGCTTCTTTGTGCAGAGTTCCTTTCACTTTTTGGTAGCATATAATTTAGTTCTTTTCTAAAAGGTATTTTGGTTTAGCTGAGTAGTTTTTCAGACATTTAATGGGGTGCTGAAAATCTGATTTCAACCAGTACTGAAGTTTCATCAATTCCTGGCACATTTTCTAATACTTAAAGGTCTCTCAAGCCACTCTTCCCTGCTCTAATGCAGTCTCATCACCTTTGGCAGACACTTTGGAGAACAATGTTCAGTTAATAGCACATCAAAATCGCTCATCCACTGCCCTTTGTACGATGGGGTGGGATTTTCTAAAGCACTCAGTGTTGGTCTAACTCACCTCACATTGAAGAAAATGGTAAAACTCCCATTGACTTCAATGGGAGCAGAGTTAAACCAACACTGAAGTGCCTTAAAAATGTCCATCCTGTGTGTGCATGTGTTGATAAAAGTATGGGAATTGGATGCCCTATTAGTACGGTCCCTGTGTTGGAAAATAGGACCCATAGTCTTTTTCAAGGCTACTGACAATGCTGCTTATTAGACATGTCAGAAGATAGATCTCAAGGAGAGGGTCAGATCACACCTGCTTCCTGGCACCACTGAGAATCATTCCAAACATTCTGGGAGCCTTAGCAACTTCCACTTGGAACTTGTTCTCTGGCTCCATGAGTCAACTTTAACAGAAACATTTTATGACCTTAGAACTCTTGTTAACAATGTTCAGCTTATCGGTCTGTGCACATATTGCTCTGACATTGCTGCCCTCATGTTTCTCTCTGCTATGGAAAAAACATATCGCCATGTTGTATGCAAGAAAGGTTTTTCTAGTTCTAGTTGCATAACTCTGACTTTTAGAGGGCAGGCGCTCAATGCTGTCTGCATATCAGGCCCCTTTAGAATGTTTGAAGGTGGGGGACTCAAGATCACTAGTCAGTTCTGAAAATTTCAGCAGGTTTCCCTTTCATTTCCCTTGCACCTTGACAGGCAGTAGGGTATTAATAAGGTACAGGACTAGGAGTCAGGAGAGCTCAGCTCTGTTTCTGGATCTGCTACAGACTTCCTGTGTGATCTTGGGTCAGTCACTTAACCTCTCCATGGCTCATCTGTAAAATGACTGGATGCCTCACAGGGATGTTATTTATGGAGTCTTGCTTCACTGAAGTTTGGAATGAACTTTGAAATCCTTTGATAGGAGCCACTATACAGATGCAAAGTTGCATTATTATTCAAGTACAAAACATCTGGGAAGACAATATTGATAACCTCTCAACACTACTCAAAGCATTAGATATCATTCACAGTTGCTATATCTTTCTAGTTTACCTTACACTTACCAAGCAATGGCATGCTATAGCCCACATCTCAGGAGCTTAAGGACTGAAGAGTGTTGCCTGCCAATTTTCAGACTCAGAATTGGAGCAGACTCAGAATACCAGGCCCTTGTCCAAAAAGTGGCCACATGTGTTGTTTTATTACGAGTGCGTCCATTATCTGGGGAGAGATTCCCAGCTGCATGTTTCCTATTGCTGTCCTGGCAAAAGAATCCATATCCATAGAAAGGCACTGGGGTTTATGTAAGATAAATATTTGTGTATAAAAGTTATGCTCTTGAAAGTGAGGGGATAATAGGCCTGGCTTGAATTAAGTCGAGTGAGCTTTTTCACACAGCACTGCAAATGCACCTTAATCCTGACCTACAGCATCCATCACCAAGTATCACTGCAGGATGGTCCCATAGTTCCAGCTCTAGCCTAGGTCTGAGGAGATGCAGGATCAAATTGCCTATTCTACCCCATAGTTTCTGCATGATCTTGTGTAAATCATTTAGTTTCTCCAGTGCCTCAGTCTCCCATCTGTAAAATGGGGACAGTGCTTCCCTATCTCACAATGCTGTAATGAGGATACAAATCCATCAGTCACTGTGAGGTGTACAGATGCTTTGGCTACCCGGAAGTACCTCAATAGATAGCTGAGCACCGGGAAAGAGGGTTGCAGCTGTACACTAATGACCTGAGCAAAGACTGCCTGTCAGTTAAAGCTGCAGGGTCTTAGAAAGTGGCCAGGACGAGATTAACATATTACATTTCATTTACAAACCATGACAGAACTTGAAAACATCTCCATAGCAGGAACTGGCTCACTGTAAGTATCAGTGCACCACTGCTCCTTACTGAATGGAATCAGAACTGTGTACCTGTGCATGATGGACCCTCTACTGCTACCAACTCTTGGAGTCGCTCCTATAGCTTCAGTAGCAAGGGCCTGTGCCTTTGGAGCAGGAGGAGCACGATTGTATCCCTGATGTTGCCAGGGTAACAAGCCTTGTGGATGGGGGGAAGTGGGAGGCATGGTATATCTTGACTTTAGTGAGGCTTTTGATACCGTCTCGCATGATCTTCTCATAAAAAAACCCGAGGGGAATACAACCTAGATGGACCTCCCATAAGGTGGGTGCATAACTGGTTGGAAAACCATTCCCAGAGAGTAGTTATCTGTGGTTAACAGTCAAGCTGGAAGAGAATATCGAGTGGAGTCCCGGGGGGATCAGTTCTGGGTCCGGTTCTGTTCAATATTTTCATCAATGATTTAGATAATGGCATAGACAGTGCATGTATAAAGTGTGCGGACAATACCAAGCTGGGAGGGGTTGCAAGTGCTTTGGAGGATAGGATTAAAATTCAAAATGATCTGGACAAACTGGAGAAATGGCCTGAAGTAAATAGGATGAAATTCAATAAGGACAAACACAAAGTACTCTACTTAGGAAGGGACAATCAGCTGCACACATATAAAATGGGAAATGACTGCCTAGGAAGGAGTACTGCAGAAAGGGATCTGGGGGTCATAATGGATCACAAGCTAAATATGAGTCAACAGTGTAACACTGTTGCAAAAAAAGCAAACATCATTCTGGGATGTTAGCAGGAGTGTTGTTAGCAAGACACAAGAAGTAATTCTCCCACTTTACTCCATGCTGATAAGGCCTTAACTGGAATATTGTGTCCCATTCTGGGCGTCACATTTCAGGAAAGATGTAGACAAATTGGAGAAAGTCCAGAGAAGAGCAACAAAAATGATTAAAGGTCTACAAAACATGACCTATCAGGGAAGATTGAAAAAAATGGGTTTGTTTAGTCTGGAGAAGAGAAGACTGAGAGGGGACATGATAACAGTTTTCAAGTACATAATAGGTTGTTACAAGGAGGAGGGAGAAAAATTGTTCTCGTTAATCTCTGAGGATAGGACAAGAAGCAATGGGCTTAAATTGCAGGAAGGGATGTTTAGGTTAGACCAGGGATCGGCAACCTTTGGCATGCGGCCTGTCAGGGAAATCCATTGGCGGGCCGGGCCGGTTTGTTTACCTGCAGCGTCCGCAGGTTCGGCCGATCGCAGCTCCCTCGTCCCGCACCGCTTCCCACAGCCCCCATGGGCCTGGAACGGCAAACTGTGGCCAGTGGGAGCTGCGATCGGCTGAACCTGCGGACGCTGCAGGTAAACAAACCATCCCGGCCCGCCAATGGATTTCCCTGACGGGCTACGTGCCAAAGGTTGCCAACCCCTGGGTTAGACATTAGGAAAAACTTCCCAACTGTCAGGGTAGTTAAGCATTGGAATAAATTGCCTAAAGACAGTATGGAATCTCCATCCTTGGAGGTTTTCAAGAGCAGGTTAGACAAACACCTGTCAGGGATGGTCTAGATAATACTTAGTCCTGCCTTGAGTGCAGTGGACTGGACTAGAACAGTGGCTCTCAACCTTTCCAGACTACTGTACCGCTTTCAGGAGTCTGACTTGTCTTTGTTTCACCTCACTTAAAAAAACTAGGCAAATATCTAGATTAGTTGATGTGCCCATGGAAGACTTCTGTGTACCTCCAGGGGTACGAATGCCCCTGTCTTAGAACCACTGGACTAGAAGACCTCTTGAGGTCCCTTCCAGTCCTACACTTCTATAATTCTATGAAATGCCAAGCAGCCATGGCGTGCAACATAGTGACATCCTGGGATGTCATGGGTTTGCCACACTACTTACTCCTTAAAGTTCATTCCAGAGTGAGAGTCATAGATTTGAAGGTCATAAGGAACCAGTATGATTATTTTGCCTGACTCTAAACTTCCATACAGAACCAAAGGAAGGGGTCACAGTACAGACAAACAAGGGAAATGATCAAATAAACATGAATATACACAGTTTACTAAATTTAAAATTCCCTTTCCCTCCACTCATGCCTTCCTTCCTCATTTGCTATCTCTGGCCTGCTACGCAATGATAAAAGCACACTGAGTCCTCCCACGAGGGGCCAATGGATGAACAGATGGTGGCATTCGATACTAGAAGATGTTATCAGAAGTTAGTCATGTAAAAGCAAAACCAGCCCTGTTTCTGAGCTAAAGCGGCCAATTTTTTAAAGCACAGATGGTTTTCATATCTAAAATGGGGGGAGGAATCATTTTCAATATAAAAAAAAAAAACTTTTGTTTAAATTGTGACATAAGCAACAGTTGGTCAGATGTAAAATGGTACCAAATGCTACAAACTTTTGTGCTCAGTTCTGCAAACCAAAGTTGGGAATATTGTAGCATTATGACCCTATTCTCCAGTGGTACAAGGCTGTCCTAAAGATGGATCACCAAGTCACAGAAGGATCTTCCTGTATAGAGGGGCATTACAGTAATCTAAAACCACTATAGCAGCTTCTATGCCACATGGGTCATGGTCTTTGGGGGTTGAAAAGGGATCGTGACTGAGGGCATCCCTCCAGTGCCCTACTGATCTCCAGCTGTTATAATGGGCCCCCAGGGTCATCAACAGCCAACAGAAATTAGAACAGTCTTCAGACTGAATGGCACCTTTGCACACACCTCTCAGCTATTCTGGGTGCTCTTTGGCTGCGCTATAAGAATTGGCTCTAGTATTAGTTGTCTGTCTCTCTTTCTTTGGGTCTGACCCTGAGAGCTGCTACTTTATCTGAAGACAAAGGTCAGTGTCTTTCAGGACCTGACAGTCTTCTCACACTTTATGCAACGTCCTTTTCTGTGGTTTTTTTTTTTATTATTATTATTTTAGTTCATAAACTCAAGTGATTTTGCTTCAGTTATCAACAAAAATCCAAACCATAATTATTCCTATAGATTACAATCATTTGGTCCCAGTCCAACAGTCAAAACACGGACAAAAGGTTAACAGGAAATAACAGAGCCGATAAGAATTTTGACTGTAGGATCAAGCCATAGAAAGAGACCATTCCGACCTCTGTGTCACTCTCTTACTGAAATCTGAGTTGGGATGATTCTTACACACTTCTAATTTGACTAAGAGACAGCAAGTAAAATTATGATGGACAGGAGTAGACAGATGGTATTTCTTATTTTAATAGGGTTCATTCTGATGCTTTCTGGATCAGCTTATATGAAAGATCTCTTGGCTCATGTTAAAAGCCAGGTAGAGCAGCTAACTTATACCTATATATTGCAAGCTGATCTGCACAGGAGGGCTCTTGTGGCCACACAAAACAGCTTGCAGAATTAGAGCCTGCATGGTGTAACAGGGACACAGCAAGGGAGACGCCAACAGCGGGCTATCGAAGGGTGCAGGCAATTACACACACACACACCCCGCCCTTTGTATTCTTCTCTCCTCTTTTTATTTTTAATACTTTTTTTAAGTCATTCGCTCTACCACGCTGGGTCAGCATTTCTGGAAGCCTTGTTGTTTTCAGCAGGAAGATCCGTTTTCAGGCACACTGAGTCTACAGACCATGGAATGAGTTCAAGCAGCAGTGGTAGAAGGAGATCTTTGACATTTTAGGATTACTAATTCATGGGTTTTGTCCCATTACTCTAAACCAAAGTAGATGGCAACACCGCTGCCTGTCCTGAAACGGAATCCACTGACCGTGCTCTTACTTCTTCCACCTCTGTTTGTTGTCACTAGAAAAGTGCCTGAATCAAACTCCAGATTGTAACACCCCCAAACTTTAGGGTGCCAGAGGCCCAGATTGGAATTTTGTGAGCTGGGTTTTTCACTCATTGTTTCCATTGAATAAGACAGGGTCAGACATTTTAGCACACACTATTCTATACCCACTTAGGGTTTTCATTCACTGAAACTGTGCCCCCTGTTTCCAGGCCCTCCTTATGGTATCTTTACTATAAAAGTACCAAGTTCTTCTCTGTCATTTGGTTCAGTTCTCTCTCCACTTTATAAAGCACTTAGTTCAATGGAAACACCTTTTTCCTCCATAGAGTGAATGGCTTAGAGTGAAGATGAAAAAGGCCCTCTGAAGCAAGAGAAATCCAGGACTGCCTTTTAGAGTCAAACCAGGGCCATCCTTACACTTGTAGGCTGAGCTAGAAGGGGCTAATTTGTATTAACATATACAGGATGGAGAGGAGCCAAAGAAGTATCATTCCTGCTCGCTGAACACACAGATGCCCTTCCACATAACCTCTGTATCACAAATGGGCCTCTGCAGATTGAGGGAGATGTCTTGGGCAGGGAGGATGTGTCACTGAGAGGCAGCTACTCTATGTAGCATTATTCCCTGTCAAGCCCACAGAGAGATGCTGTCAGCATTAATCCCAGGGGTTCCCACTCCACACTTACAAACCTTTATGTATGAGACAGAAGACCAGGCCTTGGTGTGGAGCAGGAGCCTCAGGCAACATGTCTCCTGAGGGAAGCATGCTGCCTAGGTTAGAGAGGCCCAAAGGATCCCTGAAAGGCCATTCTTTTATGCAGATGTCCCATCAAGACATACATTCTGTCACTTCTATGGTTATTTAAACCCCATTCCTATCCCCAGTTGCCTCATATGTGGGAAACAGAGTTGACTGTAGTAGTGTTTCCCCATGTAAATCCACCCTTTCTGCTAGTTTTTCCATGAAAGTCCATGATATAGACTTTAGTTCCATCATTACCACTTCTAGAGTAAAAGTTTGTGAAAACAGCATCCCTAGAGCCCTCTGTTTTACTCAGGGATAAAAGATGAAGCTAATTCATTTTTAGGGAAGAGGAAGATTGAAGGATTTAGTCACATAACTTACTGGCACATCAGAATGCGATACTGTAACCAAATTTTGTGAAGAAAACTCATTGCTAAATCACTGAGATTCAGGTGTTGTTGTGGAATCAGCCCTCAAGAAAAATGCTACTGGAGTGTATGTCAAAATCTAAGGTAAATATTTTGAGCCTTACCTTCCTGCGTCCTGAAGTCATCTTCGGCAAAGTAATTAAAGTTGCCACAAAGGCCACAGGTTTTATTATAGTGCTTGTCTGTAAACAGTATTTGAATATTCACATCGATGTCAATCTTCACCACAAAGCCATGCTTATCACTGGATAACTTATAATAACCTGCCTCAGTCTCTACAAATATCCCATGGGAGGCAAATGGCATGGAAACCCTGTTAAGAAAAATAAAGGTTGCTCAGGATGTAATGCACAAAATAACATGGATGCTACACTTTCTATCATTCACTGTTGCACTGTTTACCTTTTGTCCCCCTGAGTCACAGTTCCATCTAAAGCCAAGTGAATGTCAAAATATTTTCCCAGATACACAGAGAAGCCGTTTCTTCTTCCATTCTGGTAGTCACCTGAAAAGACACAAGAGATTATTCTTTCTTTTCATGGAATTGAGCTTCTTCTGCTTGATTGCTGTTCTTTTCAAATGCACTCAGACTTAGAGAAAATTGCCTTTATTTATACAAATGTAGGCCCCAATCTGCAAAGACCATTATTATTATTGTTCATTATTTGTAGGATAGTAGTGCTGGGATGCCCTATCTGAGATCGGGGTTCCATTGGGCCAGGCACAATATAAACACAGGGTAAGAGACAGTCCCAAACCCAAGCTCAAAATGGCTAAATAAGAGCTCCTAATCTTCCCCCCAAGCCCTCTCCTCTACCACATTTTCCAAGCCCTGTGGACAACACCACCAGCCTGCCTGACATTCAGCACCATAGCCTCTGTGCCATCTTCAACTCAAACCTCTCTCTAGGTCCTCACATCCAGGCTATGTCTAAATCACGCAGATTCTCTCTGTATAACATCTCTAAAATACAGCCTTTCCTATCCATCCACACNAGTGAAGACATGCAGCTTTATGCTTGATATAAAAGAGATGGGGAAGCCAGTGGAGGGATTCAAGGAATGGTTTGACTATGGTCAAAGTGACAGCCTAGGACTTTGGTTTTCAACCTTTTTCCATTTGCGGATGCCTAAAAAATCTTGAATGGTGGGGCACACCCCCACGGGTCCATGGACCACAGGTTGCAAACCACTGAGCTAGGAAAATGATCGTTGCAGCAGCATTCTGAATGGGTATGTGTGGGGCAAGATTACATTTGTCAAGGCCCGAGGACAGGATGTAGGAGTCATCAAGACACAAGATGATGAGAGCTTGGATGAAAGTCTAAGCCAGGGGTCTCAAACACGCGGCCCGTGGGCCGCATGCGGCCCGCGAGCTCCTCCCGGCCCCCCTGCCACCCCTGTTTACCTGGCCGACCAGCACCGGGGGCAGGGCAGGCTCCCTGCTTGCTTGCCCTGCCGCGGCGCCGCACCAGGAAGCAGCTGGAACCCGGGGGAGGAGGGGCGCAGGGGTGTGTGTGGCTGTTGCTTCAGGCACCGCCCCCAGCAGTTCCCATTGGCCGGGAATTGGGAACTGTGGCCAATGGGAGCTGCTGGGGGCGGTGCCTGAAGCAACAGCCACACACACCCCTGCGCCCCTCCTCCCCCGGGTTCCAGCTGCTTCCTGGTGCGGCGCCGCGGCAGGGCAAGCAAGCAGGGAGCCTGCCCTGCCCCCGGTGCTGGTCGGCCAGGTAAACAGGGGTGGCAGGGGGGCCGGGAGGAGCTCGCGGGCCGCATGCGGCCCACGGGCCGCGTGTTTGAGACCCCTGGCTTAGACTTTCATCCAAGCTCTCATCATCTTGTGTCTTGATGACTCCTACATCCTGTCCTCGGGCCTTGACAAATGTAATCTTGCCCCACACATACCCATTCAGAATGCTGCTGCAACGATCATTTTCCTAGCTCAGTGGTTTGCAACCTGTGGTCCATGGACCCGTGGGGGTGTGCCCCACCATTCAAGATTTTTTAGGCATCCGCAAATGGAAAAAGGTTGAAAACCAAAGTCCTAGGCTGTCACTTTGACCATAGTCAAACCATTCCTTGAATCCCTCCACTGGCTTCCCCATCTCTTTTATATCAAGCATAAAGCTGCATGTCTTCACTTTCTAAACACTTAAAGGTCAATCCACACCCTACCTCTTATCTCTCATTCACTGTCAAGCTGTTGATGTTTGTCTCCACTTGGCCCATGATTCCAGGCTCCATCGCCCACTTGTTAAATTCTCAAACACACATCTTTGTGCTTTCTCCCATGCTGTCTCTCATGCTTGGGGAGCGTTCCCTAGAAACATCTGCCAAGCTAACTCCTCAATCGCCTTCAAATCCCTCCTGAAAATTCTCCTTTGCCATGATGCCTACAATAAACTTGACAACTGCTAGGTTGCTGGTGTTCTGTGATCATTGCCTATCATACTGACCAACACTATCTCACTGTTTCCCACATCGGTCTGTATCCATCTGTTGTCTCTTTTCCTATACTTAGATTGAAAACTTATTGTGGCAGGGGCCATTTTGTTATTCTGTTTGTACAGCGCCTAGCACAATGGTGTTCTGGTCCATGACTGGGGATCCTAAGTGCTACAGTAATACAAACAATAAAGAATTTACACTTCCTGAAGATGAGACAAAGCATTACTCAGCAGGTGAATAAGGGTACATCTGCACTGCAAAAAAAAGCAAATGCGGTAGTGAGTCTCAGAGCCCAGGTTAACTGACTCAGGCTTGCACTACAGGGCTAAAAATAGCTGTGTAGATGTTCAGGCTCAGGCTGGAGCCTGGGCTCTGAGATCTGGTCAGGGGGCAGGGAAGGTTTCAGAGCCGGGCTACACTGCTAATTTTAGCCATGGAGTGCAAGCCTGAGTCAACTGACAACAGCCTTTAAGACTCGCTGCCATTGGGAGGTTTGGGGAGGTTTTTTTGTTTGGTTGGTTGTTTTGTTGTTGTTGTTGTTTTGCAGTGTGGACGTACCTTTAGGGCCCTGTGAGTTGGGAGGGTTCCAGAGCCTGGGCTCCAGCCGGAGCCCGGAAGTCTACACTGCAATGAAACAGCCCCGCACGGGCCAGTCATGGGTTTTTAATTGCAGTGTAGTGTAGACATACCCTAAGACTACTCTCAGTGTGTAAAATTAAACACATGTAAATTTGTACAGGATTGAGGCTGTACTGACAAGTGCTGTCTGAAACCTGCATGTGTAGCTAACTGAATTTTTAACTAATTTTGCTTCAACTCTTTTCATATCTTTTTTTGTGGTCAATTTCTGCATTTGACAACATAGGCAAGAATATTCATCGGAAAAGTTAATTTAAAGTGAATAATGCAGAATATTTGCACAAAAGAAATTCTGAATTTCTAGTCCTGACTACTAGGAGTAGATACTACTTTTGAAGACTTGTCCAGCAATTATTGAACAGAACCTTACCATGTGACTTATGTGCCCAATCAAAACAAGTGCTATTTCAAATGCACACAACATACTGTTTGCAAACAAGCTTTGTGACAGGAATTAAAAGTTATTTGGGTAATAATTTCAATTAATTTAAAAGTTTGATAAAATCACAATCTGCTCACAGAAAATTCACCAACAGAGAGAAGAGGAAAAATTCACTGAATAAATTATTTGTCATGAATTATTTGTCCAGCTTTAGCAACGAGTAACCACAGCATATACTCAATATGCATCTGTTTCAACCCTGATAATTCCACACAACAGTCCTGAACACTGATCAACTACACAGATATATAGGATCAAAGGAATTACTACACAGGATTAGTGACATGGTCTTTCTACTGAAGTATCCTGGATCTGACAGTGGCTAGCACCAGATGCCACAGAGGGACTTTCAAGAACCCCACAATAGGCAGATGTGAGATAATCTGGCCCTCATGAAGATCTCCTCCTAATCCCTAATAGTTAAATTGGTTTAAACCCTGAAGCACGAGGTATTTAATGCTTACCAAAACTTTGTTTGCCTTGACTATTGTAACTCTTGATATTCTTTTTATTCACATAAACATCCATTCCTTCTTTGAATCTTACTGAGTTCTTGGCTTCAATGTAATACTGTGGCAGTGAGTTCCACAGTCTAATTACATGTTGAGTGAAAATGGGTTTCCTTTCATCAGTTTTTAATTTCCCATCTTTTCAGTTCATTGAATGTCCTCTTGTTCTTTTGTTATGAGACAGGGAGAACACAAGCTCCGGCTTACCTTCTCTAGACCATTTGCTATTTTATATGCTTTCATCCTGTCCCCTCTTATTCACCTCCATTTCTAAGGTAACAATTCCAGTCTTTTCAATCTCTCTTCATATGAGAGTTACAGCCTTCAAACACACCTTGTATGCCTAGAAAGCTCTGTTGAAAGGAAACTCCAGTGGGAGCTTTGTTGATTTTTCATAGGAATAGTTTAATTTTAGAATTTCCCCACTCTCTGCTTCCATTTCCTGACTGTAGGCAAGGGCTGGGGTCACTGATGATGAAGACTGGTGTAGAACATTCAGTAACTGATTGGTCAGATTGTGGTTAGCTTTGCACAGGAGCAGAAAGAGCAAGTGGGGGAAGACAGAACAAGAATTCCCCCTTGCTTCTACCACATCTCCTTAGCCCCTGCGTAGGAACTAGTCACTATCATGGTCCTTGTGACACCTGAGCACAAGTCTAGTGGTGGGATTGATCCTGTAAAGTGCTAATCATTCTAGCCTGATTCAACAAAAGTCTTAAAAACATGCTTTAAGTTAAATAAGAGTAGAGTCTCACAGAAGTCAATGGAAACATTCACATGCTTAAAGCATGGGCTTAAGTGTTTGGCTGGATCTGGAGCTAGAGTTCTTAGTGCCTTTCAAGATGGAGCCCCAAACAGAATAGGAGGAGCAAAGGCAGGACCATAGCCATGCCCCCTCTCACTGTCTGACAGAATGGGATTGGCATGGGGAAGGAATTTACACCGTATCTTTTCAAATGGTGACATCAGGTCTGGTGCACATGTACTTGCCCAGAGGCATGATCACTGAAGTCGTGTTCATCTGTACACCCCACAGCAGACAGTGGCTGAAGCAATTGAATAGCTCTAACTTTCCCCATTGTTCCCACCACCACCCCCGTTCCCCCCTCCACACACACATTCCCTGCCTCCTATGCAGAATCAGTTTTTTGCACAGCAAATAAGATTGTTCCCGGTAACAAAATTGTCTAAGGATATATCTACACCACAAGTGAAGGTGTGATTCTAGCACAGGTATGCATAGCCACGCTAACTGCAATCTAGCTAGCACAGGTAACAAGAGCAATATAGACACGGTGGTGCAGACTTCAGAATGGACTATCAACCCGAGTATGTACCCAGGGGCCCCGTTGGGCTAGTACTGGGGCAGCTCGCCTGCGCTGAAGCTCATGCCACCACAACTTCACTACTATTGTTATCAGTGCTAGCTAGATTAAAGTTATGCCCATCCATGCTACAAACACGCCTCCATTTGCTGTGTAGCTCTCCCCGAAGTTATTTAATACCAGTTGCATTCCAACTCATTATTACATTTCCCCCAACATTAATTCAGAGCTAATATTCTAAATGCCCATCTTGTTAATGTCTTTTGCAACCGGAATCATTCATTTCAGATATATGCCCTTTGAGGTTTAAAACAAAGGGATGAATCTATGTTAAATATCACTCGGGTACTAAAACCACATACTGAGGTTGAACTAGATAACAGATGCATGCAGTACTCAATTGCAGCATGTTTCTTTTTAAAACGCAGTCATGAAACCTTGGCTCACAATCTTTAAATGGTTAATTGATGGTTATCGCACAAACCAATCCATCCAAATCGCCTTTAAAATGTGTAGTGAAATATATTTAAGGGCTTATCTGCACTCAAGAATTCTATTAATTTTACTAAATTGGAGCAGAAACCAATGCAGTTAAAGCGGTGCAAATCCCTTACTTTGGATTAAGAGAGCCCTATATCAATTTTCATTTGGCATAAAGCTTACTTAAACTAAATTGAAATAGGACACTAATCATCCAAAATAAGAATGTTCGCACAAGGGTTTTGCACCCAGTTTCACAAATCACTTTCAGTGCTCAAACTGTGTGTACTCCAGCCCTGAGAATAAGGGTTACATCTACACAGCTACCCGTCTGAAACCTGTCACCATGCAAGGCACTGAATTTAGCCGAATGAAGTGGAAATCCATCAACTTCGTGAAAAAACTCATGCAGATACAGACAGACATCATCTTCCTTTCCAAATGCAAACAGATGGACACAATACCAAAAGGACTAAAGGTAAAAAATCCATTACAATCAATATACCACACAGACTATGGTGAGAGATTGTGCCACACACTCTCAAAGAAACTACGGAACCACCTGATCAACATCCTATATAGCAAGTACGAAAAGATCAAGAATGAGCTCTCAAAACTGGAGACTCTCATAAAAAGCCAACCTTCCACACAAACTTCCTTGTGGCTGGACTTTACAAAAACTAGACAAGCCATTTACAACACATACTTTGCTTCTCTACAGAGGACACTAAACTATCTAAACTCCTACATGCCACAAGGGGCCACAACAGTGGTCCCCTTAACTCACCCAACAATATTGCTAATCTATCCAGGCATACTCTTAGCCCAGCAGAAGAGTCTGTCCTATCTCGGGACCTCTCCTTCTGCCCCATCACCCACACACGATACAGTTCTGCGGTGACCTGGAATCCTACTTTCGCTGTCTCTGACTCAAGGAATATTTCCACCACACCACTGAACAGCACACTAACCCATAGACATAGGCACCGACTCCGTGGGTGCTCTGGGGCTGGAGCACCCACAGGGAAAAATTAGTGGGTGCTCTGCACCCACCGGCAGCCAAGCTCCCCTCACTCCCGCTCCACCTCACCTCCTCCCTCCCCGAGCGGGCTGCATACCCGCTCCTCCTCCTACCTCCCAGTGCTTCCTGCCGCCAAACAGCTGTTTGGCGGTGCTTAGGACTTTTCAGGAGGGAGGGGGGAGGAGCAGGGACGTGGAGTGCTCAGGGAAGGAAGTGGAGAAGAGGCGGGGCAGAGGCGGGGACTTTGGGGAAGGGGGTGGAATGGGGGAGGGAAGGGGGCGGGGACTTTGGGGCAGGAGTGGAATGAGGGCAGGGCGAGGGCGGTGCAGGGGTGGGGCCAGGGGTGGGGTCGAGCACCGACCGGGAATAGTGGAAGTCGGCACCTATTCCCACAGAAACCTTCCTACCAACGCTACAAGATGAAGGATTCTGCATGGACTCCTCCTGACGGTCGAAACAACAGACTGGACTTCTACATAGAGTGCTTCTGCCGACGTGCACAAGCTGAAATTGTAGAAAAGCAGCATCACTTGCCCCATAAACTCAGGCGTGGAGAACACAATGCCATCCACAGCCTCAGAAACAACTCTGACATTATAATCAAAAAGGCTGACAAAGGAGGTGCTGTCATCATTATGAATAGGTCGGAGTATGAACGAAAGGCTACTAGGCAACTCTCTGACACCACATTCTACAGGCCATTACCCTCTGATCCCACTGAGGGTACCAAAAGAAACTGCAACATCTGCTCTAGAAAATCCCTGAAGAAGCACAGGAACAAATCTACACAGACACACCCCTAGAGCCCCGGGTATTCTATCTGCTACCCAAGATCCATAAACCTGGGAATCCTGGATGCCCCATCATCTCAAGCATTGGCACCCTGACAGCAGGATTGTCTGGTTATGTGGACTCTCTCCTCAGGCCCTATGCTACCAGCACTTCTAGCTATCTTCGAGACACCACTGACTTCCTGAGGAAACTACAATGCATTGGTGATCTTCCAGAAAACACCATCCTAGCCACTATGGATGTAGAAGCTCTCTACACCAACATTCCACACAAAGATGGACTACAAGCCATCAGGAACAGTATCCCCGATAATGTCATGGCAAACCTGGTGGCTGAGCTTTGTGGCTTTGTCCTCACCCACAACTATTTCAGATTTGGGGACGATTTATACCTTCAAGTCAGCAGTACTGCTATGGGTACCTGAATGGCCCCACAGTATACCAACATTTTTATGGCTGACTTAGAACAGCGCTTCCTCAGCTTTCATCCCCTAGCGCCCCTACTCTACTTGCGCTACTTTGATGACATCTTGTTCATCTGGACCCACAGGAAGGAGGCCCTTGAGGAATTCCACCTGGATTTCAACAATTTCCACCCCACCATCAACCTCGGCCTGGACCAGTCCGCACAAGAGATCCAGTTCCTGGACACTACCGTACAAATAAACGATGGCCACATAAACACCACCTTATACTGGAAATCTACTGACCACTATACTTACCTACATGCCTACAGCTTTCATCCAGACCACATCACACGATCCATTGTCTACAGCCAAGCCCTAAGATACAAGCGCATTTGCTCCAATCCCTCAGACAGAGACAAACACCTACAGGATCTCTATCAAGCATTCTTCAAACTACAATACCCACCTGAGGAAGTGAAGAAACAGATTGACAGAGCCAGAAGGGCTCCCAGAAGTCACCTACTCCAGGACAGGCCCAACAAAGAAAGTAACAGAACGCCACTAGCCATCACCTACGGCCCCCAACTAAAACCTCTCCAGCGCATCATCAAGGATCTACAACCTATCCTGAAGGACGATCCCTCACTCGCACAGATCTTGGGAGACAGGCCAGTCCTCGCTTACAGACAGCCCCCCAACCTGAAGCAAATACTCACCAGCAACTACACACCGCACAACAGAAACACTAACCCAGGAACCAACCCCTGCAACAAACCCCGCTGCCAACTCTGTCCGTATATCTATTCAAGGGACATCATCATAGGACCTAACCACATCAGCCACACCATCAGGGGCTCGTTCACCTGTACATCTACCAATGTGATATATGCCATCATGTGCCAGCAATGCCCCTCTGCCATGTACATTGGACAAACCGGACAGTCTCTATGCAAAAGAATAAATGGACACAAATCAGACATCAAGAACTGTAACATTCAAAAACCAGTAGGAGAGCACTTCAGTCTCCCTTGACACTCAATAACAGACTTCAAAGTCACCATTCTTCAACAAAAAAACTTCAAAAACAGACTTCAATGAGAAACTGCAGAACTGGAATTAATTTGCAAACTTGACACCATCAAATTAGGCCTGAATAAAGACTGGGAGTGGCTGGGTCACTACAAAAAATATTTTTTCCTCTGTTGATATTCATCCCTTCTTGTCAACTGTTGGGAATGGGCCACATCCACCCTAATTGAATTGGCCTCATTAGCACTTACCCCCCCACTTGGTAAGGCAACTCCCATCTTCTCATGTACTTTATATTTATACCTGCTTACTGTATTTTCCACTTCATGCATCTGATGAAGTGGGTTATATCCCACAAAAGCTTATGCCCAAATAAACGTGTTAGTCTCTAAGGTGCCACAAGGACTCCTCATTGTTTTTACTGATACAGACTAACCAGGGCCGGCGCAACCCATTAGGTGACCTAGGCGGTCGCCTAGGGCACAAACATTTGGGGTGCGCCGGCACCCCGGTCGTTGGTGTAATTTTGGAGGCGGGACCTTCCGCCGCCTAGGGCGGCGAAAAAGCTGGCGCCGCTACTGAGACTAACACAGCTATCCCTCTGAAACCTGAACCAAAGGGGTAATTTACAGCTCAAAGAGACAAACCTGCACTAGCTCCGATCAAGCTGGTGTGCTAAAAATGGAGTGTCGCTCTGGCAATTAGAGGGGCTAGTCACCCCAAGTAGACACGTATGGTTTCAGATGGGATCATACACAGGGCAGCTAGCCCATCCTGCCATGGCTACACTTCTGTTTTTAGCACACTAGCTCAATCCGAGCTAATGCTAATGTCTAATGCAGGGGTCGGCAACCTTTCAGAAGTGGTGTGCCGAGTTTTCATTTATTCACTCTAATTTAAGGTTTCGTGTGTCAGTAATACATTTTAACCTTTTTAGAAAGTCTCTTTCTCTAAGTCTATAATATATAACTAAACTATTGTTGTATGTAAAGTAAATAAGGTTTTTAAAATGTTTAAGAAGCTTCATTTAAAATTAAATTAAAATGCAGAGCCCCCCGGACCGGTGGCCAGGACCCGGGCAGTGTGAGTGCCACTGAAAATCAGCTCGCATGCCGCCTTCGGCATGCGTGCCATAGGTTGCCTACGCCTGGTCTAATGTTTCCTCCAGCTGGAAATTACACCTCCAGCTCAAGGGAAGACAAACCCTAGCTGTGAAGGGGAAAATGCTGACCTTAAATATACCTGTGTACCCTCAAGGACTTCTGTGCTGAGTGGATAGATTTTCAAAGGATTCAGCACACAATCTGCATGAGTTTTTATGGGAGTCGTGTGGCTAAATCCTCTAGTCAGCTTTGAAAATCTTCACCATCCTGGCAACATTTAAAAGACTACCCACTTTTCCTCTTTACACAAGGGCTAATGAGGAAATTCCGGTTCCCCAATAGCTTATCAATGCAAGAACCCAGGTGTCAAAGGACATCAGAAGCCAGTTTGGAGGAACAGGACCTCTATGCAGATAGGCCTGGCCTCAATAGAGCCATCAATACTCATTGGTTTAGCTGTCCCTCCCCTCTGGCAGAAGGCAGCATTGGGAACTCTGCTAGTGTTCTTCCCCCATGTGAAAGTATCCGAGATAGGTGGATACTGAAGCCCTAAAATGTTCCACATTTGCTGATCTCTGATATTCTACTCAGACTCACCTATGAGGATGAAGGAACGTTTGTGACAGTCCCCAGCCAGGAGGTAACTGCAATCCCCAGCAAAGTCATAGAAAGACTTATCAAATGTTTTGATGTGATCATCTCCAAAAAGGCTGCAGCGGGAAAGAGATGGCTCCTCTGTTTGTCCATCTGCAAGCAAAAAGCTTGATGATCCTGGATATCAAAGCACAATTTAATATGTAAAATCAAGCAATCATTTTACCACCTGGGAGCTCCATGACTATGGGACAAATTCTCAGCTGGTGTAAGCCAGCGAAGTTCAGCTGAGTTCCACACATTCTTAACATTAATTGTGCCCGTTGTTCAGCTTGTGTAAATCAGTGAAGTTCCTTCAGCTACAGTGGAACGATGCCATTTTATAGCAGCAGAATTTAAGGCCCGCTCCAAGATCAATTTACACTAGGCTGAGCATCTGGCCTGTATTTTTACAGAAATTGTCTGATCATATTATTCAACAGGGTGCATGGACATTTTTCTCAATGAAATTCTAGGGTTTGACTAATAACCAGTGAAATGCAGCTATAATAAATCTTTTTTATTTCCCCAGTACTTACTGAAACCTGATTAAAATGAAAATAATCAAAGACTAACTGAAAACATAAGTGCTGGGAATGTCCCATTTACAAACATTTTGGGCCCAATCTCTGGCCTCAGTTACACTCCATGTGACTTAATTGGACCAAATTGTGCAGATAAGCACACAGCTGGCCAAGTTATGCAAATGTTTTTCCTTGAATATCTGTTCCAATTTAAATAGGAATTTACTTTGGCTGTATGCATGCCCCTTTTGTAATTGCTTTCCTGAAACATTTAACTGGGTAGCACCTATTAGGCTAGCTCAAAATTCTCTAACTTTGGTGCTTAGAGTTAATCACCTAACTCCACATTTAGGCAATTAAATCAAGCCTCTGTCCTAGGGTTGCCAGGCATCCGGTTTCCGACCAGAACGCCCGGTCAAAAAGGGACTTGGTCAGCTCCGGTCAGCACAGCTGACCGGGCCACTAAAAGTCCAGTTGGCCACAGCAGGGCAGGCAGGCTCCATGCCCAGCTCCTGGGAAGCAGCCGGCATGTCCCTCCAGTTCCTAGGCAGAGGAGCGACCAGGGGTGCTCCGCCTAGAAGCCGGAGTCATATGCCGCCATGTCCTCCATATCCGGGAAATGCCGGGGCTGCCTGAGGTCAGTGCCCTCTGGATCTCACACCCCCCCCCCCCCCCCGCCCCCCCCCCCCCCCCCCCCCCCCCCCCCCCCCCGCCCATATCCCAAATCTCTGCCCCAGCCCGGAGCTCCTTTCCACACCACACTCCGAACCTCTCAGTCCCACCTCCCAGCCTGGAGCCCTCTCCCACACCCCAACCCTCTGCCCCATCCCGGAGCCCTCTCCCACACTCTGAACCCCTCGGCCCCAGCCCGGAGCCCCTTCCTGCACCGCAAACTCCTCATCCCCAGCCCCACCCCAGAGCCTGCACTCCCAGACAGAGCTCTCAGCCCTCCCCTGTGCCCCAATCCCCTGTCCCAGCCCAGTGAAAATGCGCAAGTGAGTGAGGGTGGGGGAGAGTAAGCAACGGAGGGAGGGGGATGGAGTGAGCGGGGGTGGGGTCTCAGAGAAGGGGCATAGCAGGATTGGGGCTTCGGGGCAGGGGTGGGACAAGAGTGTTCGGTTTTCTGCAATTAGAAAGTTGGCAACCCTATCCTGCAAGTTACTACATGGGAGGACACCCCCCCCCCACCCCCACACACACCCTCCCCCCCACACACACACTGATTTCAGTGGCTCTGCATGGATTCAAGGGTCCACCTATGCATTGTAACTTACAGGATGCAGGCTTCAGTGGCTTGATTTTAAGGAGGTGCTAAACAACTTAAACACCTATTGAAATTACCCAAGTTTGAAAATGTTGACTCTGTTTTTCACACAGAGCATAACCCTGACATGACAATCTACAGAAATTAGGTAACAGTGAGATTCTCATATCTAACACATTACGTTAATTTATATCTAAATTGGAACTGCTTTTTCTCCTTATTTCTTCTGGGCCAAACTCTACAGTACTACTTCAGGCCCTGATCTGGCAATGAGCTCCATGCAGGCAAACCTCTATGACTGCACAGAGTCATAGACTCATAGAATATCAGGGTTGGAAGGGACCTCAGGAGGTCATCTAGTCCAACCCCCTGCTCAAAGCAGGACCAACCCCAACTAAATCATCCCAGCCAGGGCTTTGTCAATCCGGGGTTTAAAAACCTCTAAGGAAGGAGATTTCACCACCTCCTTAGGTAACCCATTCCAGTGCTTCACCACCTTCCTAGTGAAAAAGTTTTTCCTAATATCCAACCTAAACCTCCCCCACTGCAAATTGAGACCATTACTCCTTGTTCTGTCATTAAAGTTAATGTGGCACCACACATAGTCAAGGGTCTGTCCATTTCAGTCCATTGATTTCAATGGGAGTCCTTGTGCGGGTAGGGTTTTGTCCACACCACAGTTAGTGCAGAATACAGGCAATAGGTAACAGTCCTCTCTGTCTTTGACACTGATGGCATTGTTGCCCGAGTAAGATTTGTAGGATTATATAAGGAATAAAGAAATTATTGTAAAAAGGAATAACCATTCCATTTTCTTAGGTATTAGAAACAACGTGCGTTCCTACCTGTTGTTACAATGGACAGAGCTAACTGCATTAGCAGGACTGTGAAACAGATCATCTGTTAAAATAAAAAATGTTAGAACATTCATTGTCAATATTTAACACACTGAGAATTGGGGCTAGTTTTCCGGGCTCGTTTTGATTCTCATCAAGCGTCCGTTTGCTCCCTGAATTTCTTTGTATTAGTTTGAGGTTCTATTTCATGCTGTAAAACAGAAATTGAAATGGTCTTTCATGATAATCCAATAAGATCACCCTACAAATCCATACTTTAAAACAAACACACACAAAAAGGATGTACTCTGAGAAATAATGCATCATCTGTTCTCAGCAGGTAACATGGGCTATCTGCATAGGAGATATGGGATGTCTGTGTTATTCTAATTTATCTGGTGCCTGCCTCGGGCTCCATACACCTCACGCACAATTGTTACCAAATTATTACAAAAATTAAAAAACTTCAATACAAAGTTTCAATTACCCAACTATTGGGCAGCCCAGCAAAAGTAAAATAAACCCACCAGACTGTAAGACCCAGCTAGGCCCTGTTACGATCTACAGCCACTACCTAAGGACTTACATCTTTCCCTAATGCCTTAGGGGGAGAATTGTAGTGTTGTTTTAGCTGTGTAGGTCCCAGGATATTAGAAAGACAAGGTGGGTCAGGTAATATATTTTATTGTACCATAAATTATATTACCTCAGGGGGAGAATGGTATATATAAAGATCCTGCTCCAGCAAACTGATCCATGCAGGCAAACACTTCCAACCCGGGCACAGCCCCCTGAGTACATTTGTCCTCCATTACACACACAGGTGTCTGCCCACTGAGATAAGCGTGCACAGGGCAGAGACCTGAGGTGAAATCCTAGCTTCACAAAAGTCAATGAGAGTTTTGCCATTTGCTTTGTGTTTCACCCTTTGTCGCCTCTATGTCTGTAAACTAACTTACTGCACTGCCAGTGCTATAAAAATGAGAAAAATATATGAAGTGCTTCTCTAAGACCGAAGAAGACATTCTGCGACATTAGGTTACCAGGTGATAGATGAGAGCAGTGTGAAATTCTACATAGATAGGTTAGATTAGCTATAGGATACAGCTGAATGCATTCAATTTTCAAACAAGCCCCCTTTGGGCCTCAGATTACAGCTGACTGTAAATTTCCTGTTGGAAAATCATTCTAACAAAAAATGCCCTTTTCCAAAATATTAAGCTTTCTGTGGGAAAATTTCAATTCTGTTTAAAAAAAAAAAATCCAATTTTGTCAGGAAAATTTAAACAGTGGCTCCCCCCAGCAGCCTGGCTGAAAGGCTCTTGTCAATATCATGTTCTGCCTGTGTGCGAAAGTGAAATTGACAAGAGTCTTCCAGGGTGGCAGCCATCAAGCTGAAAAAATCCTTTTTTGGGAGAATCACAATGGAATTTTTTCTGGTAATCCTTTCCTGCAATAACAATTTGCACTATTGACGTTTTCTCCCAATTCAGTATGAAAAAAATAATTCAAAGCCACAATTTTTTTCTTGGGAAGAGATTTCCATTCTCTAGCCAGCGCTACCTTAGATACATTCATACACAATATATTGGCTCCACTAGATCATACCCAAATTTCTTTAAAAGAAATAAGTAAGAAAAGCCCTTGATAATGGAGCTTACCCACAGGACCAAATTCTGCTCTGTTTACATGGGCACAACTTCCACTGACTTCAGTTACATTGGTCTAACTCCCATTGAAGTCAATGATAGTCAACCTGTACAGAACTTGCCTCACTCATTTGCAAAAAAAGGAAAGAAGGATCTGTTGAAAAATGTAGTGTGGATGATGTGGCTGGTGCCTATAAAGATACAGGCACTGTAAGATACCACAATGACAGACACAGTATAAGAACTGAAACAGAAGAGAATAACAAAAGGGAACAATAGGAATTAATTAGATTAAACACAGATTGATATACTTTTAATCAGCATGTTTGTGGATTATATTACTACTCTGATTGAATCTACTATTGAATTTCTTTATCATCACCTTCATTTTAAGTACCAGCAAGAAAGACTAAGGTCATGTACAAAACAAAAACAAAAAAACAAATGCAAAATGCTGTTTTAAAAAAGAAAAATCTCTGGTTTAAAAAAAAAATCCCAAACCTGTCTGCTCTAAACTCCACCTTAACTCTCATAGGAAAGTATCATTAACAAAGAAATACATATCAGTTATATCAGCCTAATGACCCACCCTGTGCAATTTTATAATCTGTTTCATAAGAAATAAATATACCTTTTTCTGTGCAAAAGTTCAATTGCATATGAAAAAAATCAGCTTCTTGGATGGTCAGCTTTAGCCTAAGAGCCCATGGTTCCTGTTTCCTTCAGAAGGCTGGACTGGAATGGACTGGAACTGAAAATTTTTGTTTTCATATAAGCCAGGAACTCTTGTTCATTTAAGAGGAAAGATAACAGATGACCTTTGCATCCCTCTGATTCTCAACACAATAGTGCTAAACTGCTATCTTGTAAATCAGTTGCCTTAATTGCCAAAAAGAAACAATGAGAGGAAATTGTATTATATACTTACATGACAGATAAGTCTTTGAAATGGGTTTTCCATCTGAGAGTGTGAAACCTCACTGGTCGAGCAAATAAGGTAACATAACTACTTGAAAGAGTACTGACATGGAGAAATATCAGATTTGCCATACCATAATAGATCATTGATCCATCTAGTACTTTCCTGCTGCCATGAAAGTCCAATATGATGCATTAAAGCAAGGTGGGGAAAATAATTTACAGAGCTAGTTATGCTATTTAGTGTTCCTTTTTTCCTCATAAACAAAAAACACCAGCCATACACCTGTAGTCCAAATTACTTACACTGTGAGCATGCAAACTTTTATGCAATTACTTAACCTTAATTATGTGCATAGTCCCAGTGGAACAACAGGTATGTGTAAAGATAACCATATGCATAAGAGCTTGCAGGATCAGGGACTTATTTTGAACTTTGAAAAATAACAATATGAAAGAACAAAAGTAAAATCTCCAGGAGAGAGCACAGAGAATGTGTGTGTGTTGTGTACAAGCTTCAGCAACTCTGAGAACAAAAAGAATAAGGAGTACTTGTGGCACCTTACAGACTAACAAAGGTGCCACAGGTACTCCTCATTCTTTTTGCTGATACAGACTAACACAGCTACCACTCTGAAATCCAAGAACAAAATGACTGCTGTCTCTGCACACAGTTCTTAGAAATATTAAGGTACTGTACAAAGAAAACAAACAAAGGCATCATAATTTCATCACATTTGCATCAAGGCAAATTTCTTTCTGACCCTAACAGGTGATCAACTTACTCCTTGAGGCATGGCATATGATTACTTTTATTATTACTTATTTAATTTCTCTTATTAGTTTGTTGTTAGTGATACTCACTTTATTTTGTGCAACTTATTTCAGACAATCTGTTTGACAAACTGCTTTACAGAGCCAGGTAATATTTACGGAACAAAAATAAAAGAGAATGGCCTAGATCGTTCCCTCCTGCATGAAAAGCCAATGAAAGACTTTTAGTGAGGGAAACTCCACCAGGATTTTCTTACTCGAGTGCCTCCACATTTTCCCATTTGCCCCCAACCCCCTCCCACTGAAAAGCTGCATCCTGTGACAAACCCGTCATGATCTGGGTGGATTGCAGAGTATCTATGGGAAGACAACGTCATATTGTGCAGGAGTTCTGTACTCCCACTACAATTCAGTCCCTTGGTGCCCTGACCCCAAGTTACCTTCCAATGTGGGTCCAATGTGACTTCTACTGCTCCAATGGAGCCCCTCTGAAAGGACCTCTCCCTCTGCCCAGGAAATTTCTCTCTGTCCTCAGGAAGGGATGGGATCCATGGAAAAGTTAATACAGCCTGAGGCTTTATGGACTAATTCTAAGAGGTCATTTCAAGCAAAGGAACAACAAGGAAGATAGCACGAATGGCAGCTGGTATCACCAGCACCACAGAAACGCAGATGTAATAAGATACAAAAGCGGGTAAGTACAAAGGGTAAAATTCTGGCACTAATTAAGTCAATGAAAGTTTTGCTGTTGACTTCAGTGAGGATAGCATTTCACCCAAGGGGTCTAAAACGTGACAGATCATATAGGTAAGGACCAGAAGCTTTGCATTTGATGCTGTGTAGAAGCGGGAAGTTAAGGTTGGGTAAGTGATGTGGGTCAGGTGGGATGATAGTTATGTTCACAGCATACAAACAGAGAAGGCAGATAAAAAACAATACACGCTCTTTCTGAAACGTTGCAGTATAACACTACTTTATTTCATAAAATACAGAACCCTAACATTCCAGAACTGCAGAGAGACAAAATTCAACTCACTTTGTTTTAGACTGGTTCTTTGCATGGTTCCCTCAGCCCGCGCTGCTTCCCACAGCCCCCATTGGCCTGGGACGGCGAACCGTGGCCAGTGGGAGCCGCGATCGGCCAAACCTGCCGACGCGGCAGGTAAACAAACTGGCCCGGACCGCCAGAGGCTTTCCCTGAACAAGCGGTGGACCAGCTTTGAGAAGCACTGCTCTAGACTGCAAGCAGGACCAGAAAACCCCTTACAAATTTAAAGTGATAGCTTGTAATTTTAACACAGTTTTCATATCACCACAGTGGTAGCGGGTTATACACAAGTGGGCTGGATTCCTTAATTGTTCATTTCCAGTCTCTCTCATGTTTGGATTTGTTTAAAGGGAAGAACGATAGCATTGTTGTAGGGTGTTAGACGGACTCAACGAAACATTTGCTACCTTAGCTCTTCTCAACATTTTTATTTGTGGCTCTACATGGAAGTGTGTGCATACATGCCGCAATTCTTGGACACGGTGATTTAGGGGATTCTGGAGAGATGTTCCCAACCCCTTAGTGAAACGGAAGCAGCTTCTCCAGCACTAGAATCTTCAGTGAGATCGGGAATTGTGAAGGGCTGTCACCACCTTCTCCTATTCACTCCTGAGAAGGTGTATTCCTTTCAGCGCCTGAAGACATGCTTTCTTTCAGATGATTTCTTAGCATATGTAAACCTTTCAGCCAAGGAACCAATTAATATATAATTATTTTATTTATCCTTTTGTTTGGCACTCACTCAAGACAGGGTTTAAGGTTCTTAAAAATGGAACATTTCTTGGCTCTTATGTTGTCATAGATCATTTGTTTTAAATTTTTAAAAAATCCAATTCTTTTGTTCCTGATATAGGATTATGTGATCCGGAAATTGTGATACATGTCTGGAGTTTTCCTTTCATGGCTTTTGAGGTGGTGTTTTTAAATGCTTTTGACATAACCTACTTCCCTTTCCACTTGAAGCTCAAACAGGAGCGCCGCCAGCTTTTTCAGCGCCCTAGGCGGCGGAAGGTCCCGCCCCCGAAATGCCGCCCCTGACAGCGGCGGCGGAAGGTCCTGCTGCCAAAATTCCGCTGACGACCAGGGCGCCGGCGCCCCCCAAATAGTAGTGCCCTAGGCGACCGCTTAGGTCGCCTAATGGGTTGCGCCAGCCCTGAGCTCAAAAAACATGGCAGCCTCTTTTCTTTGTGAAATAAACAAAAAGGCACTGTGGCCAGGAATTTCACCCTGATCCTGCCGTTGATTGTACACAGACTGCTACCCCTGTCCCTGCAATGGGCTCTCTGAGTTCAGTTCAGAATCAGAGCCTCAGTCAATACCAATGGAACATTTTGTGATGCCTAGTGCTAACTTTTAACTGAATTACCTAAGTTGTGCTAGACATGTTGAAACCTGTTAGATGCACTAGATACATTAAGGAGAGACACCAGCAAAGAAAATAGCTAACTGAGCTTGACACATGAAGGACAAACTTCCTTTTTTTTTGCCTCTGACTCAATTTTCCCATAAGAAAGGAAGTGATAATTAAAGAGCACATCTATTGACTGTTATTGTGTACTGTTCCAATGCGAAGCGTGGTGATGTTTGCGTAGACCTGAGGTTTCTTTATAAATGTTAGCATGGTAGGAACTCATTTTATACAACAGGAAAAAATCTGAGATGATATGTAGAGTGCCTAGAAAGCCAGTTAATAGCCAATTTCTGTGGTAATGGGATAAGCTTTGAGAAAGAGTGTCGGACTAATAATTACTTTCCTGCACATGGCCATAGTCCTCTCAGTGCTTTCAAACAAATTAGCCAAACATAGCAATAGCCCTAATAATTAATTATATTGAAACATTAAAATAATTAATAATTGACAACATTGTTCTAGGCACGTTACAGACATGAGTGCAAGTGAGGACCCTTCACTGAAGAATTTAAAACCTATATATATATATATATATATATATACACACACACACACACACCATATACAGATTAGATGTGGGATAAAAGTGACAATGAATAATCAGATATAATTGCAGCTTTTTGAATGAAGAGAATGCAGGAAGTAGATATGATACAGCTGGATTTTAGAAAGCAATTATATAGTTCATGAAGTCTTTTCCACGGACTTCTATGCACTTTGGATCTAGCCCTTAATGGAGTTTTCTATTAAATCTTATTTTAAAAAAGTATTAGAATTGGCTAGAAAGAAAGCCCTGATATGTGAATTGAATAATAGCTTAAGGATCATAAAAAAAGAGTAATGGAAAAGATAATGTACCCTGGGGAGATGTACCAGAGCAATTGGCATTAGGGCTGATGTTATTTAACTTTTTGCTAAAGACCTGGTAGAGAAAGCAAAGTAATGGAACACTAATGATTAAACTAAATTGGGGGTCATTGGAACACCTCTGAGGGCAGAAACACCACACAAGGGACATAGAGAAGTTAGAACAGGGGCAGGGAATAACTAAGACCTTTATCTACACAGGAAAGATTTTTTCTAGTATAATCTCAGGTGTGAATTTAAAGTGATGTAGTAACATTGGGACAGCCCCTCTATGTGGACACTCTTATTCCAGAGTAAAAGTGTCTCCCTGCCACCCACCCCTTATTCCCCATCCCCCATGTTAAGCTTATGTCATTTGGAAAGGAATATAAGCTAAATTGAAAAGCCATTCTTTTTCCAGAATGAGTGTGTACAGAGTTATACCGGTATAATTAGAGGTATAAAACTGGTGAAACTTTCCCATATAGACAAGCCTTAAATGAGATTCATCTTGAATAAATGTATGTTAATACTTCAGGGGGGGAATAAGCCAATTATGGCTATTCAAGGAGAGGTAAAACACGTGGAAGCAGTAATAGCGGAAATAAACCTACGGCTGAGAGGGAACAGCAAGTTAGACATATAATTAGATAGGCAGTATGATAACAAAAATAGTCTGTACAGTTCTGGGCCACTTTCAAAGACATCACATCGCTGAGCATGGCAGTAATCCTCTCTGTTTGTTATGGGAACTCCCACTGAGGGAGTGGCAGATAGCTGCTAAGTTAGCTCTAGGCCAGTGATACTCAGACTGAGGCTCAGGAGCCTCAAGTGACTCCTTAATGTGTCTCCTGCAGCTCTTTGCAATACATGATATTAAAACACTGTGATTTAATTATTAACCAATCAGGATGCTTTTACTATGTTATTAACCAACTGTAGTTGATAAAATAATAATAGTTGGTCAGTCATTTTGCTGGGAAAAAATGTATACATTTCCCTGTCATACTGTTTAAATATGAATATATAATACTATAGGAAATAAAACAATGAATTCACACTATGGCTCTTTTGAGTAATGTTGATTGCTAATTTGGCTCCTGAACTGCTGAGGTCTGAGTATTGAGGCCTTCCTTGAATTTCTCTAGCCAGTTAAGATGGCTTTCTGACTGTTTTGCACCACCAAAATGGCACAAAACAGCTGGAGCTAAGACTAAAAGCTATCTCTGTGGTTGTAACCCGGTTAGTCTACTGATTCCGTAACACAACTGTATCTGTAATACAGATAGGGCCTACAGCAGATTTTAATGACGGGAACTATATAATAAGTTGTACTTGAAGTAGCCAGAAACTTTCCATAAGTAATGTCTAATGCCACCATCCACTCCAACCCAAAATCCATGGCAGATGCTTAAGTGTGGAATGTAGACCATTGATACCCCATTGTCTCTACTGATATGGAGTTTATGACACACTATCTTGAAAAGATAAGGTGGGTGAGTTAATATCTTTTCTTGGACTAACTTCTGTTGGTAAGAGAGACAAGCTTTTGAGCTCACACAGAGCTCTTCTTCGGGTCTGGGAATGGTACTCAGAGTGTCACAGCCAAATACAAGATGGAAAAGAGTTTAGCATAAGTAGCTTACACATATTATAAGACCATTCAAAGTGAAGTGACCTGTTAACATCTCTGCAGTCACAGGCCATAAAAAAGATGGGTAGGGTGGCTGCTTGGTTACTAATTGTAATAAGCTACAAATCCAGTGTGACAAAGTGGGTGAGGTAATATCTTTTATTGGACACCCCTGACTTGGTAAGGCAACTCCCATCTTTTCATGTACTGTGTATATATACCTGCCTACTGTTTTTTTCCACTCCATGCATCTGATGAAGAGGGTTTTAGCCCACTAAAGCTTATGCCCAAATAAATTTGTTAGTCTCTAAGGTGCCACAAGTACTCCTTGTTTTAGCTAGATACAAGATGAAGCAGATTGTTTAGCAAAAGTAGTTAATACATATTTCAAGGTGAAGTGGCCCATTAACAGTCACAGGGAGTGGGGTGAGGGGGTGTTAAATTGTTGTAATAAGCCATAAATCTAGTGTCTCTGTTCAGTCCATGATTTTTAGTTTCTAGCAAAGTTATGAAATTAAGCTCCCAGACTCATCTTTTGAAAGTGTTGTGCAGGTTTCCTTTGAGGATGAGGACTGATAAGTCAGATATAGAGTGATCACTTTGTGAAAAGTGTTCACCCTCAGGTGATAAAGGAAAATTATAAAAGACAAAAACACCTTGTGAGTTCATTTGAGAGCGTAGTGATTGTCTGGTTTCACCCCCATAGCTGTTATTGGGGCATTTAGTGCACTGGATGAGGTACACCACATGTTGTGATAGGCATGTAGGACCCATGGATTTTGAAAGGTGTGTTGTGGGGGGTGTTGATCATTGTAGCAGTGGAGATAGGTCTGCAGGTTTTGCATCTGTTGTTCTGGTAGGGTCTGGTGCTGCTTTGAGTTGGTGTCTCCTCTTTCCTGGGGAGGTTGCTTTTGATGATGACCCTTGTAAGGTTAACAGGGTTGTTTGAAGGCCAAAATAGGGAGTTTTGGAAAGATTTCTTTCAGGATGTTGTCCGCATCGAGTATGGGTTATGACTGTTTGATAATACCCAACATGGATTCAGCACAGGTGCTGGAACTAGAGGTGTTGGGGGTGCTGCCACACCCCGGGCTTGAAGTGGCTTCCATCACATACAGGGTTTACAGTTTAGTTCAATGGCTCTCATCACCCCCACTATACAAATTGTTCCAGCACCCCTGGGTTCCAGTATGGGGTGGTAGGTGACAACTAGGGGTGTGTAGTCAGAGGCAGGGGGGTTTCCCATATTGAAGCTGTTATACCAATAAAAACCAGCAGGATCTTATTAAGAGGGATAAGGCAAAGATGCCACATTTATTGTAAATATAATAATAATATAAAAGATAACAGTAAACAATGTTGTTTGGCTACTTATTCCTATGATTATTATATATATATATCTATATCCATTCACACAATCATTCATACAAGTTCTGTGTAGATATCATAGTTACCAGCCTAAAGTTGCTTGTGACAGAATACTGGCCAGGTATCCTGAACACAAGAGTGGAGCGAAGTCCGGGTCAGGTGCACCTGATGCTCCTGGAGGCTGGCAGCAGAACCATAGACTCAAAGACTTATACTTCAGAGTCCAGTTTTATAGGGATTTTTCCCTATGTTAGTTCATGGAAGTTGTTTCATTCTGCTGCTGTTAAATCAATCAGCAGGTGGGTGGCTCCATTCTGTCTTCTTTCCTTTGAGGTGCTGGGGTGGATCCCAGTTCGCCCTCCGGGGGTCATCTGGTTGATTCCACTTGACACCTTTTTCGGCCGACACTGAATTTTTCAGGCTGGTAACTCCCTAACCATTCATTCATTATTTAAACTAGACACTCATTCATATACATTCTTGATCTTAATCACATTTATTTTACTGTAAATGAATTTACAGAGGGTGGGGGTCTCTATTTGTATTTCCATAATAGCCACTGTTTTGGCTTACTGCAGTGATTACAAAGTAGTTTACAAATACAGTTTTGCCTGAGGCACAGGGTCAATTGATGGCTCACGCACTGAGTCAATTAACCAATTAATAGTTACAAAGTAAAGTAGCAACTACAAAGTGCCACTTTGAGAACAGGCACTTAGAATCCATTACTGTGTAACAAGTTTTATACCAAGTATTTCTTTGAGCAGGCTTCACACAGACACAGCTGGTGGCTTGCAGGTTAGAGGCTAAATGTTGGAAATTATGAATTTACTTCTAACAGAAATAGGTTCTCTTGGAGTATCTGAGTGGCCTGTTCCACAATGCAAACTACTTCTCTGGCAGAGCATCCTTGTTTGGTGAAGGCAGTTTTAAGTGTGTTAAGGTGTGTATGCTGGACTTTTTCCTCTGAGACTATTCGGTGGTATCTGAGTGCTGGGCTGTAGATAACCGATTTCTTGGTGTGTTTGGTGTAGTTACTGAATCTGTGAAGGTAGGTATGGTGATGTGTGGGTTTCTTGCATGTAGTTAGCTGTAGGGTTCCATTGCTGAAGCTGATTGTGGTGTCCAGGAAGTTGATCCTGGAGTGGGAGTATTCTAGAGAGAGTTTGATGGATGGGAGGAGGTTGTTGAAGTTGTGGTGCAAATCTGAGGGAGTTTAAGGTCATCTGTCTAGAGGATGAAAATATCATTGATGTATCTCAGGTATATCATTGGTTTGTGGTGCATTTGTCCAGAAATTCTGCCTCAGGGTGGCCCATGAAGAGGTTGGCATATTGGGGAGCCATCCTAGTACCCAGGGGTGTTCCCATGGTTTGGGCAAAGCATTGCTGAATAAAAAATAGTTACAGGTGAGGCTGAAATGGCTGAGTTTGGCAACATGTTTGGGGTGAATAGCTGAGTGTTGTCTCTCATCTTGTAGATATTTGCATAGAGATGGGCCTTGTGGCATGTCTGGAAGGTTAACAAATTCAGGTTCTGGAGTGGAGGAGTGCCTCCACTGATCTCAACTATGGCAGCAGGGCACAAGGAGAGAGGATGTCTCAGCTCAGCTGACCTTAAAAAGTTTAGGGCTTTATAGGTTAAAGCCAGTATCTTGAACTCCACAGGGCCCAGGTAACTAGCATACCTCACAGAACTCTGGTGTCATGGGTTCTCAGTGTGATGGCCTGCTCAAAACTAGATGTTGCTTATGAGAGCTACCTAGTCTATCCTATTGTACCTCTATCCTTGGTATCTACATGCAAAGTGGAGCCCCTGAAGCCCAATGATAGAGAAGATGTCCCTTTCCTGGCACAAGGATGTCATAACAACAAATAGAAAGCTGTGCATCATAGTTAAAGGGACAATTCTTCAGCTAGGGTAAACTGGCATACCTCCATTGACGTCAATGGAGCTACATGAATCTACATCAGCTGAGGATCTGGCCCAAAAGCTTTGCAAGTTTGCTGATGTCACATTGAGACTCAGTGATGGTACCATTGCAAGATATATGGAACCCTACGAATCCCATGACAAAATGGTCCACCCATTAAAACTGCGGCTACAATTTTAAAACTTGGGTTTCTGAACTTCAGTTGGGTACCAAAACTGAGGCAAGCCAAATACAAGCCCAATCTTGCTGCAACTGATGTCAAGTTAAATGTGGAAAAGAGATTACTTCTCTCCTAACCACTAGAGAAATTGTCTATGTAATTTAGAATAATAATGATGTAGTTAACATCCATGGGAATACGGTATCCTAGTGATTGCGTGCTGTATCTAGAGAATCGATCTAGGGTTCTTTCATTCTTGGTCTTCTTCAGGCATGAATTCCAGAGCAGATGCCCATCTTTATTTCTTCTCTGTTCTCTTTATTTATTTATTTTTATTTTTTCTTAAAGTACTGAACTTCTATGAGGGCCAGTATAAGGCCTCTATAACACTCCCCCCGCCCCTTCTCTCTCCCTATCCAATAGTCACATTCCATTTATGAGAATCATCTCATCTAGTTCAGTTAGTATCACTTCCAATTCATCTTGCTTATTTCCCCATATTCATTTGTATCTGCATACAGACATTAGGTACATCGGTATTTTTATTTTTCTTGTTCTGCAGAATATCCACATCTCTGCTCTTATTTATTTACACTGGATGTGTGCCAGCTTTTCTGAGTTATGTAGCAAAGTCCTAAATCAGGGGTAGGCAAACTTTTTGGCCCGAGGGCCACATTGGGTTATGGAAATTGTATGGCGGACCATAAATGCTCACGGAATTGGGGGCAGGGAGTGTGGGAGGGGGTGAGGGCTCTGGATAGGGGTGCAGGCTCTGGGGTGAGGCCAGGGATGAGAGGTTTGAGGTGCAGGAGGGTGCTCCGGACTGGGACCAATGGGTTCAGAGGGTGGGAGGGAGATCAATGATGGGGCAGGCTGTTGGGGCACTGGGGAGGGGGGTGAGGGCTCGGGGGGGCTGGGGATGAGGGGCTTGGGGTACAAGAGGGGGCTCTGGGCTGGGATCGAGGGGTTCAGAGGGCGGGAGGGGGAATCAGGGCTGTGGCAGTGGGTTGGGGCATGGGGGGAGGGGGCNCTGGTGGCTTGCAGGTTAGAGGCTAAATGTTGGAAATTATGAATTTACTTCTAACAGAAATAGGTTCTCTTGGAGTATCTGAGTGGCCTGTTCCACAATGCAAACTACTTCTCTGGCAGAGCATCCTTGTTTGGTGAAGGCAGTTTTAAGTGTGTTAAGGTGTGTATGCTGGACTTTTTCCTCTGAGACTATTCGGTGGTATCTGAGTGCTGGGCTGTAGATAACCGATTTCTTGGTGTGTTTGGTGTAGTTACTGAATCTGTGAAGGTAGGTATGGTGATGTGTGGGTTTCTTGCATGTAGTTAGCTGTAGGGTTCCATTGCTGAAGCTGATTGTGGTGTCCAGGAAGTTGATCCTGGAGTGGGAGTATTCTAGAGAGAGTTTGATGGATGGGAGGAGGTTGTTGAAGTTGTGGTGCAAATCTGAGGGAGTTTAAGGTCATCTGTCTAGAGGATGAAAATATCATTGATGTATCTCAGGTATATCATTGGTTTGTGGTGCATTTGTCCAGAAATTCTGCCTCAGGGTGGCCCATGAAGAGGTTGGCATATTGGGGAGCCATCCTAGTACCCAGGGGTGTTCCCATGGTTTGGGCAAAGCATTGCTGAATAAAAAATAGTTACAGGTGAGGCTGAAATGGCTGAGTTTGGCAACATGTTTGGGGTGAATAGCTGAGTGTTGTCTCTCATCTTGTAGATATTTGCATAGAGATGGGCCTTGTGGCATGTCTGGAAGGTTAACAAATTCAGGTTCTGGAGTGGAGGAGTGCCTCCACTGATCTCAACTATGGCAGCAGGGCACAAGGAGAGAGGATGTCTCAGCTCAGCTGACCTTAAAAAGTTTAGGGCTTTATAGGTTAAAGCCAGTATCTTGAACTCCACAGGGCCCAGGTAACTAGCATACCTCACAGAACTCTGGTGTCATGGGTTCTCAGTGTGATGGCCTGCTCAAAACTAGATGTTGCTTATGAGAGCTACCTAGTCTATCCTATTGTACCTCTATCCTTGGTATCTACATGCAAAGTGGAGCCCCTGAAGCCCAATGATAGAGAAGATGTCCCTTTCCTGGCACAAGGATGTCATAACAACAAATAGAAAGCTGTGCATCATAGTTAAAGGGACAATTCTTCAGCTAGGGTAAACTGGCATACCTCCATTGACGTCAATGGAGCTACATGAATCTACATCAGCTGAGGATCTGGCCCAAAAGCTTTGCAAGTTTGCTGATGTCACATTGAGACTCAGTGATGGTACCATTGCAAGATATATGGAACCCTACGAATCCCATGACAAAATGGTCCACCCATTAAAACTGCGGCTACAATTTTAAAACTTGGGTTTCTGAACTTCAGTTGGGTACCAAAACTGAGGCAAGCCAAATACAAGCCCAATCTTGCTGCAACTGATGTCAAGTTAAATGTGGAAAAGAGATTACTTCTCTCCTAACCACTAGAGAAATTGTCTATGTAATTTAGAATAATAATGATGTAGTTAACATCCATGGGAATACGGTATCCTAGTGATTGCGTGCTGTATCTAGAGAATCGATCTAGGGTTCTTTCATTCTTGGTCTTCTTCAGGCATGAATTCCAGAGCAGATGCCCATCTTTATTTCTTCTCTGTTCTCTTTATTTATTTATTTTTATTTTTTCTTAAAGTACTGAACTTCTATGAGGGCCAGTATAAGGCCTCTATAACACTCCCCCCGCCCCTTCTCTCTCCCTATCCAATAGTCACATTCCATTTATGAGAATCATCTCATCTAGTTCAGTTAGTATCACTTCCAATTCATCTTGCTTATTTCCCCATATTCATTTGTATCTGCATACAGACATTAGGTACATCGGTATTTTTATTTTTCTTGTTCTGCAGAATATCCACATCTCTGCTCTTATTTATTTACACTGGATGTGTGCCAGCTTTTCTGAGTTATGTAGCAAAGTCCTAAATCAGGGGTAGGCAAACTTTTTGGCCCGAGGGCCACATTGGGTTATGGAAATTGTATGGCGGACCATAAATGCTCACGGAATTGGGGGCAGGGAGTGTGGGAGGGGGTGAGGGCTCTGGATAGGGGTGCAGGCTCTGGGGTGAGGCCAGGGATGAGAGGTTTGAGGTGCAGGAGGGTGCTCCGGACTGGGACCAATGGGTTCAGAGGGTGGGAGGGAGATCAATGATGGGGCAGGCTGTTGGGGCACTGGGGAGGGGGGTGAGGGCTCGGGGGGGCTGGGGATGAGGGGCTTGGGGTACAAGAGGGGGCTCTGGGCTGGGATCGAGGGGTTCAGAGGGCGGGAGGGGGAATCAGGGCTGTGGCAGTGGGTTGGGGCATGGGGGGAGGGGGCGGGGGGGTCAGGGGTGCAGGCTCCAGGCGGCGCTTACTGCAAGCAGCTCCTGGAAGCATGTGACTCCTCCGGCTCCGAGGTGCAGCCAGGCGGCTCTGCGCGCTGCCTTGTCTGCCAATACCGGAACATGAGGACAGTAGTCAAGAAGAAGGTGTGCCAACAGTAACAGATGCAGCAGAAGATCCTGTGTACAATCAAGAAACGCAACAGCAACAGGAGGATGTAGATCTTACGCAGCAAGAGCAATTCATGAGTACTATAGGTTTGACTGTGACCGACATTGGAATTATTAACAAGAGCAATGCTGCCCAAATCCAATTTTTTCTTCAAATTAGTTGTTTTGAAATTCCAAGTAACATTCCATGAGATGCTGATAATCATGCTTTCCCTACTCGTCTGCTGACAAAAACTCTTCCAAATGGTGAGACCTGCACAAGAGACTGGTTATGCTGGAGTACGGAAAAACAATCTCTGTACTGTGCACCCTGCTTCATTTTGAACCAAAGTGCTGCAAATGCATCAGTTCTCTCTGATCAATCAGGATGGAGCATCAACAGAGGTTGGAGGAAGTTGAAAGACCGAATACCATCACATGAGAGTTCAACGTCACACAAAGAAAACTATGTTGCATGGAAATCAGCCGGTAGGGCAGCATCAGCTGAAAGTTCAGTTGAGAATTTACTCTTGACTGAACTCTCTACAGAAACTAATAACTGGAAAAAACTTCTTGAGCTCATCCTGAATGTCATCCTTTTTCTTTCTGAGCAGGGATTGGCTTTCTTTGGTTCCAGTCAACGTATTGGTGATAGTGCACATGGTAACGTTCTAGGCATACTTGAGCTCCTCAGCAAATATGACCCACTTTGGTAAGAGCATGTTAAATGTGTTCAAGAATCGCAAGAGAGTCAAAAGCTCATGCAAGTCCATTATCTTTCCACACGCGTACAAAATGAGTTTATTGAGCTATATGGATCATTCATACAAACAACAATTCTTGATGAGATTCGAAATGCCAAGTATTTTTCAATCATTGTTGATGCCACTCCAGATTGTTCTCACAAGGAACAGACTTCTATGTTTATTCGATGTGTTAAAATTGTAGTTAGCTCAAAATTTTCAATTGAAGAAAGGTTTATTTTGTTTGATAATTTCATGAGAAAAACTGGGAAAGAAATTGCTGCTCGAGTATTAGCAATTCTAGAAGGTTTTAAGTTAGATTTTCAAGTCTGCATTGGTCAAGCCTATGACAATAGACCTAATATGGCTGGGAAGTGCAAAGCTGTACAAGCAGTTCTGCTTGAGCATAATTCAAACTGTATTGTCTCCAGCTATGGAAACCACACACTAAACCTTGGAGGTGTTGACTGTTCTGAATCATGCAAGGAGGCAATTACTTACTTTGGAACTGTTCAGCAAATGTACAATCTCTTCAGTAGCAATCCACAAAGGTGGGAAATTCTGAAGCAATATCTTCCTGTTTCACTGCATGGGATGTCCAAAACCAGATGGTCTGCACAGATTGATGGTGTTCAACCAGTTGCGCAGCATTTGAATTCAGTGAGAAAGGCTTTAAATGAGCTTGAATCTCTCAATCGCACTGCACATGCTCGAACTAAACTTCAGTCTATTCAGAAGCCCATGTCCAAATCTGAATGCATTCTGATGTCATCTTTGTAGATGAAGCTACTTACAATGATCCACCAAACTAATCTGGTAATTGAAGCACGCAATGCTACACTTGATGTTGAGAGGGATAACATTGAAAGTCTTATCAATGACATTCAACAGATTTGTGAACAATGGGATGCGATCCTGACTGAGTCCACATTAGTAGCACAGAATATTGGCATTTCATCTGAGTTCTCCACCAATTGCAACTTACCTACTGAATCTGATGCTGAGCAGGATTATAGGGTTAATGTCTTCCTTGTCATCATTGACTCTATTCAATCAGGTTTTGCACGTCAATTTGAGTCACTGCAACTAATTTGTACCCTTTTCGGGTTTCTTTGGCAGTTCAACAGACTGAGTAATGAAGATCTATTTTTTGCAGCCAAACAATTTCAGCAACAGTACAACAGAGAAATCTCAAAAGATCTCAATGACAAGGTCATCTTCCTCAAATGAATATATTCCATGAACTTTAAATTGGATTCAAGCCAGAGGAATTGCTTCAAGAAATACTCGAACTTGGACTCTCTGGCGTGTTTCCTAATATCACAATTGCATTGTGTATTTTTGTCAGTTTGCCTGCATCAGTAGCTTCAGGTGAACACACTTCAACGTGTTGAAGCAGGTAAAGAACTATCACCGTTCAACTAGGGGATAAGAGTGTTTGAGGAGGGATAGCTCAGTGGTTTGAGCATTGGCCTGCTAAACCCATAATTGTGAGTTCAATCCTTGAGGGGGCCATTTAGGAATCTGGGGCAAAAAAATCTGTCTGTGGATTGGTCCTGCTTTGAGCAGGTGGTTGGACTAGATGACCTCCTGAGGTCCCTTCCAACCCTGATACTCTATGAATGGGCTTGCCATGCTTAATATCAACTGTGACATTGCATGAAAGCTAGATTTTTCCTCAATAATTAGTGCATTTGCACAAAAAAGGCTAGAAAACATTTGTTAAATAAAAAAATATTCAAATTATGTCTCACTCTTTTTTTGAGGCCTTATTTTGTTTTCATGTCTCATTTTTATTTTCATTATGGCTAGGGGCTTCAAAAGCTTGAAGCCCCTAGCCCAGAAACAGAACCCAGGTGTCCTGAGTCCCAGCCTCCCCTGCTCCTCTAACCCACTAGATCCTACCTGCCCTCTCAGAGTTGGGGATAGAATCCAGGAGTCCTGACTTCCACTCTTATTCACGGTAACCAATTAACCTTGCCTAACGCTTTGACAAAAGCCCAAAGGGCATGTATTATTATTTGGGAAAAGGGGTTAGGCACCTCCAGGCATGCCTGGTAAATATGTGTCAAAGTTTTTCAAACAGGACTGTGAGTTTTCCCATGAATATTAAACACTGCAGATTTCCATGGAAGAAACTAAACGTCCTGCTTGATTTTACAATGGGGTTGCCATAAAGCCTCAGCCTTGCCCGCAGGGGGTGGCTCACCAAGGGAAGGGGAAGGAGCTGAGCTGGTGGAATTCTCCTCTCTACGATGTCCCGTGTGACCCTGACTACCCCCAACAGGGCCTGGCTTTTATCCACGGTTTTGGGGTTTGGTTCCCAACCTGCGCAGTAGCCTCAGTGGAGACCTTTTGACCTCTGCGCAATTTGCTGTGTTCAGCGAGAGGCTGCCACTGAAGCCAAGAGACAGCTGATGCTGAGGATGGGCTGCACAAATGGTCACAGTTGGCGGTGCTGACCAGAGCCACAGTGACCCAGTGCCTTCCATTCCGCGAGCCAGTACTGGGTCACGACCCACAGTTTGAAAAACCACTGCACTAAGGCACACACCAGAATTCAGCAGCAGAGCTGAGGAGAGAATCCAGGAGTCCTAGCACACAGTTCCTCTGCTCTAACCACAGGACCCCACTCCTCTCCCAGAGCCAGGGATAGAACCCAGGTATCCTGGCTCCCAGCCCCTCCTTGCTCTAACTCCCTAGACTTCACTCCCCTCCCAGAATGCTGGTTAGGTTACCTGCCTGGCTGACTCAAATTTGAGAGGCGTTGCAACGTCCTTCAAAGTAATGACATTTTGTGAGGCATAGCATGGCCACTGGGCCACACAAGGGAAAGTGCGGCAGGATGGGAAGGGGGCTGCGCAGGGATCACTGGGGGTAGTATTGGGAAAGGGATGGGGTTGAGTGGCATTCATGGGGGCAGGATGCGGAGGGGACAAGGGCTGCATTAACTATAGTGCTGGTCTCAGAGTGTGGACCATCTTTCGCTCCTCCCATTTAAAATAATCTTTAAATAGTTCCCATTGTTCATGCTATAACATCATGTGTTCAGTGGCAGGTTTATGGGAATTGCCGGTCTGGATCAGACTGGGCTCCTTGTAGCCATGTCTCATGTTTCATACACTCCCAAACACCAATCCCTGTGCACTTCCATGGAACAAACCACAAAAATCTTGATTGATTTCACAACGCAGGGGCAGAAAGCCAATGGCCTCAGCCCAAGAGGATGAATGAACCAAAAATGGAGCTGTTCTCATCCAGGCTTGTGGATGCCATTTTCTCTCTAGACTTGTTGTTACTGAACGTACTGAGGCGAAATGTGCCCATTCAGACAGAAAAAGGCTGGAGTGGGCACTGCTGGGGGAAGTCTTAGACTCCCTTCCCAGGCCGGGATGGCAATAGAGAAACCTGATCTCAAACCCACAAAGAATAAAGAGGGGGCTTTGTTCCAGCACAGATCACCCATCGCATCTACCCTCCAAGTAGGTTCTCCTAAATATACCTAACAATTCACCCCACCAGCTCCACAATTATCTATGGCATTTTAAAGTCAGCAAGGCTATTCTAGATTGAGCATCCCTTTTACTTTCATGAACGACAGATCAGCCAACACAGTGTCACCATTAGGCTGGTGAAAAGATCAACAAAACAGAGGAGAGGCTTCATTAGCATAATGAGAAAAAGAAAAAAGACTTCACTTTTACAGGAGGTTTTGGTGGTTTTTAAAGAACGGATTTTAAGATGCAGTTAATCCCTCCTCATGGCATTAGGTTTGCCTAGCAGCCTGATTTCTAAAAAGCTCAAATGACAGCATGGATAGGACTATGCTCCAAAGATAACATTTCTGAGTCATGGCCCCATAAAGAAGGTTGGAGCAGCAGCCATTCATCGTAAACCTGATTTAACTCTTTTCTAAATTTGACCAAACCCCATCCACGCACCAGCTCCCAAAACTGCTTGTTTGTGGCCTGAAAATGTTTATGATTAGGCCTTGAGCTCGCAAGTCCTTACATGGGGTGAAGTTCACCTCTATGCAGAGGGCCCACACAAGACCAATGCAACATACAAGTCCCACTTGGGTGGTTTAAGTGGGACTATGCTCCATAGGCCTGATACCATTAGCCTGCACAGGGGCAAATTCCAGCCATGGGGCAAAACAGGATGCACAATGTTGTGGCACTCCATAGATGCACATGGTATCTGCTGCCGTGGGCACAAGTAAGGGGAAGCGCTGGCCTGCTGCTTACTTACTGGCAGATTTGCAGGGTAATTAATGAGTGGGTTGGCAAATTCCCAAATAGTAAGATGCGGATTATATTCACATTCAGGGAGGCTAGTGCTGTTTTTCAGATGATATTTAGGAATATTTGGGTAAACTTATAATAGGAATTAACCAGTGTAAAACGTGAACTCTGATGGGGAAAGGAGCGGGGATGGCAACACTATCACCAAAGCAGGTAGAGAGGCCAGGAGATCTGAGATTTATTTTGAATGGCCATCAAACAGAATGTCCCAAGCCTTGCAGGTCCCATTCGTGCAATCAGGAGCCACTGACTTCAATGAACATTAGATCAGGCACTCAGATGGGGCCCAATGGTATGAGGTTGGTTTCAGTTACTGATTTATGCCCTTCACAGTCACTATGTCACAGCCACGTATAACACAGTCTCATCTGTGATCACAGGACCTAGAATCTACAGAGACAGAAGTATCAGCAGGAGCAAATGAGAATGGCTGGAACATGGGCATCAGCATCTCAGTGGATGGACAGATGAGTACAAACACAGCAAAGCAGTAGCATTAGGGAATGGCTGGAAGATAAGAAGCGCCAGTTCAAGAGAAAGCAGGGAAGAACACTAGGATTTTTCCCTTTTTTTATTATGGGGTCTATCAAGGTCATTGCAGTCAGTCTGAAATTATATGGCCTACATTATGCAGGAGGTCCGATGAAATGATCATAGCGGCCTCTTCTGACCTAAAAAGCTATTCAGTGAAAGGTCCGCATATGATAGAGTTGTGGCAGACACACACACCTGGGGTGAGCACTGGGCAGGGTGTGTGTGGGAACAACAGTTAGAAAAGCAAATAATTTTGAAGCCAATGCAGAGACTCCATATTTAAAGATGTAAAACAGCCTAATCGACACCCAATTCTGACGTCCTCTAAAAAAGCCTCCTTTCTGCCTGATGTTATGTGTGTGTGGTCTGTTGGCAGAGGGGACTGTTCCAGGGAAGCCTGAAGTTAATCTGTAAAGTATCAGGGGGTAGCCGTGTTAGTCTGTATCCACAAAAACAACAAGGAATCCGGTGGCACCTTAAAGACTAACAGATTTATTTGGGCATAAGCTTCTGTGGGTAAAAAAAACCTCACTTCTTCAGTTAATCTGGTAATTTGTTTTTAACATATGAAAGTTTGAAAAGAAAGCGCAGCTGTGTTGTTTGGTGGTGGTTGGGTTTAGTTTTGTTAAACTTCTGGTTAACTGCTTGATTGATTTTGGAACCTGCTATCTCACAAGTGACTTGATTTAGGAGCACTAAGGCTGTCTATGCATTTGTTCCTGATATGGAGCCAGATCTTCTGTTGGCAGAACTCTATTGACTTCAGAGGAATTACACTAGCAGAAAATTTGGGCAATGAAGTCTAGAACCTAGGACTATGTTTGAGTAGGGTTAAGTATTATTTTTGGAGCGGTTCACTATAAATATTTAAACCCCTGGGCTCTCTGAGGTGTTTATAAATGTCTGGATTGGCCTGGCAGGCTTTATGTGTTCAGTAGGGCCAACCTGGGTAGTTTGTAGTGCTATAAACTAAATAGCTAACAAATGTAGGTTGAGAGTGATTAAACTCCACAAGCAAGTAGTTTCATGCAAAGAGATTAGGGTCAGATTGTGATATCCCCACTCATTTTTAGTAGCCTCTGCCATAGTTCAGGGCAACTGTACCTGTATTCCCCTCTGTGATCCAGCAAGGGCACCCCGTCTAGGTGTCCAGCTCCCCCGGCCATCCCCTGTTTTGAGTGGAGACTTGTGTCTCAATCCCTTCTGACCCAGCTATTTCCTAGCTGCACAGTGATATCCCAGCAGGAGACTCTGCCTAAGTAGGCCTGCTTACTTTCGCTTCAGAGACTAACAACAAAGCATTTACCTACCATTACAAGGTACCACACAGCACTTCCAATGCAAGCCTATTTTATACCTAAGAAAAGCATTACAGAGAAAACATACTAAAAACAATAAGAGAACTTACACACATGCTAACAAGTTTACCGGAGATCACCCCAGATCTAACGTGGGATCTGGTAGAAGCAGTCCTTCAAAACCTCACCCAAGGGGTTTAAGAGCATAAGAATGGCCCCAGTGGGTCAGACCAATGTTCCATCTAGCCCAGTATCCTGTCTTCCGACAGTGGCCAATGCCTGGTGCTTCAGAGGGAACGAACAGAACAGGGCAATCATTGAGTGATCAAGTGATCTCTGTCATCCAGGCCCAGCATCTGGCAATCAGAGTCTTAGGGACACCCAGAGCATGGGGCTGCATCCCTGACCATCTTGGCTAATAGCCATTGATGGGCCTATCCTCCATGAACTTATCTAGTTCTTTTTTTAACCCTGTTATAGTTTTGGCCTTCACAACACCTCGTAGCAATGAGTTCCACAGGTTGACTGTACACTTTGTGAAGAAATACTTCCTTTTGTTTGTTTTAAACCTACTGCCTATCAATTTCATTGGGTGACCCCTGGTTCTTGTGTTATGTGAAGGGGTAAATAACGCTTCCTTATTCACTTTCTCCACACCATTCATGCTTTTATAGACCTCTATCATATCCCTCTTAGTCAGCTGTTTTCCAAGCTGAACAGTCCTAGGCTATGTCTACACTACCATTAATGTCAGTATAACTTATGTTGCTCAGGGGTGTGAATAAGCCTCCCCTGAGTGACGGAGTTACGTTGACCTAAGCTTCGGTGTGGACAATGCTATGTCAGCAGGAGAGCTTCTTCCGCCAACATAGCTACTGCCGCCGGTTGTGGGTGGATTAATTACATCGATGGGAGAGCAGCTACACTACAGAATTTACAAAGGCGCAGCTGCATCAGTGCATCTGCACCACTGTAAACTCTCTAGTGTAGCCATGGTTTACCTCTCTCTATTCTGAAAACTGACCATTTATTCCTACCCTTCGTTTTGTGTCTTTTAATCTGTTATTGATCGATGAGAGGACCTTCCCTCTTGTCCCAGGATTGCTTATGGTGCTTAAGAGCCTGTGATGAGGGATGTTGTCAAAGGCTTTCTGAAAGTCCAAATACACTATATCCACTGGCTCACCCTTGTCCACAATTGTTGACCCACCCAGAGAATTCTAATAGATTGGTGAGGCATGATTTCCCCTTACAAAAACCATGTTGACTCTTCCACAACAAATCGTGTTCACCTATGTGTCTGATAATTCTGTACTTTACTATAGTTTCAACCAAATTAGCCTGGTACTGAAGTTAGGCTTTCCAGCCTGTAATTGCTAGGATCGCCTCCAGAGCTTTTTTTTAAAAATGGTGTCACATTAGCTATCCTCTGTCATCTGGTACTGAAACTGATTTAAATGANATGCTAACAAGTTTACCGGAGATCACCCCAGATCTAACGTGGGATCTGGTAGAAGCAGTCCTTCAAAACCTCACCCAAGGGGTTTAAGAGCATAAGAATGGCCCCAGTGGGTCAGACCAATGTTCCATCTAGCCCAGTATCCTGTCTTCCGACAGTGGCCAATGCCTGGTGCTTCAGAGGGAACGAACAGAACAGGGCAATCATTGAGTGATCAAGTGATCTCTGTCATCCAGGCCCAGCATCTGGCAATCAGAGTCTTAGGGACACCCAGAGCATGGGGCTGCATCCCTGACCATCTTGGCTAATAGCCATTGATGGGCCTATCCTCCATGAACTTATCTAGTTCTTTTTTTAACCCTGTTATAGTTTTGGCCTTCACAACACCTCGTAGCAATGAGTTCCACAGGTTGACTGTACACTTTGTGAAGAAATACTTCCTTTTGTTTGTTTTAAACCTACTGCCTATCAATTTCATTGGGTGACCCCTGGTTCTTGTGTTATGTGAAGGGGTAAATAACGCTTCCTTATTCACTTTCTCCACACCATTCATGCTTTTATAGACCTCTATCATATCCCTCTTAGTCAGCTGTTTTCCAAGCTGAACAGTCCTAGGCTATGTCTACACTACCATTAATGTCAGTATAACTTATGTTGCTCAGGGGTGTGAATAAGCCTCCCCTGAGTGACGGAGTTACGTTGACCTAAGCTTCGGTGTGGACAATGCTATGTCAGCAGGAGAGCTTCTTCCGCCAACATAGCTACTGCCGCCGGTTGTGGGTGGATTAATTACATCGATGGGAGAGCAGCTACACTACAGAATTTACAAAGGCGCAGCTGCATCAGTGCATCTGCACCACTGTAAACTCTCTAGTGTAGCCATGGTTTACCTCTCTCTATTCTGAAAACTGACCATTTATTCCTACCCTTCGTTTTGTGTCTTTTAATCTGTTATTGATCGATGAGAGGACCTTCCCTCTTGTCCCAGGATTGCTTATGGTGCTTAAGAGCCTGTGATGAGGGATGTTGTCAAAGGCTTTCTGAAAGTCCAAATACACTATATCCACTGGCTCACCCTTGTCCACAATTGTTGACCCACCCAGAGAATTCTAATAGATTGGTGAGGCATGATTTCCCCTTACAAAAACCATGTTGACTCTTCCACAACAAATCGTGTTCACCTATGTGTCTGATAATTCTGTACTTTACTATAGTTTCAACCAAATTAGCCTGGTACTGAAGTTAGGCTTTCCAGCCTGTAATTGCTAGGATCGCCTCCAGAGCTTTTTTTTAAAAATGGTGTCACATTAGCTATCCTCTGTCATCTGGTACTGAAACTGATTTAAATGATAGGTCAGGGGTTGGCAACCTTTCAGAAGTGGTGTGCCGAGTCTTCATTTTTTCACTCTAATTTAAGGTTTCGTGTGCCAGTCATACATTTTAATGTTTCTAGAAGGTCTCTTTCTATAAGTCTATAATATATAACTAAACTATTGTTGTATGTAAAGTAAATAAGGTTTTAAAAATGTTTAAGAAGCTTAATTTAAAATTATATTAAAATGCAGAGCCCCGCAGACCGGTAGCCAGGACCCGGGCAGTGTGAGTGCCACTGAAAATCAGCTCGCGTGCCGCCTTCGGCACGCGTGCCATAGGTTGCCTACCCCTGTGATAGGTTATCTACCATAGTTAGTAGTTCTGCAATTTCATATTTGAGTTCCTTCAGAACTCTTGGGAGAATACCATCTGGTCTTGGTGACTTATAACTGTTTAATTTATCAATCTGAGTTTCTTTGTGGTTTCAAGTTCCTCAGAGCTTCCGCTCAGAACAAGCACACAAGCTCAGAAGGCCCAGTCCTTCCAACCCTTTCCTAAGGATTGGGGACCTCCAAGGACCAGGGGTCCTGTCCATTTGCTGGTTCTGAAAGAAGGCCCAGAGCCTGTTTATCCAAATATCCTCTTAGTCTGTTGGTCTCTGGAGAATCCAGTTTGAACTACTATATGCAAAACCTCCCCAGCAGGTGTTACCCAAAATTGGGCCAGCTAGTAAGCTTAGGGAGGACTAATGACCCACCAGAGTTTGGCAGAAAGCAGCACGTTTATTATACTGATAGCTAAGCTCAAAAGAATGGGGGCGGGGGGGTCACATTCACACTCACATACTCACACTCCCAGGACGGGCACGGCACTGGAGATGTCAGGATCCTTCAAGGTAAGTGTCCCACAGCACAGCGATGGATGGTGCAATGAAGGTAAGTCTTCCCAAGGCACGATGGAATGCAATGCGGCGAACCACTGGCCAGGCGGTTCGGGCGAAGGGCCTTCACGGGAGGTACAAGCTTGTGAGTGCACTCCTGAGCACATGGCCCCTTCCCCTTTTAAGGACCTGCTCCTCATAGCCTGTGACTAGAGATGACTTGGCCGTGTCTGGTTGGTCACACTCCACCTCGGGCAGTGGCCATGCATTGGGTGTGTGAGCGCTGCCTAATTAGAGTCCCCGACACCTTGTCTACCTGGGAGCTCTTCTGATCTTCCAGCTGTTCAAGCAGCCCATTCATTCCACAAGCATTCCAGAAGGGAGGGGGAGGGGAAAAGCCACTTCACAGGTATTCAGAGAGGGAGAGGAGACAAAAGCAGGGGGAAAGTGTAACAGACCTTTTGAGCATACAGGTTATAGATAGCATACAGATCACTGGTGCTACTACAACAGCAGGTAGCTTCAAAGGGCTGATAACCAAAGGAATTATATTAGCATTCCCTTCCTCCTAGAGACAATTCCACATGAACAATTGCATTTTTAATACAATGGACCCCAAAGGTATTAAACCTAATTCAAAAAGATTTAACTTAATTCAATATATTTTATCTTAATAATAATAATAATATATGGAGATATACCTATCTCATAGAGCTGGAAGGGACCCCAAAGGGTCATTGAGTCCAGCCCCCTGCCTTCACTAGCAGGACCAATTTTTGCCCCAGATCCCTAAGTGGCCCCCTCAAGGATTGAACTCACAACCCTGGGTTTAGCAGGCCAATGCTCAAACCACTGAGCTATCCCTCCAACAACTGAGCCTACAGCCCACTGACTAAGCCTGAAAACCCTGTAAATTCCACAAGCAACACCCTGTAAATCTTGTAACTCCTGTTACAATAATAGTCATTGTTCAAGGGATTCAGCAGATTTTTCTGGTTGGAATTGTAAAGCATCTCCCCACAATCCAATTAAGTGACTTTGCTATTGTAATAAAGCAAGAGGACTCCCCACAGATAGTATCAGCGTATTCTTCACTTCTTTCCTCTGTGAAACATTTCTATATTCAGAGTAATTTATTAATGTCATGACATGCTAAGTGTTGCCAAAGAGGGGCAGAAACCTTGGGTGAAATCTCAGCCCCACTGAAGTCAAGGGGAGTTTTGCCACCAACTTCAATCCAGGCAGGATTTCACCTCTGAAGTCTCTTTCAGGTAATACAATACATCATGTAGGCCTTGATTCAGGAAACCAATTGTAAGCATGCGCTTAAGCCCCATTGACGTAATGCTTTCCTGAATCAGGAAGACTTCTGTGGTCAGAGTACTACTGAACCATTTCTAAGATCATGGGCTTTCCATACAGGAGCAAGCATTATAAAAGATATACAGCACTTCTAGGATTTACAACCAAGCATAAAGACTCCTGCTTACAAGGGATGAATGGGTGTTTTAGAGATCTCCAATAGTAGGAGTGTGCACCAAAGGTGAAATTCTGGCTCCATTGAAGTCACTGGGAGTTTGCGAATTGACAGCAGAATCAGGATTTCCCCCCCAGTGGATTTCCCCCTTATTTCCATAGAAGTATGGAAATACCTCTCTTTTGATAGAGAAGAATCCCATCCAAACACAACCTTTCTGTTCAGCTAATTTCCTTAATACTGATACAGGAGCACCAGCATGCTTTATAAATAAACAGACTCCCCAGCAGAAATCACGTGTTTCTTGTTCTCAAATGCTGAATTATCCTAGTACAAGACAGAGCATGTTACTCATTGTGGAAGACAATTAAGTCCCAGAAACATTTGCTGGTCACAGAGAACAATCAACACCATTATGCTGTCATCAAATCTTTCTTTACAAGCATTTTTTGTTCCTTTTTCTGCAATATCTTAAACACGTACAGCAACAGGTTCAGATTGCAAAACTACGCTTTAAATCATGAAATTGAATTTAAAGGCATGAGAGCCTATGGATAATTTTAGGGTTCTTTTTCTTTGCCTTTTGCTTTTTCAACCTTTAGGATTCACGTTCTCAAGCTTTTCTTCACATCCATGACGGACAGAAACTTACTTTTAAGAAAAATGAAAGCTGAGATTCTCTGATTCCAGAAGCCGGGACTTAAAGAAAAAATACCAAATATTCTCTAAGACTCACGCTAAAAGCATGAGTTGGCAACGCTGATGTTCAGATGCAAGGGTGGTTTTTTTCAGACCATTGGGTCCAAACTTGTGAAATTTGACTCCAAGGTCGGCTTCTGATTTCAAACTCCCCTAAAGTTCAGATTGGATACAGCATTTAAAAACCAAATAATATTTGGATACAGTATTTTAACAAACAAACAACAAACACCAAAAAACACACTCCCAATCTTCAGGGGGCGGGATCTGGATGGGGCAATTTGCAAATTTCACATTTGGATCCAGGTTTGGTTTTTGAATAACCCCAAAGTTCAGCGCTATTTGGATCTGGATTTTTGATTCAGGCCACATTTCCAAATAAGTATATTTTTAGTATTAAATGAAATATAGTTTACCATACCTTGCTTATTTGATAATGGCCTGACACATTAATGATGTTCCCATTCACATAGCTCATAAACAACTCTGAAATCTTCAAAGTACTGGTAACATGCTTTGTGTCATACATCTATTTGTGCTTCTAAATGTCATGTGTTTTGCACAAGCAAATGAGGATCTACCCACTAATGGAGTTACACACCCTTCCTTTTTCCTTCTGTTTTGCTTTTTCAACACAGGCTCAGTATCCTCACTGCCAGTGGTAACATCTTGTGAAAATACATCAGGTTCATACACACAGCTACTAGGCTAATACTCTTGTATCCCTTTCAGTCATCATTATGACTCAAGAAAGTTTCAAGGATAATATAAGATAGAAATAGAATATAAACACATGCAAACCAATCCATCACTTATCATTTGATGCAAAAAAGCAGCCAAGATTTTCAAAGGTGACTAGCAATTTTGGGTTCCCAACTTGAGACACTTTAAAGGAGCCCAATTTTCAGAAAGTGCTGACCATCTGCCCTCTGTAATCAGGCCCCTTTAAGGTGTCTCAAATTAGGCACCCAAAAGTAGACACAACCAACTCATTGGTCATTTTTGAAAATCATGGTGTAGACGAGCTCTTCCTCGCTCGTGGCACAAATCCACAGGAGACCGCTCTTTCAAACACCAGTGCCCTTTTATTTCCTTGTATTTTCCCACCACCACACATATATATATATATACAGTTCGCTCTCAGGCAGGTAGCCCCCTTGGGGAACAGCTTGCTCTTACAGCTAGCTGGGAGCAACAGGCCCTCACTCCTCACTTTCCTGTTCCTCCCCTCCTACTGCCTTCCTGCTAGCTTTATAGGCCTTCCCCCATCAAGCTCACAGGTGTCTCTGTTTTAGGGCTTTAATCAGCCACAGCCTGTCAGCTCCAATCACTTCCCCCTTACTGGGAGCTGAGCTAGCAGGCTCTGAGCTAACAGGGGCTGAGTCAGTGCCTTTTGGCCAGCACCCTGTTACACATGGTCTCACTCTAAACTAATGTAACACCAAATATGAGAATTTAAATGCCTCAAAATCAGGACATTTAGGGCACATCTACACAGCAAAAACAAACCAACCAACCCACCCGGAGCAGCAAGTCTCAGATTCCAGGTCAGCTGACTCAGGCTCACACTATGGGGCTAAAGAAAACGGTGTAGACCTTCCCACTTGGTCCGGAGCCTGGGCTCTGAAATCCAGCGAGGGAGGAGGGTCTCAGAGCCAGGAACATATACACTGCTATTTTGAGCCCTGTAGCACGCGCACCCAGGTCAGCTGAGACAGGCACTAAGACTCGCTGCTGCTGGATTTGGGGGTTTTGCTGTGTAGACGTCTCCTAGAAGTTAAGGATCTCACATCAAATGTTAACCACAGTACACATAAGCAGTGTTATAGTGTCCAAAGGTTATGTCTGCCATAGTTGACTACAAAACATGCTTATACCTATGCAAAATACTGTTTAGTCTGAAATTTTCCATGCTTGGTTTTTGCTCAAAGGTGATTTGAAATGTATATATATTCAAACAAGATTCCTTTAGCAAATTTTGACTTATGCAAAGGTATAACAATATTCTTTGGGGAAAATTGAAAAAATCTGGCTCTAGATTTTTTGAATGAACTACAAGAAAAGTGCTGAAGTTTAAAAGCTAAAATTAGACATTCTTCTAAGCTTTGATAGTGTAACTTTGCTGTCAAATGAGTGTCCTGATACATAGCTGAAATATGACCATGTTAATACTGCTATGGAACACTTTACTGTAAATTTCCTGATTTGTGTGTTTAAGTTTTTGACCTTTCAGATTAATCGAATGAGAATCTTCTTTTTAAAAAAAGATGACAACAAAAAGGAAAAGAAGGGTGTTTGTGTTCAACTGTCCCTCATAACTGAATGTGTGATCTAGCAATATCACAATCAAGTCTGATAAGCAAATATTTCACAGCTTAGGGCTTGTCTACACTTAAAACACTACAGTGGCACAGCAGCACCATTGTAGCACTTCAGCGTAGACACTGCCTACACCGACAGCAGGGGTTCTCCATCAGCATAGATCAGGGGTGGTCAAACTAATTAACCCTCCGAGCCGCATACAACAATCTTCAGAAGTTCAAGAGCCGGGGTTTACCTGCTGAGGCTCGGGGCTCAGCCCTGCGGGAGGGGCCTGCCAGGGCTTGGGGCTTTAGCCCAGCTCCTGCTGAAGCCCCGAGCCCTGGCAGGTGCGCCATGTGGGGCTGAAGCCCCAAGACCCCCCCCTCCCTGCTGGGCAGAAGCCCTGAGACCACTCTCCCCACTAGGCAGAAGCCCCTATGCCACCACCCTGCTGCAAGGCAGAGGTCCTGAGCTCCCCCCAGCAGTCTGGTAGGTGGAGAATGGGGAGGGGGGGAACATGGGGGGCTCTGCAAGCCACACTTTAATGGTAAAAGGGCCGTATATGGCTCACGAGCCACAGTTTGGCCACCCCGGCATAGATAATCCACCTCCCCAAGAGAATTCTTCCATCAACCTAGCATTGTCTACACAGGGACATAGGTTGTCTTAAAACCATTCAGGGGTGTTTTTTTCACACTCCTGGCCAATGTAGTTAAACGGACCTAATTTTCTAGTGTTGACCAGGCCTTAGGAAGGCATTAGTGCTTTGGGGAAGTGAAAGCTTCCTTGACACACCAAGGCACATTTTGATGCATTATCCAGCACTATGAACTCTGACTGCACAGAGGCACTCCTCAGCACAGAGGGGTCCCAATGACTCACTGAAATGTACCAATGGCTCTGCTGAGGAATGTCCTAATGCAGCAAAATGCTCAGCACATCTAGGGACTTGTCTACATGTAGTTTTTATGAGCTGGGTGAAATCTTGTTATGGGATTGAAACTGATAGGTATTAACTCACCCTTCAATTAACCTAACTGTAAGCATAAACCCTGTGACGTTGTGCAGTCTATATGGTTTTATAAAAACATGATAATAAGTGAATATAATGTAACTGGAATAGTTTTATAAAAACATAAGTGAATATAATGTAACTGGAATATGCTTTATGCAAAAGGTCTCTTGTAAGGTATCATTACAAAGCTTATAATCTACTGAGTGTGATCATCCTATTTGTATAAATGTACCACTCTTGTATCTAAAACTAGAAATATAATATAAAACTCTGAGGGCCTATTGTAATTATGCAAAGTGTGGGCCATTAACGGTGGTTTGGAATCTTGATGACTCCCATTAACCCGGACCATTGTCTGTAGATGGCTGTATTTACCTGTGAGTCTTCCTGTATATGTGTGTGCTGGCAAGTGGGTAATGAAGTCTTACAGTGACATGTGATCATGTCACCTGAACTGGAATCCATCTTTAACCTGGTGCTTTTCCAGTGAGGGGGGGTGGAAACCCAGAGGGACAAAGGATTCCCGCCTTATGCAAAAGATATATAAAGGGGTGGAAGAGAACAGAGGGGGGAGAGGAGCCATCATGAAGAATCCCCTAGCTATCACCTGAGCTGGAACAAGAGCTGTACCAGGGGAAAGAATTGTGCCCAGGCCTGGAAGGTGTCCAGTCTGAGAAAAAACTTACTGAAGCATCTCTGAGGGTGAGATTATCTGTATTCTGTTTGATTAGACATAGATTTGCGCATTTTATTTTATTTTGCTTGGTGACTTACTTTGTTCTGTCTGTTACTACTTGGAATCACTTAAATCCTACTTTCTGTATTTAATAAAATCACTTTCTACTTATTAATTAACTCAGAGTATGTATTAATACCTGGGGGAGCAAACAACTATGCATATCTCTCTATCAGTGTTATAGAGGGCGAACAATTTATGAGTTTACCCTGTATAAGCTTTATACAGGGTAAAACGGATTCATTTGGGTTTAGACCCCATTGGGAGTTGGGCATCTGAGTGCTAAAGACAAGCACACTTCTGTGAGCTGTTTTCAGGTAAACCTGCAGCTTTGGGGCAGGTAATTCAGACCCTGGGTCTGTGTTGGAGCAGACGGGTGTGTCTGGCTCAACAAGACAGAGTGCTGGAGCCACTGAGCTGGCAGGGAAAACAGGAATAGAAGTAGTCTTGGTACATCAGGTGGCAGCTCCCAAGGGAGTTTCTGTGATCCAACCCATCACAAACCCCACTTAAGGCAAATGGAGTGTGTGAATCCACCCAGGAGCTTTCGCTGAATGTTGTTTTGGGTAGATTGTGGGGAGGGGGAAGAGGAGGAGGAAGACAGAACACAAAGAAACTGACAAGACAGACAGAGAGACAGCCTGAAAGGAGCAGCTGAGAGCACAGTAACTGACCCTCAAAGAAACCTGGGAGAGTTTTTTGGGCCAGCAGTGTAGGCTGAAAAGTGTGCTCTTGGGGCTGTGAGCAAAAGAAGCTGTTTCCTGCTACTTGATTCCTTATGCATTCAGAGACACGGGACTTTGTATATTATTCATAACAATTTTTTGCATCAAAGGAATTCCTGACTACCGCCAATTTCTACTCCTAACAGGAACCCCCACATGGCCCCAAACTTTGACTAGGAACTTGGCTCAAAAGGGTTAACAGTATTATTGTAGCACCGAGCCCTGATTAGTCTATAGCAGGGGTAGGCAACCTATGGCACACGTGCCGAAGGCGGCACACAAGCTGATTTTCAGTGGCACTCACACTGCCTGGGTCCTGGCCACCGGTCCGGGGAGCTCTGCATTTTAATTTAATTTTAAATGAAGCTTCTTAAACATTTTAAAAACCTTATTTACTTTACATACAACAATAGTTTAGTTCTATATTAGAGACTTATAGAAAGAGACCTTCTAAAAACGTTAAAATGTATTCCTGGCACGCGAAACCTTAAATTAGAGTGAGTAAATGAAGACTCGGCACCCCACTTCTGAAAGGTTGCCGACCCCTGGTCTATAGTCAAATAGTTCAGTGGGTACAAAAACTGTATGTAGATCAGACTTAGGAGATGAGGTGTATCACTGCAGCGGATTCTGGCATATCTAGGCAGTTGGAGTAGGAATATGGGTGGGACTATACTTTGAAAATTATTGTGATAATTACTATATAAATTCTGTGCCGGAAGGAACAATTTACATGGGCCCTAAGAACCTTAAATCATTTAACTTAAGATTACATAGGGCTTGTCTTCACGTACAGCACTACAGCTGTGCCACGGTAGCTCTTTAGTGAAGATGCTACTATGCCGACGGGAGAGTTTCCCCGATCGCTGTAGTTAGTCCACCTCCCCGAGAGGCAGTAGCTATGGTGACAGGAGAAGCTCTCCATTCGACATAGCACTGGGGGGAGCTGGGTCCGTATAACTATGTTGCTCAGGGGTGTGGATTTTTCACACCCCTGAATGATGTAGTTATACCAATATAGGTCTGCAATGTAGACCTGGCCTTAGTAACAACTCAGCAAATACATTACTGTTTAAACAAGGAGCACATGAGGGGCTCCTTGCAACCCTCTATTCCTCCCTCCACCACAAGCTCCCCATGTGCCACCTTCCCACCCCCTTATATTTCAGGGACTGCCTACAACTTCCCCCATCCCCTCCTTCAGGGGAGAGCCCTCCTTTCTTCCTCCCACATTAGGGGCTCTGTGTGCCCCCATTTCCCACCATGGCAAGGGTTCAATATGCTCCCTTCCCCCATTCCTTCTCCGCTGCATACCAGGAACTGTTTCCTTCATATCCCCCTCTTCCCATAGTGTTGTCCCCCATTCTCCCTTCCATGCCAGGGCACTCTGTGTACTCACCCTACCCCACTCTCCCCCCCACTCCACCCCCACACCCCATTCTTATTTCTTTTCATTCTGTGTGGGAGATAAATTATTCAGGGCATCAACTAGAGCTGAGCAAGTCACTGATTTTTTCAGTTTGGGGGGCCTAACCAAAAAGCCACCAAAAATGAGTTCATTTCAAATCCAAAGTGATTTTTTGTGGGGGATGGTGCAGGTTCAGCAAAAGTTAATTCAAATCAAGAAAGATCCTAAACAAAACAAAAAAGGGAAAGAAAAATTGGGATATTCATTTCGTTTTAGTTTTTTTCGCTTTTTTGTAAAACATCGCTAAATAAATATCAACATGAAATGTCACTGAGAAATGAACAGTCCAAACATTTCATTTCAAGATGGTCAGGATGAACCCTTTTGACCTTTTCAGGAAAAAAATTCCTTTTTTTCAGCTAAAACTATTTGCAAGTTCACAAGTGGTTTTGATGCCCCCAAAAATGCATTTTTCAGTTAATTTACTATTCACTGAAAAATTTTGGCTAGCTCTAGTGTCAACATTTTAAAACTGTATTGGGAGGATCATCAGAGCTGAGATGGGAGGTATTGTTATGCTGGAATGTATTAATGGTTGCAGTCTGTAGATCAAGGAACTGGTTGACAAATTATTGAGGTGCTTGAAACTGCTGGCTAACCAGATTCAAGGGGTCCCTGATTGGATGTGGCATTCAAAAGTTATTGGTTGTAGACAAACAAAGGGAAAAGTCAAATTGAGTGTAAGGCTTCACTTCACCAATGAACTAAACAGCCATAAGTTACTAAATACTTTCATTAAACCAACTAAATATTTTAAGAACAGTAAGTGAATTGCTTCTTTTTAAACTAATATAAGTTACAGGTCTGTCGCATCTTAGGCGCATTTAACATGTGCGATTTCAGCTTTACGTGGTCGGCAAAAACAAGAAAAAAAACAAAAAAAGAGAGAAAAATAACAATTTAAATACTGTTTCTGTAGTGCGGGTGATTCTATCCGCCATTACACTCAATGTAATTTTGACTATACGCGGTTTTTGCTTTAGGCGCTGACCGCGGAATGTAACCCCAGCGTAAGATGAGACAGACCTGTACTATGAATTACTAAGAGTTATTACTGCACAAGGTACTTGCAAAGAGGACAATTTCTCTATCCATTAGGCAACAATGTCACATTATTATCTTAATATAGGGTAATCACTTCCCTTAGGAAAAAAAGAAAAGGACTATATAGTCTTCTATAATAATTGTCCAATACACTGCAGCTTAGGCCAGGTCTACAAACTTTAAGGTTAGATCAACATAGCTGCAAATTCACACCCCAGAACACCATAGCTATGCCAACCTAACACCTTCTGTAGAAGCAGCTAGGTTGGTGGAATAGTTCTTACATAGAGCTAGCTACCACCATTCACAGAGGAAAATTAATTATAGTGATGGGAAAATGCTTTCTTTCATGGTAGGAAGCACCTACACCACACAGCAGCATTTGTGCCACTGTAAAGCCCACAGTGTAGACAAGGTTTTAGGAGAGCAACACTGTATAAATGAGTCACTTTTGGAGTCTCCCTTACACATGAGAAAACTAGAGTTTGCTTTCAGTCTGAAAAGCTCTCAGCATGTTACTGATAACTAGAGGTGGGAAGGAACTGGAATTTCCCTCCTGCAGGTCAGAGTTGGAAATGCATGGTTTCTCCAGGATGGGAAGTTTCAGATAATTCCATTTTGGAAAAAACAATATGGAGTTTTTGGAAAAATTCCAGTCCCCACTTCCCTGGCAGCCTGGAAGTCTAGGCTCTGTGGCAGCCCACCAGGTGAACTGACAAGGAGCCAGGGCAAGCTTGGCAGTGCCCACCCAGGAGCCAAGGAACATTTCCATTTTGATAAATTGGCATTTTTTGATGGAAAAACATTGTCAGAACATTTCTGATCAATTCTACTGAGAACCCAGGGCCCGCACTTACAGTGCCTGTTAGACAACGGCATTGCCTACCTAGCCAAGCTGGGAGTTAACCAGGCCGGAATGGTTAATATGCCATAAGAATCTAGAATTTGTGCCAGAACAGGAAGTACTCCCTTTGGAGGCAGAGAATATGGCAGAAGATGTCCTATCCAAAAGCAAATGATCAAGGAAGGGTTCCTCTCTGTCATCTATGAACATCTGGGAGGCTAGATTCCCATGCAGGACTGCAGCAGGAGTGGAGGCATTCTTACTCCAGCGGGCATGTCCCCATAAACGTACCTGATTTTATTTTTCTCAGTACTTCAGAAGGTTTCATCAAAATAATGAAAGACCATCCACAATGATTCCTTCTGATGCTACCCCATTGGCTATTTAGACCCTGGTTCCACACAGTCCTCCAATTCCTCCTTCCCAGTTCCAACTTCCCAGAGAAGCTGGTACCATGGCTCAGATTAAGGGACAGCAAAGAAATGCAATTCTGCAGGGAAAGATTCCTTAAGTTGCTCATGTGCTGAGACTACTGCCTGGCAGGCTTACCAATAGTATCAATTTGTGCTTGTCCTATCTCTCTGTATCCACCGGTTGTCTCTTGCCTTATATTTAGATTGAAACTCTTCCAGGCAGGGACCATCGTTTTGTTCTGTTTGTGCAGCACCTAGCACAATGGAGTCCTGGCCATTACTGGGGCTCTGCGGCACTAGCACAATATGAGCAACACCTTCTAAAACTCTAGAAAGTACAAAGCAATTGCACTCTAGCATATGCTGAATTGGCCAGATCAGACTGCTTTAGCGTGTGTTAGAACATACACTGCCTTGTCCACACTAGACTTTTCAACCACACACTTTTAAATCCTAATCTAGACAAAGTCTTACAACTGAGGGGGAAAGAAGGTAAAAGAGGATTTAACAAGGAAGTAACTGGAGGCTGCTTTATTAGCATAGAGCACCAGCTCTGCTATAGTTAATGGTGAGGGTTGCTTGTGATTTTAAGAGACTAAGAATCTGAAAGACTCAAAATGCTCAAAAGTCAACATGCTGGCTCAGACTACCTTGACATTTACTGTCTCTCATAGGGGTGCAGGTTGTGAGCCAAATTTGGGATCATTTGTTCAGGAGATTCCCAAGAAAGTCAGCTGTTCACAAAATCACCAGGTTCTTCTATTCCCCCTCCCCCCTCCCCTCCCACCCCGGCATGCATACACCTGGGGCTCAAACTATTGCTCTGATCCTCCCCAAGCTGATGATACCCTCAGCATTTATCTCTGATAGGGCACTGCAGTAGGGGATGTTGGGGAGCTTCAGCATTGCCCCTTAAGAGTCCCTCACACCTATATCCCCTACAGCAAAGCCCACCTTTCCATGGGGAAGAGGGAGAACTGAGCAGTGCTGGACAAGCAAAGAAATGGAAGGCAAGATGATGCATGAGCACTGAATGGACGAACATGCAGCCATAACCTTCTATGGGTAGGGTAACCAAGAGCCAGAGGCAGTGAAGGGGAGAGCCAGGTTGTGGAAAATGGAGGTGCCAAGAAGTAATTTAATAAAGAAGATTAAACGTGCCAAAACTTAATGAACTCAGAGTTAATGTTACCCAGGGATACCTTGGGCTCCTCCAAAGTGCAGAAAGTGGCTAATTTTGAGCCTCTGAAGTCCAGGAATACTAAGTTAAGGTACATGCCACCCTCACAATGCAATCTTAACGCTGCACCCCTGGAGTTGGCAGTAACCTTTGAACCATTCCCAGCTGCTCAGTTTCCAAGGGAAGTGGTGGATTCTCTTGTGTCAAAGGCCCCCATAAGGCTTTATGTAATATGATTATGAATGTATATGTGACATAACTGGAATATGTTTTAGGCTACATATGCCATGTAACATATCTATGTAAAGGTTATGGTCTACTGAATGTATTCATCCTATTTGTATGCATGTATCATTTTTGTATTCGAAGTTATGAATATTGGCTGTGTACTGGCTTGATTTTAACTAGCTTAGTAGAGCATTTTGTCAGCTTCTTGAGAAAATTGCAAATTAAGTACCCAATCAAAAACCACTTAAGCCAACAATGAACTTGAAGATGCCAATCCACATCTGAGCCTTCCCAAGAATGTGGCTTGGCTGGTAAAAACTGAGCCATCCATGGACATTTGGCTTGCCCATGTGACTCCAAAACTCTATCTTGGAGCTGGACTTTCCACAGGAGTGAGAAGGGGGTCTCCACCTACAAAAGTCTCTATTTAAACCCCTGGGAGACCTCTCCATTTTGTCTTCAGCTGGCTAAAGAGAGAGCCTCTCCACCCCCAAGGATACCTGAAAGAAACTGGAACAAAGGACAGTAACTACAGGGGGTGAGAGTGATTGCTAGACCCAGACTAGCAGGAGACTAGTCTGTAAAAGGAAGCTTACTGGAAGTGGTGATGTTTTATTTGTATTCAGTTTCTTAGACATAGATTTGCATGTTCTATTTTATTTTACTTGGTAATTCACTTTGTTCTGTCTGTCACTACTTGGAACCACTTAAATCCTACTTTCTGTATTTAATAAAATCACTTTTTACTTATTAATTAACTCAGAGTATGTATTAATACCGGGGGGGGGGGGGGCAAACAGCTGTGCATATCTCTCTATCAGTGTTATAGAGGGCGAACAATTTATGAGTTTAACCTGTATAAGCTTTATACAGGGTAAAACGGATTTATTTGAGGTTTGGACCCCATTGGGAGTTGGGCATCTGAGTGTTAAAGATGGGAACACTTCTGTAAGTTGCTTTCAGTTAAGCCTGCAGCTGTTAGGGGACGTGGTTCAGACCCTGGGTCTGGGTTTGCAGCAGGCTAGCGGGTCTGGCTCAAACCAGGCAGGGCACTGAAGTCCCAAGCTGCCAGGGAAGGAAAGCAGGGGCAGAAGTAGTCTTGGCACATCCGTTGGCAGCCCCAAGGGGGTTTCTGTGATCCAACCCGTCACATCTCTGTCTCTTAAAATCTTCAGGTCTAGACTGGATGCCTTTCTGGAAGATATACTTTAGAAAAAACAAATTAGTAGGACCAATAAAGGATTAATGGGGTTAAAAATCTGTTGATGGCCTGTGTTACACAGGAGTTCAGACTAAATGATATAATGGTCCCTTTGGACCTTAAAAATATATGACTGTATAATAAGCAGATATGATGCAGGACGATGAGAAAGTTCTATATTTTGTGTTTGAATTCCAGCATTTATCTGCATGGACTCCAGCTGCCTTCACTGTAGCTGTATTGAACGGCGGACGGATTAGCTGAAGCAGGTTGGCAGAGCTGTCCCAGTGGGCAGGGCCGGCTTTAGGCCGATTCGCCCGATTCCCTGGAATCGGGCCCCATGCCTAAGAGGGCCCCACGCTCCAGAAGGAGCGCGGCAAGCCCCGTGGCCCCGCTCCCCCAGTCGGAGCTCCAGCCGGAGCGCAGCAAGCCCCGCGGCGCCCCCCTCCCCCGGCCGAAGCGCGGCAAGCCCCGCGCCCCCTTCCCAGGCTGGAGCGCCGCCGAAGACTCAAGCGCCGCCCGGTGAGTATAAGCCCCGCCCCCATGAATCGGGCCCCGCCCTTGGTAAAGCCGGCCCTGCCAGTGGGTATGTCTACACTGCAATTAAACATCCGTGGCTGGCCCGTCTCAGCTGACTCAGGGCTGAGAAACTGTGGTGTAAACATTTAGGCTCAGGCTGGAGCTTGGACTCTGATACTGTGAAACCGAGCAGAGACCCAGAGTCCGGGCTCCAGCCCGAGCTCAAACACAATTTTACAGCCCCATAACCTGAGTCTTAAGTCAGCCTACATGGGCCAGCCATGAGCGTTTAACTTCAGCGTAGACATACTCTGTGATATGAGGAGAGGCACATATGTACCTTCAAGGATCAAGTATGCCTTATTTCAGCACCGAGTTCTATGGTTTGGGTCAGTAAAGGTGGACAAAGTTGTCTTCTTGCCCTGAGTATTTGGGTATACATGACAGTGGTCACCAAGACTTCATGTGGAGTAAATGAAGACAGCATCTCCTTACAAAGCCTCAGGGCAAGCAGGGTTTACATTTTGCAAGTTTTTGGTGGCTTGTATACAGTAGGTTGAGTGTTGGGGTGAAGACATCTCTGCTTTACAACAGCTAACCTAAATAAATCCAAGTTTTGCTGCACCAAAGAATGTCAATGTGTTCTACAAATCTACTGTGCTCACGTGCTCTGTAGCATAGAGTACTAGCATGTGTGTTATTGTCACTGTAGGGCATCACTCAGATAAGATAGAATTAAGGCTGTGTTGTGGAGTGGAAACTACTTTAATTTTGTTTTCAGAGATTTACATTTAGCTCTTCTTCACATTCCAGAAGGTCACTAGGCACCACTGGGCAACTTTAACTGTGTGTTAATTAAATTTTGGGGCATTTAATCTTAGGCCTTCGTAAATGTCACTTTTCTTACTATAACCCCGCCCAGCCACCCACTCAACCTGTAAGTTACATCTTACCCATGTGTAGCTTTCACTACCATTTACATCAACTCCAAGGCTGGCACCATATCACTTCTTGCTTTGATAACAACTTGATAGATCTGCAGAAAGAAGGGAGACAGCCTCTGTGACAGCTGCAAGTCTATAGAGTCCTGTACAGCAGGGGCCCAGATTAAGTCCCACAATGAGTAGTGCAGCCTGAGGCCTACTGTACACATCGAGAAACTGTTTCAATCAGATGATTTTTTAAAAAAACTAAAGAGGAGTTAAAATTGGATATAACCCCTCATACTGGCACAGTTGTACCTATATAAAGGTGCCTTATCTCTGTGTAAAGGTGCTTATACCAGTATAACTGCATCAACATGGCATGGGGGGTGGGAGGGGAGGCTGCTAGCCTGCCTCCCCAACCCAGGTAGGACTAAAGCCCACACCCAGAGTCTGTTTGGGCCTTTTCCTCAAGGCATCATTTACTGATTGTGTCACAACCCAATGCCCCCCCCCCCCTCAGGTCCCCTGGGGAGGCAAATTAACATTATATGTTGCTAATGCTGTGCCAACAATCAGTATCAAACCCCAAAATAAAATAGCTCCACATAAATCCAGCAGCTATCTTTCCCCTGATGCTGGGACTTCCTTACCAGAGTTTTCCTATTCCCAGTAGCTCTTCACTAATCCTAAAGACCAGCTGGCTGAAAATACTCCCCTTCTAACCTTTTCCTTACAGCTCTCCTCAAACTGAGCCCATTTAGCCCTTATAGGAATCAGGTGCTCATCAGGCAATCATCTGACCCCCTTCCCAGATGATTCTGATCTTTCCTTCTATCATCCCCAAACCCCTGTTACTAAAGGCTCTCTGCCTCAGAGTAGAGCTGACTGGCTCCAGGTCCCCTAGCCCTTACAAGGGGCAGATCACCTTACTATAGTGGCTGTGTCGCTTTAACTGTACCAGTATAGCTAAAGCAGTATAATTTTTGGTGTAGACAATGCCTTAGACATGTATGAGGACCCAAATCAGCAGAGCCAAACCTGCATCTGCAGTAATGAGCAAGGGATATGACATCTCCACAGTGCAGGCCTTTGAAAAGTAAAACTGGAAACCCTCAGGGAAGCACAGGCTGGAGACTGAAAGTCTCAGGCACAGAAAGGTGGTAGCTTCCAATAGTTAGTTAAGTCTGAAAAACCTTCACGCTACAGGATGCAGTAGAAAAGAAACAGCTTTATTGCCTGACAAATGCAAGCAGATTTTCTTTAACACGAAAAGGTTGCGCTGTTTATTTTAGAACAGTGACTATTTTCCCCACCCAGATATAGTATCTAGGGAAATAAGTATACAGTAGCTCTTCCCCACCCTTTAATCACCCTTAACTAATCCTCTTGCTTTGTTAAAGGCTTGGAAGATTTGGAAATAAAAAAAAATAGTCTTGTGTCTTTATTTTATTTTTATTATGTATAAATGAACCCCAAAAGGTTTGGTGACTTTTTTTGCTTGTGTTTGTTTGTTCATTTTTGGTCTTTTTAACCTAAGAAATATCAAGTCTTGTTTCCATGAAGGACTTTTGGGGGATTTTCCCAGTGGAACTGGGATTTCTATTGACATCAGTGGGATACTCACAGTCACAATAAAGTTAAGCACTAGTGTAAATCTTTGCAGTACCCTCAGCTCTTGTTGACTTGGAACTGTGGGTGTTCAGGCCCTGTAAGATGTCTCAGTCTGGGTACTCACAAATCATGGGTGCTAGGTTCTTTTGAATATCTATCCATAAGTATCACAGTAGGAGCTGCTGGGTGCTGAGCGTTTCTGAAAAATGGAGCCCTTATTTAGGTGCCCACAAGGGAGCTGAGCTTTTATGAAAATCAGGCCCCAAATGTGGGAGCTGAGCACTTGAAATTCTGACCTCACTTCTTATATTAGCCTTTGATAACTTGCCTTCCAATTAGAGTCCATGAAAATCCATACCAGAGAAGACAGTTGTGTTCTCAACTCTTTCAGACTTGTAGAATGCATTCCACTTCTCCTGAGCTGTGGTATCTGGTGCACCTTCGATGTTGCATACCTGCCGACTGTTCCAGTTTGTCCCACGGTAGTGCGGGGTTTCGAACATATGTCCTGTGCAGGGATGGTCCTGGTCACTGCCCCATAGGCTTGTCAATCTCTGCAGCTTTTGCCCCTCCAGGAAAAGAACTAGCCACTCAGGCCCAATAGGGGAGATCAAGGTAGGGAGCACAGAAGCCTGAGATGTTAGTCCTTTTCCTGGAGAAGAAAGTAGTCAGTTCTGAAGGAGTTATAACCAGGGAGTAATGAAGGAGCTGGAGCCAGGGAGTCAACTAGGCAGTCAGGTCTTCTTGTCTCTGGAAAACCAGGTAGCAGCTCTCTTGCTGGACCACAGTGCTAATTGTTTTACTGGAAGAGAGAGAGAGGTCAATGAAAGAGTTTTGTGGGGATAATGATGCCTAGGTGGGAGGCACGTAAGGGGGTGGGGTGGCAGCATTTATGAATGTGGACATTGGTTTGGAGGACACAAAAGAAAACAAGTAAGCAGGAAAATATTAAATAGTAAAAGGAACAGTAATAAGACACCAGTCCCTTACCTCCTCAAGCACAACTACTTCAAAGCGACAATGCCTGACATAAGTGATGCCACACCTCCAGATTCAGTCAGTCCAGCAGTGGCTTAAGAAAAAAAGCTGACAGTTTGCTATCACAGCACTGCAGCATGAGTGGGAGGGTGCAGAAAAGCAAAGCCCCTGACTCAAGACCTTGGTCAGGATAGAACCATCCACAGTATTTGGGGAACTAATTAAAATGTAAACAAGTGTAAGTAGACATTATTTATCACAGAAATTATGCACCTTCTACAGAGAGCTGTCCAGGAATTTTGGGAGAGGTACAACACACAATAGTTTAGGCTTTGTCTACACTGGACTTTCATTGGTAAAACTTTTGTCGTTCAGTGGTGTAAAAAAAAAAACAACCACACAGCCCCGAACGACAAAAGTTTTACCGATGAAAAGCGCTGGTGTGAACAGCGCTTTGTCAGTGAGCGAGCTCTCCTGCCGACAAAGCTACTGCTGCTCGTTGGGGGTAGAAGTTTGTCGTCGGCGGGAGAGCTCTCTTCTACCGACAAAGAGCAGCTACAGTGCGCACCTTTTAGTGGCACGGCTGTAGCAGCACAGCTGTGTCGCTAAAAGGTACAAGATAATGTTTTCACCTCTCTTAGCCAGAAGGCCAAGAAGCCGTAGTCTCCTGAGCATAGACAACCCATGCCTACTGATCGTGGGGGAAGGGGGGGACAGAGTGAGGGCAGCCGGCTTCAGCAGTGTTACTGAGCACGGTCAATCTGTGTGAGTATGCTCAGGACAAGCCAAGCAGCAAATCTTGGGGGGGGGGGGGGCCAGGGGGGGGGGGGGGAAGGACATGACCCTGCATGTCCCTTCTACGTTATGCCTCTGCTCCTGAGGGCTGTAATACTTTGATGTAATTCTGGTTGTTGGGCTTGGTGAGGAGGTCTCAGAGTGGAGTTCAGGTAAGGTTGCCAACCTTCATGGTTTGGCCAGGAATCTCCCAGAATCGGGCTCGATCTCCTGGAGGCTACTGAAGCCAATTGGGGAGATTTTAGGCCACTAAAAGTACGGCAGCGCAGCAGGCATAAGGCAGGCTCCCTACCTGCCCAGGTTCTGCGTTGCTCCCGGAAGCAGCCAGCATGTCCCTGCAACCCCCAGGCGAAGGGGGGCGAAGGGGGTCTCTGTGCGCTGTCTCCACCCCAAGCGCCTACTCCGCAGCGCCCATTAGCCGGGAATGGGGAACTGCAAGCAATGGGAGCTGTGGGGGCAGTGCCTGTGGTCGGGGGCAGCGCACAGAGCCACCTGGCCATCCCTGAGCCTAGGACCCACTGCCGGACATGCCACTGCTTCTGGGAGCCGCCCAAGGTAAGCACCTCCCGACCGGAGCCTGCACCCCTCATCCCCTCCTGATGCCCCAACCCTCAACCCCAGGCCCAGCCCGGAGCCCCCTCCACGCTTAGACCCCCTCAGCCCCAGCCCAGTGCCCGCACCCCCTCTTGAACCCCAACCCACTACCCCAGCCCAGTTAAAGTGAGTGAGTGTGGGGGAGAGTGAGCAACCGGGGGGGGGGGCTGGAGTGAGCGGGGGCAGAGCCTCGGAGAAGGTGCGGGGCAGGGGCATGGCCTTGGGGCATGTTGCAGGGCAAGGGTGTTTGGGTTTGTACGATTAGACAGTTGGCAACTCTATCAGACTACGTGATCTGGTGGCCCCATCTGTCCTTAAACTCTAACACTCCACAGGCCCTGCTACACCTGCAGGCAGGGCAGTGCATGGAAGCAGTGCACTGTATGTACCCAAAACACGATGGCTAATGTAGGCACAGTGGCAGCTTGCATCAGTTCAGTCACAACAGCACAATTCTGTAATGCAAACAAGGCTAGGTAGGTGGTCCCTCCAGGTCTCGGTTGAAGCATGTTGGTGGGGAAGCTTCTACTGCTCATGCTCTATTTGTTTTGTGGATAAATTAGAGGACATCTAATACCTTTCATGAGCACTAAACTCATACACCAAATTGATAAGAAAATATAGAAGCATAGTCCATTTTGATGAGTTTCTATGGCCACTAACTTAATTATGGAATAAAGATCCTGGTCAAAAAATGCAAATGTAGGGACTAAAGTTAATCACTTAAATCCATATTGAAGCTGCAAAATAAGAAGGCTGTTTTTTAAACAAGAATACTGAGTGCACACAACTCCGATTGACTTCAATAGGGAGCTTATTCTCATTTACACAAAGACCACTTTATATTGCTCTGGCAGAAGGGACCTTAACATGGACATAAATTTACACTTTAAGACCCCCTTGCACTGCCACAAGGTAATCAGGCCCTCGGAGCCGAAGGTTCTCAGAACATCTAAGAATCAGGCTCCAATTCAATTGTGGAGTGTAAGATGGAACAAAAACCTCCCTTTATACAAGCCTCCCTTTATACAAGCCTGAGCTAGCATCTTAACCAAGCTTATGCAATGAGTCACCCCAGAGTCACCCCAGACACTGGTCAATCTCATGCCAGCAATCCTGTGTGCAAATGGTGGAATAAGTTTTTTAAAAAGCATGCAGATACATGTATGACTCAAGATTCAAGCCTACTCCTTTCATTAGCTAACAATTACAGCTGTGTTTTCTCATGATTTTAAAGAGCATACCGGTCAAATAAGCTGTGCCTGTATCTGGGCCTGAACACAAATACATGCAGCACATTTTATGGAATTTCAATAATTTTGATGTATTACATCAGACTTAATACAAATCAAATGCAACCACATAACCAAATTTTACCCAACCAAAATCTGTACAAGGCATCACAGGCCTGGATACATAAGATAAATCTTTTTCTGTAGGGAGGTCCTCATAGTTTGTATGCTTTTAGATACCTGACTGTCAAAATTAAATAGCACTGTGCTCCTTCCCTCTACTTGGGATATCATTCTGCCAGATCACCAGCTCTTCGTTCCTATCTTATGTTCATCCAGATATATGCTATCCAGGTTCTGGCTGTCTGGGAAAGAGGTTACTACACTCCCCATCAGTCACCAGGCAGGCTTCAGCCAAAAAAAAATGTTTGGGACACAGGGCAAGGCCTCCACAGAAAAATCTTATAGCCTTAGAAGTCCTGGGCTTTTGAGGCTTCACTAAGCTACCAAAGACATTTCGGAGACTAGAAACATCAGTCAGGAGCTTGTGGGCTTGTCATGAGGTGTCTCATGAAAGGTTTATCAAGGAGAGAGGATCCCCACTAGTTTTTCACACAGGTGGGGTGTAGCGGAGTGGTCAACCCGCTCCTGCCCTTAGGGGCTTGGAGCAGCCCAGCAGAGGGCCGTGGCTGGGGCAAGCAGCTCCCAGGCTGATTGAGGGAAGTAGACCCAGCTGGGAGCCACGCCCCAAACAGACTGCAGCTGGCCTGTATAAAAGGCTGGAAGCCAGGAGCACAAAGGAGTCTCTCTCTGCTTTCAGAGAGAGAAGGGCCTGGCTGCTGGGAAGCTCAGGGTGCCTAGAGTGAGGCAGGGCTGGGGAGCTCCAGGCTGGCAACTCCCCAGGCTGCAGGGCGGTGTAGAAGGCCCCAGGGGGGCACTGGGTTCCAGAGAGGGGCAGCAGGTCCAACCCCAACCTAGCCTGTGATGAGTGGCTGACACTGCAGTCTGCCCCAGGGCGGGGGGGCTAGTTGGAGGCTGGCAGTAGCCTACTACTGAGGCAAGGTGGGGATAGTGTGTGGAGGGTTCCCCTGGGAGGGGGGAGACCCAGAGAAAGGGGCACCGGGGTCCTGGGAGGGACACGGGCCAGTGGCAGCCAGATCACCAGCCTGCAGGGCGCTCCAGGATGCTGGAACGAGCTAATTCCCGAGATGACCAGCAGGAGGCACCGCAGGTGTGAGTCTGTGCTCCCTTACATGGGGTTAATCAAATATTTTTCTTGTCTACATCTGAACATTTCCCTACAGAAAATACATAAATTGCCTACTAATGAAGCCATGACACTCTTCTGGGATTAGGTATCCTTTACAGGTAGCGGAGAAGGGCCATGGTTTTCAAAGATGATTCAATTGTGGGTACCCAACTTGAGATGCCTGAGAAGGATTTGACTCTCAGAAGATGCAGACTACCAGCTTTTTGAAAGTCAGGACCTTTTAAGATCTCAGGATGGACATGCTAAATCACTAATTACCTCTGAAACTCTGGCCCAAGGGTTTTACATTAGAAAGTCACAGATCTTGACCCATGAAAATTAATTTTCACCATGGAAAGGAATGAGTATTAATTATAATATTGTTTCTAAATAATAAACTATGATCAAAACCTATTGATATAATTTGTGGGCAAATGGCTGTAGTATTACAGTTATGGATGGTACTGATTTGGACTCCAAAGTATTAACTCATGAAATGAGTATTAGCTCAGAAGAGGACATCCCAAGGTGAAATCCAAGGGACTTTGGCCTTTAGTAGAAGAAGAAAGAGTCCAATCTTTGTGCTTTTATACTTCCCACTTCTTTAACTCACCAAGTCATGTTTTCTAATATACGCCTCCAGTCTGAGTGTACAAGGAATTGCACAGATTATATGTGGTCTTCATCTATTACAGGAAATGCCCCTTAGACAGCCACTGAAGAATGCCTGGCACTGCTGTAGGCTTGGCATACGGAAGACACATGAGGGGGCGTGTAAGAGGGCTTAGTCAAGGCTCGTCCCTCCACGGGGCTGTGGGGTATCCCACCGCCTCGCAATAGTTCAATATGAGCCCAGGCCCTAGGTCAGGGCGGGGCAGCAAACCAACAGTCTGGAGCTCAGGCCCTTAAGCGTCTGGTGCGAGGGGGAGACTGCCACCCGTGAGTGGGGTGGTGGGGGGGGGCCACAGGCCCACCCACTCCACTGCATCCCAGCCTGGGGCCCTAACAGCAGCAGAAGACTTGCTGCTGCATCAGTGGGGATCCTGACCGCAACACACTGACATTGGTTCTGGCCCTGCTGCGGCCAGGCCAGGGTCGGCTGCCCCCGGGCTACTTCCGGACTCCCCCTCGTAAGGTACCTGGGTTTGGCTGGCCTCCTCGGCGGTTTCCAGCACCATCGGTTCCTCCGGATAACCAGCAAAGGGCAGGCTCGGCTGCTCCTCGGGGTAGCTGGCGAGAGGCAGGCTCGGCTGGCCCGGCCAGTCCTCGGGTCGGCCGCGGCCTGCTGGCGTTCCCCAACCCAGAGCTAGGCCACAGGCATCTGGCCTCTCCGGCGGCTGGCGTTCAACTGAGCTCTGCAGCGGGGCTTTTCTACTTCCTGTCCTGCGCCGTGACCTCTGGGGGGTGGGTGCAGGATCCACTGGCTCCGCCCACGTTGGTGCTAGGGGAGGCTCGTCCCTCCGTGGGGCTGTGGGGTATCCAATAGGGCCTCGCTACAGGGCCTGTTCAGGGGGCTTGGATTCTGCACTCCCTGCTTGGATGAGCATAGGAAGAAAAGGCTTGAGCTGGGTGACAGTCTTCAAATACTATATTTGTCAAAAAATGCAAGATGAAAAAAATGAGGGGGGAAAATGAAAGTCAAAATGTTTTGTTTCAACTTTTTCTGAATGAAACATTTCAACATTTCATTTTGACGTTTACCTAATTTTTTTTTTTTAAGGGAGGGGAGTAAAACACCTGAAAAATAAACTGAATGTTTCATTTTGTTTTGAATGAAATGTTTCATTAAACCCAAACATTTTGTTTGTTTGTTTGTGTGTTTGTTTGTTTGTGCATTTGTGTTTGTTTTTTTCATTATGGCAAGAAAAACTAAAGGCTTCCATTTTAGGTCAACACAAAATAATTTGGCCACCAAACCAAAAAGTCAATTATTCACTTAGTTCTAGATGAGGCAGGAAGAGACCTTTTTTTCAAATGTAAGCTGTAGGTATAACCCATGTATTCAGCCCCACTAGTTTCATCTGAAATCTCATCACAGAAGCAAAGGGCATTGGTTGACAGACAATCTACTCTTGTTCAGTGCAAGGTCAGATCTGATAATGGATGAGCCCCTGACTTTGTGTGTATAACTTAGGACTGTCTATATGGGAAAGTTTTATTAATTATACCAGTATAATTATACCAGTGTAGTTAAACAGCTATAGTTATACCGTTATAACTGCTGATGTGGATACTCTTATTCCAGAATAAGAGTCGCACATTTCAGGTTAGCTTAAACCCCTTTCAAAGCAACATAAGCTTTAAAAAAAAGACACTTATGCAGGACTAAGAGTGTCCACATGAAGAGTTAGTTATATGTGTATAACTATAATGGTTTCAATTCACACTTTAGTTTATACCATTATAACAGACCTGGCAGGAATGATCCAGCAGGCTCTGTGTTAGGCTAAGTCTCTCCACCCAGTTACTTGATGTACAATGACCTGAGGGAAGGTTGGGGCAGTGTATAACTTTTTTGCGTCTGATTTCAAATGAAGGTGTCGCACTCCAAAAACAGATCTCTCATTTCAATGTAACTCAACTGGTGCCAAGTCATGGGAGAGAATGAACTTGAGAGCAGTTGTGGTGTCCGTCCTGCTACACCTCCCATTGCCCAGCTAAACTGACCCAGGCTATGTCTACACCTGGAGTTGGGGGTATGATTTCCAGCTAGAGAAGACCAACTCACTCAAGCTCTGATCAAGCTAGCAAGACCAACTCACTCAAGCTCTGATCAAGCTAGCTCTGATCTGGCTCAAAATGTTATTGTAGCCACAGCAGCAGCACAGACTAGCTGCTCCAAATATGTACCACCGGGTCTGGGCAGGTTTGTACTTGGAAGAGCTAGACAATGCCACCACTCGCTGCCATCCGTGGTACTGTGGTCACACTACTATTTTTAGCACACTAGCTTGGTCAGAGCTAGTGTATGTCTACTTGAGCTGGGAGTCACACCCTAAGTTTGTCTCTTACTGTTCTTTCCCACAAGTAATGCCTGCTCCAAATTTCCTCATCCCTTCCCGAGTTCATACTGATGGCCCTCAGCCACCCTTATAACAAGTGTACCATGAAATAGTCACCTCAGCATGGGTAGACTGAGCAAGTCTAGATTAACAGGTCAGTTGCACAGTTATTCTTTGCTAATTCCTCAGCTCAAACAGTTATTTAGGTCAGGTTGCATCTTGATGGGACCATGGAACAAGCTTTGGTTGCTAGCCCAACCATACCAGCTGCTTGCCTCCTATTCTTAACTCCCTTTGGCTCACCTCACCATGCCCCCACCTTGTCCCCAGCTCCCTGTATCGTGACACAGCAGGAGAGTGAGGGAGTTAAGAAGACCCTTTCCCTGAATAAAATAACCTGAAATTAAAATAAAGAAATAGAAATGTTTTTTTAAACCTACCTTAAGCAAGACTAAAAACTGCAGCCCAGCAGTATTATCTACACTCTAGCTTCCTTGATTCTATCAACAAAGACCTTGCTAAAAAGCTTCCTCCTCTGGCAAGTGGTATGGCAAGACAGGGACTGGCTGTTGCAATGCTGCAATCGTGATAGTGTCCAGCAGATAGTAGGGCGAGCTTCTTGTTTATGTAGCACTGCTGTGGATTTACTGCTGCCAGATTAACAATTGCCCTGCTCCTTGTGTAGCTATTTACACCAATGCCAAGTAGGTGTAAAATGCAACAATTGGTGATATGATACACTCACTCTGCACTAATGTAAATAACTATACAAGTTGCAAGGTAATGGTGATGCTGTCCCATGGCCACTTTCTTTAGATGAAGAGCGGTAGGTAGACGTAAAAGAGCTTTGAAAACCATACTTTGCTGGTGTGCTGAACTGCATACAGACTTTTCATAGCTTTTGGATCCACAGCTCTCCTAAAACCATGTGCTGTAAAGAAAGGTGCAGCTGTCCTCCCCTAGCATCTGGCTGGGTCTGTTTGTTCTATAGTTCTCTATTTACAGTACAGTAATTACTGTTGGGTGTGAAATACAGTGTAATCATTTGTTCTGTTTTTTAAACATTGAGATAGGATAGACGAATGTACCTCATTAATAACTCATTAATTAGCAACCTTCAGTAGAATACATGACTCTATGCAATGAAGGTTTAACTCCGGTTTAATGGTCTCCCTGTCATGTCAAGAGGTGGGGGGGCTGACATTCAGGCTGTACTAATGGGACATATTAGTACAGCTTGTTTAGTTCTTTGATGCTTAGAGATTTTCATTCCCATTGAAGTTAACAGGAAATGAGAATGCCCAGCACTTTGCAGAATTGGGACTTTAACGAACAAAGTAGCAGAAGTTAAAAGCAGAGGGGGAAGTATTTTATTTTAAATTGTAAAATAACTTTCCACTCAAATCTTATGTCCACAAATTGCACCGATAGGCCTGGGGAAGGGAGGAATCCATATCTGGTTTGCAATTCACATTCTATACATCACAGATTACAGCTGAAGTTGCAACTGACTTTTCTGTCCCCTAATTCTGCCCTCCCTTTACACTGATTGTAGAAGCTCATTCAGGGTGATGAATAACTGTATTGTGCTCTGCCATTTTCACCACCCTGTCATTTTGTCACCTGACTTACCACCACCACCCCCACACACACCCTCCCCAAGCCTGTGTGGTGAACATCTGCCAGGTGGAGTCGGCTGCAACAAGGGCTGGGTTCAATATCTTGGGGTTCCTCTTAACAATACGGAGCTCCCACCCAGTAATCTGGGAAAACTTAACACCACCCCTCGGTGTCTCTAAGAGGCAATACTTCCCCACTAGCGAGCACTGAGTCTGTGTATACCAAAGAGAACTTTTATTTAAAGGGAAAGGGAACCAAGCATTAGTTTGGGAAAACACCACAACCACATTCAAAAGCATGCAACCATAAGCAAAAACCCAACCCTGCAGTGTGTTGGGTAGCGTCCTTTGCCTCAGGTTCTCACCTTGCAGTGAGAGCAAAGAGCCCTCTAATACACCACTCTCCTTTCCCTCCACTGTGCCCCACTCACAGTTGGCTGCCCTTGATTAGCAAAGAGGAGTGTGTTCACAGAAAGTGTCCCACCCCAGAAAGATGGGGGAGCACATCAAGCAATGCCTCTGTGGTTGCTATGCACCTCTGCAACTGGCTGTTTGCCGCTGCCTCTGCTACTGTTCTGTTTTTCTCTGCTGCCACTAGTCACTTGCTGCTGCTGCTTCTCCCGGCTGCCACTGTTGGACACATACTACCACTTCTGCATTGACATGGTCTGAGGTTCCACCACTTAACCCAGCTCTCCAGGGATTTCAGCTCCTAGTGATTTCACTGTGTAGCAGGAAACCTTACTTCTACTACAGCCTCTGCACTATCTTTCATTTCACCACTGCCCCTACACAGGTCTAAGGCATAGCCCCTGTTTATCAGGGATTCAGCTCCAGTAGCAACTAAATAAAAACACATGCGTCTGACGAAGTGGGTATTCACCCACAAAAGCTTATGCTCCAATACATCTGTTAGTCTATAAGGTGCCACAGGACTCTTTGTTGCTTTAAATAAAAACAATGACTGTCAATTGAGTCTAACCAGATCTGTCTCCAAACACTGGAGAGGAAAAGGACAAATAGCACATAGCACTCTTTCAGCAAAATCCACACCACAAGGGAGGAACACCCACCAACCCACCCTTACTGAGATTTGGCATCCCTATCCTCCACTTCACATGTGCGGCTCAGTTTAGGGTGACCCTAAATCAGGACAGACTAAGTACAGTTCTGCTTCCTTTTACTTGTACAATAAGGATAACATTTCATTACCCCTGCATTCGAATACTAGAGTGATTTGTAACCCAAAATTGATCATTTTGGCAAAGCAGCTCCACCATGCTGCACACCTAGGCAGACTAGGCTTGTCTATGCAAACACAGTTTGTTTCTGAAGTCTTTTCTCCCAGTGCATCACTAGATCTCAGGGTGGAGCTCATTCAGGCCCTGCTTACACTTGGGTATGTCACAAAGTCAGATATGTTTTCTATGTTGGGTGGGTTTGCACTCAGGTAGCCAACCCCACAGCCACACTGCCATTTTGGGTGCTAGCTTGAGCAGAGCTAATGTATGTTCATCTACCCAAGCTGGGAACTATACTTCCCAGCTTCTGTGTAGATGTACCCTTAGGATGTGGCATTACTGGGCTGGGTATATACACCCAGTTTACCCCTTGCACTATAACTAGTGGAGTGGTCTTTGAAATATGTTGGGTTGTTTCCTGCAATGAAATAATAAGTGGCACAGACCTGAAACAATACAGCGCTGTACATGATAATAGTTAGCGGTTCTTGCCTTCATAGTATTTGAACTTTGTATGCTCAGTTTGATTTCAGGCTGTGTCTGGATAATTTTATTGGTGGTCCACAATAATCCATCATTCCCTTACCTTGAAGCTGTGATAGTAACTGCACCTGTATTCCCCCTCTGTGGTCCCTCATGGGCCCCCTCTTAAGGTTTCCAACTCCCAACCATCACCTCTCTCGGGTGGAGACTCACATCTCTCATTCTCCTGACTAGGAGTTTTAAAGCTGCCAGAATCACTGCCTTATATTGTCTGCCTAAAGGCCAGTGCCTGTGTTTTGCTTTCTCTCGCCAAAGGCTATGAACAGTGTATTGCCAGCAGTTACAAGTTACCACAAGTTTCTAAGCAAGCACCATTATTCTTAAGGCAAAAGCATTACAGAAAAAAACATACAACCAGTAAAGTTTCTATAAACATGCTGAAACCACTCATCAGTCGTATGGGGCCCTGTTAAGCTAAAATCTTTACAACCCTTCCACAAGGGTAGGGGCCTTTGGACAGAAGGTCCTGTCCATGTACTGGATCAGAAAGAATGCCCTGAGTCAGTTTAAATGTAGCCCCTTTAATCCAAAAGCCCTTTCTTTATTTTCCTAGTCTCTGGAAAGACAGTTTGAATCAGTATATATGAACTTTCCCAGAGAGTGGTAGCTCTCTGGAGGTGTTCACAATGTGAGTGATTTTTCCTTAATCATCCCTGACTGTTTTCATTCCTGAATAGCTGTGGTAACTCTCCCCCAATGAAGTAGAACACAATCGTACATACAGTCCTTGACCCACAGTGATAAACACACTTAATGCAATATATTTCCCCAAAGATATTTCACATAGTTGCAGTATCTGTCACAGCTCCCACTTAGCTTCTTGTTAACATTTCCAAAAAGAAGCAAGTTAGTAGCAACAGGATTCAATATTGTACAAATATCAGTCATTTTCCTGGTCCACAGATTCTTACAATGTATCTTCAGACTAGTTGGGAGTGGAACCAGAGCTCTCCAGCATGGACAGCAAGGGAGTTTAAGAGATGACCGATAATCTTGTTAAATTTAAATACTTAGAGTAAGGGATAGTCTGGTGGCAGCAAAAACTAATTTATTTTACTCCTGGTTTAATAGATCCACTAAACTGCTCTGTGGCTGGTTATCTAACCTTTCCGCATTCCCAGTGCCTTTCATCCAGCTGTGCAAGTACATGCATCCAATGACACTCATGCGGTCCACTTACCTGAGGAGGGCCAGTTACAGAGCAGTGGTCATCCTCAAATACCATCCCACTCAAATCTAATGGCCTCCAATTAAGCTTATCATTGGCTTTATTCTCTTCCCAGAATATTTAGTGCAGCCATGAAAGACATGTGTAACTCTTCTGCCAGGTGAAGCCGGCAGCAACCAGGGCCGGGTTAAATATCTAAGGGTTCCTTTTCAACAATATAACACAGAACTGGCTCGAGCCACCACCCAAGTAACCTAGGAAAATTACACACCACACCTGGGCACCTCTGAGAGGCAATACTTCCCCACTGGCAAGCACAGAGTCTGAGTGTAGAAAAAAAACGTTTAATGAACGGAGGGAAGTCACCCGACATTAATTAGGGAAAATGACGCAAGCAGGATTCATAATAATAAAACTGTGAGCAGGACAACCACCCCAGCGTGCGTGGGGCAGTGTCTTCTGCCTCATGTTCTTGAGTACTACAACCAAAAGTTCCTTTACTGTGCCCCTCTCTGTTCCCTCATCACACCCCACTCACAGTGGTTGTCTTAGTCAGTGAGGATCCAAGGTTCAGAGGTGCATCTGTGTGAGTTCACCTCCCTTCCGGGGAAAAAGGCACCTTGCTTGATCCACCATCTGAGCACTTGCTCTGGCTGGCTGTCCTGCCAGCCGCTGCTTCTCGCTACCTGGCAGCCCTGCCAGCCGCTGTTCCTCTCCACTGGCTGCCCTGCCAGCCACTGTTCCTCTCTGCTGGTCGCCTCACCAGCCACTGTTCCACTCGCCGGTCACCTTCTGCCACCTGCCTCTCTGTTGTGACCTCTACAGGCCAGTCTCTTGAGAGTCCATCCAGCAATTAGGGCACGTCTACACTGGCAAAGTTACAGTGCTGGCAGTTACAGCACCGCTCAGAGAGCGCAGAAGGAAAACAGCTGTTGTGTGTTCCGGGGCTGGAGCACCCACAGGGAAAAATTAGTGGGTGCTCTGCACCCACCAGCAGCCAAGCTCCCCGCCCCACCCTGCCTCACCTCCTCCTCCGCCGCCTCCCCTGAGCGTGCCGCGTCCCCGCTACTCTGCCTACCTCCCAATGCTTCCTGCTGCCAAACAGCTGTAGCAAGCTCTGGGAGGGAATGGGGAGGAGCAGGAACATGGCGCACTCAGGGGAGGAGGCAGGGAAGGGGCAGGGCCAGGGTGGGGATTTGAGGAAGGAGTCGGAATAGGAGCAGGGAGGGGGCGGAGTTGGGGCGGGGACTTTGGGGAAGGGGTTGGAATGGGGGCAGGAGGGGGTGGGGCAGGGGTGGAGTCGGGACGGGGGCGGAAGGGGTTGAGCACCCACTGGTGCCAGTAGAAGTCGGCGCCTAGGGCAATATCGTGTTTACACTTGCGGCACTTGCAGCGCTATTCGGAGCGGTGCACTCTGGGCAGCTATCCCACAGCACACCTCTTTCTCTTTTGCGTCTAAAAGTTGTGGGATGGCGGATGGGGTCGTGGGGCATCTTGGGTCCAGTCTCAATGCCCTGTGATGCATTGCTTCGCATCCCAGCAATCCCTGTACTTCCGTCCGCATTTAGTGCCATCTTTCAACTGTTTGTGTACTGCACGCCCTGCCTCTTTTGGGCTGCAGGAACGGATCCCGAACTGCTGACCAGTATGCTGCTTGCTCTGACCAACACATCATTAGTGTCAGTGGAGTTATTCTATAAACTACAAAGGCAAGAGGAGTGTGACATTGATCTCGCCACACATAGTAGCTACGACACGAGATTGCTTGTGGCATTCACGGAGGTGCTGACCACAGTGGAACACCACTTTTGGGCTTGGGAAACAAGCACTGAGTGATGGGATCACATCGTGATGAACGTCTGGGATGACGAGCAGTGGCTGCAGAACTTTCGCATGAGGAAAGCCACATTCATGGGACTGTGTGATGAGCTTGCCCCAGCCCTGCAGCGCAAGGACACGAGAATGAGAGCTGCCCTGCCATTGGAGAAGCGCGTGGCGATTGCACTGTGGAAGCTGGCTACTCCAGACTGCTACCGATCTGTCGGTAACCAGTTCGGAGTGGGAAAGTCGACTGTTGGACTCGTGTTGACGGAAGTGTGCAGGGCCATTAATCGCATCCTTCTCCAAAAGACCGTGACTCTGGGCAACATGCGTGACATTGTGGATGGCTTTGCACAAATGGGCTTCCCTAACTGCGAAGGGGCAATAGATGGCAGCATATTCTAATTCTGGCACCAGACCACCTAGCCACCGAGTACATTGATCACAAGGGGTATTTCTCAATGGTTCTCCAGGCGCTTGTGGATCACCGTGGGTGTTTCACAGACATTAATGCAGACTTTCAAAATTCCAAAGGAATTTATGGGCTGGGAATGATGGTTGGTCACCTGAGAGCAGGGCAGTAGAGTTCAAATCGATGACCAGAGAGGTGAGAACAGCCAATCGCAGTGCTGTAATCGACCATGGTGTCTACATTGGCACCGCAGTGCTGTACACCCGGCGCAGAAAGCTGTACGCCTCTCGTTGGGGTGAGTTTTTTTTAAGCGCTAAAACTGCGCAGTTTCTGCGCACTAAGTGGCTTGGCAGTATGTACACCTCGGGAGTTACAGCGCAGAAAGCTGCTATACTGTGCAGAAACTTGCCAGTGTAGACAGGGCCTTGGCTATATGTCTTGTGACTCATTTTCTCCTGCTCTCAACAGCAGGTCACCAGTATCTGTCGTCTGCTTCTTGTGTCTCTACTCCACATTTACACTCTCTCTCTTGATTCCAGCACCCTTTTCAAAAAGCTAATCAAGTTATTTCTCCTACAGACTGGGAAGGAAGAGAAAGAGAGATTTTGATTATTTCTATTTTTAAATGCTTGGGAGGCACTCACATAAGTAGGTAGATACAGACTTCATCTGTATATGTGTGTGTGTGTAATACAAAATTGGTTCATCTCAGGTAGGTACATGCTCTGAAATAATGTATTGACTAGTTCAATCTCAAATCATGAGAAAGGATTGGTCTATCATTTCTATAAAAGATTGTGAAAATAGAAAATGGCCATGAATAGTCCAAAGTGTTAAATTCACGGGTAGATTCTATCCATGACTCCATGCTCTTCAGCAGCAGTAGTGGCAAAATAAATTGGCACAGCGCCTCAGGTACAACAGCTGATTGCCTTGCCTTTAAAGCCATGGCTGCATCCTTCACAATAGGAACATCAAGCAGCTGATATGTTGTGGTGCTATTTTCCAAAGCCTGTTCTCTGAAGAAATGCCCTCACAAACATTGTGCAGCACGCAACACTCAGCAGTAATCCTGGAGACTCAATGTATGTCATTTGCACTTTAATAGACATGTCCACCAAAAGCATGTTCCATCTCCAGTCAGCTCTCACTCAGCTGATTGTAAGGAACAAGCAGAACTTCCGCTAAGTTATCAGCAGACGCCTTGATTGCACAAGGGAATAAGTGAAAAACAGCATCCTGACATCCCTATAGGAACTAAAACCTCATTATATTGTGTCCTAAGCGGTCAGAAGTGGTGTCCCATCCTGGCCTCTGGTCTGAGCAGTAGGATTTTTAAAAGCTTCCACGTAATTTATTTTACCTGGTTGCCCAACTCTGACACCAAGGAATAGATCTGAGTGCTCCAAAGTAGTTCCTAAGTTGTGAACCCCTGAGCCCTTTTTCATGATCTGCATCATGTATGATTTTAGATTCAGGTGGAGAGGTGCTGAAAGGGGAAGTGATTCATAGGAGGCTCTTTCCGTTATGAAATAATCTGTAGTAGAACAAAAACAATTAGAAGACTCAAACTCTGACACTACAGTCTGTGTGAGCACAGAGTAAGAGCTTTTGCAATTGTAATAACCGCAACTGTGGAAAGTCTCAGTCGGGGTAATATCTTTCCATTATCTCATGGGGAACATTCAGGGCAATGACTCAGTTAAGTGGGACTTAGTTTATTATGGGGCACACTTTCCAAACCAGTGGCTCTCAACCTTTCCAGACTACTGTACCCTTTCAGGAGTCTAATTTGTCTTGCATACCCCAAGTTTCACCTCACTTAAAAACTTGCTTACAAAAATCAGACATAAAAATACAAAAGTGTCACAGCACACTATTACTAAAAAATTACTGACTTTCTCATCTTTACCATATAATTCTAAAATAAATCAATTGGAATATAACTATTGTACTTACATCAGTGTATAGTATATAGAGCAGTATAAACAAGTCATTGTACGAAATTTTAGTTTGTACTGTCTTTTCGCTAGTGCTTTTTATGTCGCCTGTTGTAAAACTAGGTAAATATCTAAATGAGTTGATGTACCCCCTGGAAGACCTCTGCATACCCCCAGGGGTACATGAACCCCTGGTTGAGAACCCACTGTTCCAAACTATAGTCACACTGTGTTGACTTGTCCACACCAGACAGGTTTTCCAGGGAGTAGCATGCAGTATATGTATGCCCTCTTTCACCATCCCCTCTTCTACACTCACTATTCTTTCTTCCTCCCCTCTTCTACAACCTTCCTCTGTCCATCTCTACTTCTTTTCATATCCCCTCACCCCTCCTGAGACTTCTCCACCATTGACTTCTCTACCGATCCATGAAGAAAATAGTGGGATGGGGAAGGAGAAGAGAAGGAGCTAAGGATAGATTGAAAAGAAGAACAGAAGTATGAGAATGAATGGAAAGAAGGGGGGAAGGAACAAGAAGGAATGAAGGGAGATATAAAGAAAGGAAATGAAGAGAATGAGAGATGTATGGCTTAGTTCCATTGATTTCATGGGCTTTAAGTTAAGCATGTGTATGTTTGTAAAATGAGGCTCTTAGAAAGAGAGAGAGACACTGAGAAAAAGCAGGCCTTGTCTACACCGGGCAAATTGACAAACATAACTATTTCAGAATAGCTATTCTGTGATAAATTAGCTATTCTGAAATGACTCCCCCATATGGATACTCTATTCCGGAATATAAATTATTTAATCCAGAATAATTACTCCTCTTTGTGAGCAGGGTAATTATTCTGAAATAAAGTCCCATTTATTCCACAACAGAGTGTTCACATGGGGAGCTATTCTGCAATAGCTATTGCAAAATAGTTTATTCCGCAATAGCTATGCCAGTAAATTTCCCGATGTAGACAAGGCCTCAGTCAGAGACAGAAGAAAGTTTTATTGTAAAATAAAGGGTATCTAGGTGACTTTTCTCCTAATTTTCCATGACAAACAACTTTATATAAACTAAAATATTAGGTCCCATGACTTTTTAACTAAAATTATGAGGTCCCATAGATACTCCATGGTGTAAAGTAGGTCCTTTTTCTCCTTCACTATAATTCCCAGGATGAAGGCCTTCTGGATTGTACAATCTGAGGAGGAAATGAACCTGTTTACGTGACCAAAACCTCACTGTGCTAGGCAGCAACGCTGTCCTTATGCAACATTGACCCCCATGGGAGTATTTCTGATTTATTTAGTCTATCAGCCCATGAAAATTAGCAAGTCTTCAAGCGTAGACGGTTATGGAGTTGATTTTGGTAAATTTCTGAATATCAAGATTTCTCCATGGAAGTTCCTGATGGTAAGTCATTCCTTCTCCCTAGCAACCGTCCTTGAAGCCACTATGATAGGACCATAACAGTGATTCTGGGGAGGAAAAAAAAAAAAATGCAGAGAGCAGGAAACGTTACCACCAATATCATCTTTAAATGCACATAATCATCACATAAGACCTTATGAATGTCTCACCTTGAAACATTCATTCAGACCAGTTCAGATTCAGTTTAGAAAGATCAACAAGAAACAAAATTGTATGAATATACCATAACACAGACCATGCTGAAACTTGAAGGTCTTCTCCTCACCCTCAATGTGAAAGAAGGTGTCTCTTGACTGAGGAATCTGTCCATTTGCCATTATTATTTCAAGTCCTTGAGAAATTTAATTTTGGCCATGAATGTATTTCCTAAATTACATTTTCTTCTAGAACCCCCAAAGAAGCCTGTCTCTTAAACAGGACATAGTCTGACAGTTTTGAATTACATCATGAGGCAAGACAGGGCTTCTTCCTGTTTTCACTGAGCCCCTACCAACTGCAATTTGGTGCCATTTATCAGACCAGAGAATGGAACTCAGAGGAAATGAGTGTACAGTCACACTGTTCACTGGCAATATCTTGCTATTCATCCTAGAACTGCAGAAATCAATCACATTTCTCAAACAGGCATTTGATCCAAATTAATGAGTCAATGGAGTTACTCCATATTTAAACTGGTGCAACTTAAAGCAGAATTTGTCCCACCAGGCCCAATCCTGCCCTGAATCAAAAAGATACAACTCCTACTGACTTCAGTGGGAGCTGTGTAGGGAGAATTGGGCTCAATGTCGCTAAGGGCTTGTCTACATTACCCGCTGGATCGACGGGCAGCGATCGATCCAGCGGGGGTCGATTTATCGCGTCTATTCTAGGCGCGATAAATCGACCACCGAGCGCTCTCCCGTCGACTCCAGTACTCCACCAGGGCGAGAGGCGCAGGCAGAGTCGACGGGAGAGCGTCAGCCGTCGACTTACCGCAGTAGAGACACCATGGTAAGTAGATCTAAGTACGTCGACTTCAGCTACGTTATTCACATAACTGAAGTTGAGTAACTTGTATCGATTTCTCCCCCCCCCCCTCCAGTGTAGACCAGGCCTAAGTCTAAGGCCAGAACTACACTAAAAAGTTAGGCTGACCCAGCTACATCACTCAGGTATGTGAAAAGTCCACACCCCTGAGTGACGTAATTAAGCAGACCTAACCCATTCCATCTACCTAGCTACTAGCTCTCAGGGAGGTGAATTAACTGCAGCAATGGGTGAACCCCTCCTGTTTCTGTAGTGAGTGTCCATAATGAAGCGCTACAGCGGCACAGCTAGAGTGCTGCAGCTGCGCTCCTGTAGTGGTTTAAGTGTAGACATAACCTAAAGCAATGCCTCTGGGAAATTCCAGAGCCTCTCCTCTCCAGCCTGAATTTCAGGCTGACTGGTACCTCCAGGACTTCAAATACCTTGCAAATACCTTACTGTGGGAGAGGATATGGAGGAGAGGTACAAAGGGAAATGTGGCTGAGGAAAAGTGAGCCATTAGCAGTCTCTGCCAGTTGGATCCATAGTCTAAATATTTATTGGCATTTCAAAACATACAAGTTTTGTCCAAAGTAACAGGCTTTACTGTAATAATATTTAGCTCTTATACAGTGTTTTTTATCTATGGTATATAGTGTTTTTCATCTATGGTTCTCAAGGCACTTTAGAAAGGTAACAAGTCAATATTATCCACATTGACTATCTGAGGAAATTGAGGCACAGAGGGGTTAAGTGGCTTGCCCAAAGACACACAAAGAATCAGCCACAGAGTCAAGAACAAAAGGCAGGTCTTCTGATTTACAGCCCTATGCTCCACCCCCAAGATCACAGGTCCTGCAGTAGTGGAGTTCTGTCCCATGTGTCCATTTATTATCATTGTCCATTTCTGGCTATATATTATGGTGATCATTTCTGCCAACTCTTTAATTATTCCCAGTGTTATGCATTTTTCTTTCTTGCTTTCTAATGGGAGAATCTCTTATTTTTATTTTTCTTCATATTTGGAAACTGATATAGGAAATCTCTTTCCATTGCAGTCTCTCCTCTGTCACATTATTTTCACATTGTTAAGTCTTATCCTGGACAGTTCTGAAAAATATTCAATTTTACCATCCTTTAAATTTTGGGGTCACTTATTCTAAAGAGTTCTTATTTGCATTTCAATCACTCCTCTTTGGGTTTCCAATGTGTTTTGTGACTCCCAGACGGTCAGACCCAGATCCGCAGCTGGTGTAAATTGCCTTAGCTCCAATGGCAATTTGGCAAGCAGTACTGGGTTTACCATGGCGCAAGTGGCGCCATGGCACCAGGCCCACAATCAGAAGGGGCCCTTGCCAGCCCGATCCCCTGGCCGACTCACCCGGCCAGGAAAGCTGCCCCTGCTCCACTCCGTCCCGCCTCTTCCCCAAAGCCCCCACCCCTGCTCCACCCCCGCCTCCCTCTTCCCACCCCTGCTCCGCCCCAGCCCTGACTCTTCACGCCCCTGCTCCGCCCTGCCCCCACTCCAGCCCTTCCCCTGAGGACTGCAGCAGGGTCGGGCCTGCACTCACCGGCGGCAGGAAGTGGAGCGACCCAGCCCGCTCCGCGCCGCCGGTGAGTGCTCGGGGGCGGTTCCCCCCTGCCCCCCAGTCCCAAGGCTGGGAGCCAGGGGAGTAGAGCAGAGCGGGCTGGAGCCGGGTCACTCCACTTCCCGCCGCCCCACAGCGTCGGGCCTGCACTCACGGGCAGCAGGAAGTGGAGCAACCCGTTCCCAGCCTGCTCTGCCGGCTCGTGCTGGGGGCAGTTTCCCCCCTGCCCTCCAAGCCTGGGGAGGAGATGGAGCAGTGGGGAAGGGGCATGGGATGGGGAAGAGAAGGGGATAGGGAAAGCGAGGGCCCAGCATGTGGATCCCCTTGGCAGCAGCTGGGGCTCCCCTGTTAAGCAGGCCCATCAAACCCTCACCCTGACAAGCCCCCCCTCCCCTGCATCTGTACCACCCAGATGAGCCCCCCCAGACATCCTCCCCACTGAGCCCCAACCACCTACACCTGGAACCCCACCCAAATTAACTCTCCCCCCCCCCCCCCCCCCCCCCCCCCCCCCCCCCC